>JAJEJO010004311.1:0-95254 GCA_020662805.1 Glaucomys volans | reverse complement strand
TTTACAATCTCATTAATAGTGTGAAACTCTTCTTTTTCCCCCCCACACCTTCTGCATTATTTTTTTTTTTTTGTATATTTTTTTTTTTTTTTTTTTTTTTGCACTGGGGATTGAACTCAGGGGCACTCCACCACTCAGCCACATCCCCAGTCCTATTTTGGATCTTATTTAGAGACAGGGTCTCACTGAGTTGCTTAGCACCTTGCTGTTGCTGAGGCTGGCTTTGAACTTGGGATCATCCTGCCTCAGCCTCCCAGGTGCTGGGATTACAGGCATGCCCACTATACCAGGCTGTTTGTATTCTTGATTGCCATTCTAACCAGAAGAGATCTCTGTGTAGTTTTGATTTGCATTTCCCTAATTGCTAAAGGTGTTGAACTCATTTTATTTTCTTACATTTCTTGGTCATTTGCATTTCTTCATTTGCCCATTTATTGATTGGCTTATTTGTGGGTTTTGTTTTTTCTTCGTGGTGAGTTTTTTCAGTTCATTATATACTTGGATCCTCTGTTAAAAGAATAATTGGCAAATATTTTCTCCCTTTTTGCAGGTTCTTTCTTCATGCTCTTGTTTCCTTTGCAGTGCAGAAACTGTTTAATTTTATGCCATTCCATTTACGAATTCTTGATTTATTTCCTGAGCATTAGGAATTCTATTGAGGAAGTCATTGCCTATGCCTGTGCCTATATGTTGGAGTGTTTACCATGTGTTTTTTGTTTTTTATTTTTCTGGAAGTTGCAGTGTTTCTAGTCTAATTCCTAGGTCTTTGATCCATTTTTCATTGACTTTTGTGCAGGGTGAGAAATAAGGGTCTAGCTTTATTCTTCTATACATGAATATTCACTTTTTCCTACACCATTTGTTAAAAAATCCATATTTTTAAATATTTTTTGACATCATTGTTTTATGACTATATCTCTGTGGGTTTGTCCCTGGGTCTTCTATTCCTTTGGAGTTTGTGTCTGTTTTTATGCCAGTATCATCCTGTTTTTGATACTTTATCTTTATAGTATAACTTAAAATTGGGTATGGTGATGCCTTCAACCTTGTTCTTTTTGTTTAGAATTACTTTGTCTGTCCTGGGTCTTCTATTCTTTCATATGAAACTTAGGACTGGTTTTCTAGTTCTGGGAAGAATGTCATTGGCAATTTGATGGGGATTGCATTGAATCTGTAGCTCACTTGGTAATATGTTCAATTCCATGATGGTTATCAACATTTCATAGAAATCTCATGTGTGAATTCATTATATTCATTTTTTCCGACAAGGACACTTGAGGTCAGAGATGTGAAGTGATTTGCCTGAGATTGTAGCACTGTAAAGCATAGAGTTGGATCTTAGTCTTATTTTTGTCACTTCTGTTTTATAGTTTAAGATAGGTATTGTGTCCTGCCATAGTCATATGCCCTCTTTGAACATAATTTTCCCTATCTTTGTAGGGGGATCGGGATAGATTCTCAGTAAAGTTCCTCCCAACACTTGCATTTTCCCATGGACTGTGAAGGAGTGAGCCTGCACTAAAATGTTCTGATCTTCTATTGTGTTGTTCTCATAGGATGGATTTACTTACCACAAGGGAGACTTCTAAGATTGTGAATTGTCCTTGCAAGGGTTCCATTTGAAACCTCCTTTGGAGATCCACAGATACCTCCAACAGCGCATTCCCAGCAAGGCCCACCTACACTAAAGGGTTTTCGGGTAGGAGAGGAGTTTCCTGCACCCAACTGACACCAGCATGGTGTGTGAACTCTTGGCACACTTCTCCACCTGCAGATTCCAAAGCTGACCTGCAGAAAGCTTTCCATGGAGCTAACAAGGGCCTACCTTGTATATTTCCCAAATCTGTGCCAGAGTTTGGCAAAGTCCCATGGTGACTGTACACTTAGAGCCATCTGGCACACTACTCACCTACTCACCATTCACGTGCTGACCAACGTGCCCACTGTGCCATGGCACTCCTCAGAAATGGCACAGGGTCTCCGTTGCTTTGCGTCTCTAATTCTGGTTCCTGGCCTTTGCCCTGTCTGTAGTCAGGGCTCCAGGTTTTTCTCTCTGTCTTTACTTTCCTGTCTTGGGATATTGATTCTGAGTCATATTTCTGGCCACTCTTCTTTTAGTATCATATCATATCGTACAGATCCTCCTGCCTTCAGTTGGGCCACTTTTGATAGAGCCAAACCCCACCCAGAAATCAATGGGATGAGAGTCTGGTCTGTATCTTCCCTTTTCCCATTGAGAGAAGAAAACTTCAAAACCTGGTTCCGTTTGAGTCAGGAAAATCCAACATGTAGTAGTTATCTCTCTAATTAGAAGTGGGGGATAAATGTGGAGAATATAAGATGAAAAATGCACTTTTGCGAAAGTAGTGATGGGCTTCCCTGTGGCCTCCATCTGCCTGATTCTTTATTGACTATTTTTCTCCACTGATATTTCCCTTAAGTTTTGGTTTTCCACTGCCATATATCAGATCAACACAAACTTAGTGACTTACAACAACAACAAAAAAATTCCATTTTGATGGGAAAATCTGAACTGAGCAGAGAAATCAGCCAACCCAGACTGGTTGATCAGGGCAAAGTAAAAGTGTTGATTGGGACTGAGTCTCATATCAGACTCAGGGTCCTTTTCCAGGTTCGTGGTTTGTGGCGGAATGTATTCCTTGTGACAGGCCTTCTCCTTCTCCTTCTTCTACCAGGGATTGAGTCCTTGGCTCAGCAGGTGCTCTACCCCTATCCACACCCCTAGCTCCCAGGTTCCCTTCTTGCTAGACAGCAGCTGGGAACCACTCTCAGAACCTAGAGACCTTTACAGTTCCTTGCCACATGCCCCCATATGTCGTTCATAGCTTGGCTGCTTACTTTCTCTCAGCCCTGCAGGAATCTCTCTCTGATGCTCCACCTTCTTACAGCTCCTCTGATTAAGTCAGGCCCACCAGGGTAATTGCCTTTTTATTAATTCAGTATCACCAGGAGAAAAAAGGGATAATCTAGGAATTTTTCTGGTGTCACCTTTGGTATAGCTCTATAGTAGGGTTATCTCTGATATTTGTGGTTTACATCTTATGTTTAAGTTGGGAGTTGACATGTGACAAATATTTAAGAACAACTATTAATACTACGTAATGATGGTCACTGGACACCCACCTGGTCTTATCATGCTCTCTTCCAGTTTTGCCATTGTGACTATCATGCAACAACTACACACCTTAGCTTACAAGCTGACATCTCCCCTTGCAGAAGGGAGGGACAAAAATATCCAGGCAGGACCAGATGGATTCTCAGTTGAGTTCTACCAGATCTTCAAAGAAGAACTTACACCAATACTCCTCAAATTGTCCCATGAAACAAAAAAGAAGGGAAATCTTTTTTTTTGGAACCGGGGATTGAACTCAGGGACACTCGGCCACTGAGCCACATCCCCAGCCCTATTTTGTATTTTATTTAGAGACAGGGTCTCACTGAGTTGCTAAGGGCCTTGCTAAGTTGCTGAGGCTGGCTTTGAACTTGCAATCCTCCTGACTCAGCCTCCCAAGTTGCTTGGATTACAGGCGTGCACCACCACACCCGGCAAGAAGGGAAATCTTCTTCCAAACTTATTCTATGAAGCCAGTATCACCCTAACACCAAAACCAATTTTTCTTTTCTTTGCTTCACTAACACTTTGCCATTCCAAAGGTACTTAGAGTAAACAGTTCCTGAACCTTTGGGGAGTTCTGTGATATATTTTAGGTTATCTTTGGCTAGGATTCAGATTTCTAGATTTAATTAACACCAATCCATCGGGTTTCAAGATTACCTCATTTTGTAATCTTATTTCCTTACTGTTGCTTCCATGGAGTTTTGGGAAGAAGAGGATCTAAAAGAGTGTACTTCATGTGCCATCTTATTTTTTCCTCCTAAAATTGTGCACATTTAAGATGTACAACATGATGTTTTGATATACATATACTTAATGCTTAATGCTTGATCACTATAGCTTAGCAGATTAGCATTTCCTGCGTGACGTCTTAATGAATATAGGAACCCATGTGTGACAAACAGCAGCATGTTATAGAGGATGTGGGAGTCACTGGGAGTCCTGTGATCCAGCTTTGATGAGAACCTGCTGCACAACCTCCAACAAGTCACTGCTTCTTTGTTTCTGTGAAATAAGGCATTGCAGGTAGGTTAGGCTGGAAGCCCCATTAGGGACTACATGGTTCTTCAATTTCCCCAACGTCTAAGGTAACTCCATTCCTTGGTGAATTAGAGCAAAGTTTCCAGAGTGAAGACACCATCTCACCTGGCTTTCTATCACAGTGCATGGGGCAGAGCAGCCATCTAGTTAGGCTTCTGGTCAAGAAGCTTTAATCTTGAGACTTATCTCCAGAATGAAAGGCCCAGCAGTCCTGCGTATTGAAACATATACCAGTTGGGGGATGATGATGCTTCTTAGGAAGCCCAAAGTTAGCCACAGGCCCAGGTGCTTTGTTATTTCTAACGGTTTTTCCTCGCTCCTCATTCGAAAGGTAGCTAGGGAGGGTTCTAAAATGGAAGCATCTCAGCCAATGTATGTCTTATATGGTGCAGGTTGTCTCCTTAGCATAGAAAATCTTTGAACAAGACACGATTATGGCACATTTCTGACCAGGACTATCGCCTACCAGCATAGATGGCTACACTTATCCTGGTGAACTTGAGAAAAACACTTTTATTCTTAGACCTAAATGCTATAGTGTAGTAAATGAGACTTTATTATCTCATATGTGTCCCATGAAGACCCATTTAGAATAATGGAATAAAAAATAGTGTTTTGAACATCTTAGAAGAAAATTAGGTTATTTGATTCATCCTGTGTATGTCTGTTTCTTATATAAGTACATGCATATACATACATGCACATATACATGTGTCTAGTGTATGTACCTGCACATATATGAATCAGACCCATCTGTACATGTCTGATGAGCTGTGGCCTGACCAGTGTCAATTTGCCTGAGTTTCCTCTCCCACTAAAGGGAGAAAGGAGGGGAGCATCTTTATATACCCAGCTCCTCCCTAGACTCCCAAGACTCATAAGAAGCAAGCGGTATGGGGAGATCTAGCAGTAGAAGAGGGCTGCTTGGGGTCCCAGGTGATGAAGTATATCACAGACTGAAGGATGTACTGTATTCTCTACTTTCTCCTGAAGTAGGGAATGGTTTGGGAACATTGGAAGACCACAGTGGGAAAACAACAACAACAAAAAAAACAATGATCTCCAGTACCTGGAAGTTAGGAAAGGGGGTCTTGAGAAACAGAAAAGGAAACTGCTATTTACATATGGCAACTGGTTGAATCAGAGGGACTTCCAAAAATACCCTATAAACTTTGAGGTGACTTCTTTTCTTTTAACTTAGCAGTGAGGGACAAAGTCCAATAAAACTCAAGGTGTTATATTATTGTTTGGAGACTTCCAGGATCATTTCTTTAAGTCAATTATAGCAGGCAAAATAATCTGCCTCTCCACACCCCCAACACACAATATATCCCAAATCTCTCAAATCTGTGAATCTATTATTTTATATGGGAAAAGAAAATTAAAATTGCAAATGGAAGGGTGGTTGTTAATCAACTGACCTTAAAACAGAAAGAACAGCATAGACTATGCAGATGGACACAATCCAATCACATGTGTGTTCACAGGAGGAGGAGGGAGGCAGATGAGTGGATTAGAGAGATGTGATGTGAGATGAACTCAAATCGTCATTGCTGGCTTTGGAAATGTAGGAAGGTGGCCATGAGACAAGGAATGCATCAGCTTCTAGGAGCTGGAAGTGGCCCTAATTTATGGCCAGCAACAAAGTGGAAAACTCAGTCCTACAACCATAAGGAACTGAACTCTTCCAATAGTATAAATGAGCAGGAAAATAAAATGCTTTCTCTAAAGACGACAGATAGAAATTCAGACTGCTGACATCTTGACTTTAGTGCGGTTAGACCTCTACCAACTTCTGACCGACAAACTATAAGACAATAATTTTGCATTGCTGTAAGCCACTGAATTTGTTGCTATTATAGTAGCAACAGAAAATCAATATGATAATCAAAAGACCCAAACCAGCTCTTGCCTCTGACCATTTCCATATTGTTTGAATCTCTTATAATGAGGATCTGATCTTGTACCCCTAAAATAATTTTTAAAAGGAAAGACAATTCCTAGATTCTCTTCCAAGAGAAATTCAGATCTACTTCTACATTTTTAAAAGATAGAAATGAAACCAGCCCGTGGTCAAACCAAAAAAGTTCAGGCAGCAGGTGTATAATTTAGTCATGGAATTGGCTGGTTAGTTATTTGGATAATTGAATTTAAGCCATCATGGATAATGTAATCCAGTTTAATTTGCAAAAATGTCAGGCCTGGAGACAGATCAGAAGGAAAACATTTGGTGATGTCAGGAACGTCACTGGAGAGACTTGCTTAGTGTTATGAGCTGTCTGTAAGAAGCGACCCTCTCACAATATAATGGCTTAGATTGAAAAGATTTGATTAAGAACCTTGGCAATATGGTGTGTGTCATTAATGTTAGTGTTACATAATGTGTTTTGCTAATTTATTTATGAAATGTTTGATTTAGTAGCCCATTTGCCCCTTGTCAAAAGCATATGGGAATGCCTTCATTTTCTGTTTGCTTTCTTGAATAATAATTTGATTTGGGTTTTCCCACTAGGCAAGTTAATTCTGATCCCAAAAACATCTATAATAAGACCACATGGTAGATTCCTTTTGTTCTAGAAATTTTGTGTTCACTGACGTGGAAAAGAGGGCCTTCATGGTCTTTCCTCCATTTGTCTCCTTGGATCTTTGGCAGAACACTTTACTGTTTTTACTGATCTTTGCCTTAGTCTCAGTTGTCTCCATTGAATATGTCCATAAGGTTTGGGCCTGACTGGTAGATTGGTGGGATAGCCCAGCTGACATTTGTTTGGAATCTCTTGGAAGAAGCTCATTAAAAACAAGGAGTCTAAGAGAAGTCTTAGACAATGTGGAGGCAGGATAGACACTGTGAATATACATGGTGGCTGGAACTCAAATCTATTTTGTATTCAACACCCCGGTGGCTACCTGGGTTCTAGACAAAGAAAGTGAAATACTAGATCACACTGGAGCACAAGTAACTGGCCTGGTCCCAGTTTCTGTTCTAGACATTCATGGAGACTCCAGGGAGCCAAATTTGCACCCAGTAATAGGAAATTCTTGGCATGGGAGTGTGTCCCCTCCTCCACCATCATGGGATCATATTTCCATGTAGGAAGTTACATTGCAAACCAGGAGTATTTAGTGGCTCAAAGAGAAGAGAAGAGTAGAATTTGGTGGAGCAATGACACTACCCTTTGGGACATCTGAATACCTATCAGAACCTTCCTATGAAACTCAGAAATTCATGGAATACATTTGCTGAAGTTTGAGTGCAAGCTGACAGTCACCCCAACGTTGTGAATCCAATCTGCACTCACATGATGGCGATGATTGTTAAACTTGGCCTGAACAAGGAGCTCTCGATCTGGACTTTCCATTACAATGATTTGCTTCATCAACATATGTATCAATGTGGTAGAATAAGGATGTGTGAAGTGAAAGCTTGCTATAACAGTAAGCCCTGGATCCTATTTTACCCACCATGATCTGGACACTGGGGTGTTCTTTTGCTGTTTTCAAGGTCATCTCGTTATTCAGTAGTACTGATGGATTATTTCCTAGAGATCATAGTCAGGAGATAGAAATAAGTGGAGGAAATGATGACCTCGCATATAGAAGTTCAACAGTATTACAAAAGTTCCTGTGTTGTCAATACATTGTTATGTGTGGTAAAATTCAACTGTAGATCTAAAATAGGTTTCTAAAAGTGAATCAGAGTAGTAGAATCACTATCACCAATTCTAAGCCTGGGGAAGAGAAGCCTAGTTTGCCCAAGGAAAGCTCTGCGTCTAACATCTCTTTATCCACTGTGTCCTCAGTCAAATCTGTTTCCCACAATGGTTTTTATTGGTGCATTATAATTGTACATTAAAGTGCAATTCAGCTGGGTGCGGTGGCACACACCTGTAATCCCAGCACTTGGGAGGCTGAGGAAGGAGGATTGTGAGTTCAAAGCCAGCCTCAGCAACTTAGCAAGGCCCTAAGCAACTCAGTGAGACCCTGTCTCTAAATAAAATGCAAAATAGGGCTGGGGGTATCGCTCAGTGGTAGAGTGCCCTGAGTTCAATCCCCAGTACCAAACCAAACCAAACCAAACCAAACAAACAAACAAACAAAACAAAACAAAAGTGCAATTCACTTTGACTTATTTGTACATGCACATAGCATAATTTGACCAATCTCTTCCCATAGTACTTCCCCTTTCCTTCCCCTCCTCGCTCTCCTGATCTCCTTTTCTACTCTACTGGTCTCCCATCGATCTATCATTATTGTTATTATTTTAATTAGTATATTATAATTTATACATAAAAGTGGGATTCATTGTGGTTTATTCAATCAAGGACGTACCATTATTTGGGAGATTTTGTTCCTTAGTATTTTGTTCCTAAGCAGAATCACATGCTATTCACAAAGTCTTCAGGAACATAAATTCTTAAGATTTTTGCAAAGCTTTTAGTGTGTCTATGTTGTTTCATACGGTAGAGATAGAATGCTGCTTCCCTCCCAGAAACAGAGCCTGACCCCCAAATTTAATCTACGTTGACCTTAGATCTCCTATCTGGAGAATGCAGAAGACTGTATCTTCCTCTCAGAGTTTTTGTGTATGATATTTAAATTAGATCAGAGATATAAAACTTCAAAAACTCACATGGGACCTCTCAGCTGTGTCTGTGGAGCCACTGACTCAAACGTGCTGGTCCCAAAGGAAGACTGGTAATTTACCTCCTAGACGCATATTTATTTTAAGCACATTGCTAACAAAGCTCATTCCGCCTTAGTCTCTGTGTAAAGCCTTCCAGGTGGAAGAGACGTCAGAGCCATAGACCCTTCCCTGCAGGATCTCACAATCCAGGATGTGGATCTTGCCTTAGATCACTGCCTTGCTGCCTAAGCTGCACTTTAGTGCCAGTGGGTATGTACTTCTGATAGCCAGGTCACCTTCTTGATAAATTACATTGGAATCTCTGAAGTGGACCTGGACAATTGGGTTTTTGCAGTTCTCTCTGGGAGTCATTAGAGGAAGCAAGAATAAGAACCACTTCTCTGGTCTCTTTGCTCCTTGGAAATGGGTCTTGGACCAGCAGCATCAGCCTCACCTTGGAGCTTGTTAGAAATGCAGAATCTTGATTCTAAGCCTGCATTTTTAACATGACCCTTACATAGTTTCTATGCACAGAAAAATCTCAAGTATCCCTCCAGACAATCAGGAAACAAGGCTTCTGAAGTGGGGAGAAGACAATTTATATGTTTTTAAATTTAAATACAGAGATTAAAGTGAAATGATTCCCATATTGCACACTTTTTAAATGTGTTAAAAAATACTACTTCCATATACTTGGAGTTTAGAGAAGGCTGCTTAATGATTTTGCAGGCCAAATATGATTCAAAACTAAAGCCAACACAATATTCAAAATAAATGACAAAGATTGCACTTTGGCTTGCAATGCTCTTGAATGCCCACATATAGACACGAAGAACAAAAACAAAAGTGATTTTAAATTTTCCTTTCCTGTTGATAAAGGCCTATATCTGTTGGGAGTGACATTACTTTTCTCAAGAAGGAATTTAGGATGGGAAAGGTTGAATAGAAAGTGGTGATTGAAAACAATAAACGAAGGCTTTGCTGCTTGTAGAAACACAAATACAGACAGAGGTGAAGTGTATTTTCAGAGCAAAGGAAAATATTCACTCTGATGGTGGCTGGAATTTACATAGAACTTGATCAAATATGCACTCCCATCCTAAGACTGCATAGCACACAGCCTTTATATACCGAGTGTTGGTTCTTCGAAATAGCAGGAAAGAGAGGTCAGCAGCTGCTGAGATGGGCACAAAAATTAAAACACCGGGAAATAGGGAGGTCTTAGCTGAAAAGAGAAATCAGCTTTGTTGAACTCTTACGCTGGTCACCTTCCAGAATATTCTGGACCTAAGAGGCAGCAAGGAGCCTCTATCTGCAAAAAGAGGCTCTTGCCCGAGTAGCAGAGGTAGATTTGAACCCAGACCATTTGGGTTTGGTCTGTTAGACCAGATCGTCTAGAAGTTCTTAAGGACCCAGTGAACAATGTTACCTTTTTTTGTTTTCACATGAGGCCCAAAATCCACTTGGTACCTTTTTAGTTTTATTTATTTATTTATTTATTGATTGATTGTTTTTTTAGTTATACTTGACAGTAGAGTATAATTTGACTTATCTATTCAAACATGGAGTATAACTTATTCTAATTAGGATCCCAGTCTTGTGGTTGTACATGACGTAGAGATTCACTATGGTGTATTCATATATGTACATAGGAAAGTTATATCAGAATCATTCCAGTCTTCCTATTCCTATCCCTGTTCCCTTCCCTTCATCCCTCCCTGTCTAATCTACTGAACTTCTGTCCCCACCCCCCATCTTGTTGTGTGTTAGCATCCATGTATCAGAGAGAACATTTGACCTTTGGGTTTGGGGGACTGTCTTATTTCAATTAGCAAAATAGTCTCCAGATCCATCCATTTTCCCGCAAATGTCATAGTCATTCTTTTTTATGGCTAAGTAATATTCCATTGTGTATGCATACCACATTTTCCTTATCCATTTATCACTTTTTAGTATCTTTCAAAATATCAGAATGGTATTTTATCTATTCTCTTCTCTTCTTCCCCCTTTTTCTTTATAACCTTGTAACATCTTGTTCCTGGATTCTTACACTATAGTTTTCTTTCACTAAACAGCATCAGAAAAGCTAAAGCCATTTACTTACTACATTGTTCTGATACCCATGAATCCTTTAGTTACTATTTAAGGATAAATTTCATTCATTTAATTTTGTTAACTTGCCACACAGCAAGAGAAAGCATGTTTCCAAGGTTTTCCCCAACAATTCTGATTTTACCTGAGCTAGGTCACATCCAGCATCCCCTCTAAAGCATGTCTTCAGTGCTGTGCCATGAGGGTTCACGTTGGTTTTACAGAAACTCCTTGACTTGCATGTCCATGGCTAACACTCAAGGGCAGTTTGTCCCTAGAATATCAGGACCTTAGTAAAGTCCCCAAGCTGGATGGGGCATGTCAAACCTATGCAACATTTTGTGTTCCTCTGTCCGTCCTTCCTGTTTTAGAGGAAAAGCAGCTGCCTTCAGTGCCCACGACTCGTCCCATTCCATGCTCTGGACTCCATCCTGCCTGGCCTGTAATGACCTCTTACCATGGGTTACTCTTTGACTTCCTGGTTATTGTCAATGGTACTGTAAAGCTGAGGTCATGAATTGAATGGTAAACCTGCATACCTCTTCTGTTCTATTTGAATTAGTTTCCATCATTTAAATATCCAGAGGTCACAGAAAAAAATCCTATTTCTCATTAAAACCAAAAACTAAAACCAGACTATGTAGTGAGTTGGGCCATGCTGGCCCAATGACCAAATCTGGGCTGTCTTCTTCTGTTGGTTCCTTACACCTCTTACTTTCATCTTTTGTACCTTTTGACTAAATAGTGGAAAAGTCCTCTATCTTCTTCACTTATTCTCTTTTTTCAGGTATGTCAACCCTTTTTAAAACTTCATTAAAAATTTTTTTTCATTTAAACAGTTTGAGTGTCCCTTATAAATGGTTGGGACCAGAAGTGTTTTAGATTTTGGATTTTTCGGGATTTTGGAATATTTTAATATATATAATGAAATATCTTGGGTAGGGGACCCAAATCTGAACACAAAATTCATTTTTATCTCACATACACTTTATACGCATAACTTGAAGGTAATTTTATACAATATTTTTAGTAGGTCTGTGTTTTGACTGTGGGCATCACACGAGGTCAGGTGTGGAATTTTCCATGTGAAGCTTCATGTTTCAAATGTTTCAAAATGTTTCAAATTTTGAAGTATTTTGAATTTTAGATTTCTGATTAGAGATGTTCAACTTATAGTCTTCATTTCGAGACGTTTTCTTTGGTTCCTTTTCAAACCATTCCATAGAGCACCTGATTCCTTTTCTTATGTTCCCATTTCTCTTATTTCTTTAAACATGAGCAATTGTTATTTTATACTGTGGAACAGCTGAAGGCTTTAGGATTCTGTCCTACTCTCTGCTGCTCCTGCCAACGACAGCATGTCTGTGAACTGCCCATTTTCTCTGGAACTTGATCTGTGAGAGTTCTTTGAGGGCATGGTTGAATTTTTCCCTGAGAGATTTATATGGGTTCCTTTCTGGGATCTTGGGCACTACCAACCTGAGACCACTTAAGTCAAATTACCTCTTGAGTTTTCTTGAATCACAGGTATTTCTACTCTGGAGAGTTTCAGCTGGAGGTGACATGGAGCAGCATGGGGTCACTTCCCCTGGGACGTCCTGACACATGTTTATCTCCTGAGTTGCTGACCCTTGTCCACGGCTTTGGAATCTGTTCGCTAAAGATAAACAGTGTTCTATAATCACAAACCAGTGAGTCGCTTCGCAGCAGAAGGTAGCAGCTGTCAGCATTTTAAATAATGCTAAACTAATAGTATTTGGATTTAGGATTTATTCTTAGTTTTGGGGGAAGCTGGGGAGGGGGCTTGGGTTTCAATGTTTAAGGCTGGTCATGTAGTAGAACTGTGTCTATGAGAGACTCCCCCATGACAAACATGATTCCAGGTATGTGCACACACACACAAGCTTGCAATTACACATGCATGCATGTGCACACATGCAAACACATACAGACACACACACACACACACACACACACACACACACACACACACTGGTACTTGTTAGAAACCCAGAGACAGAACTCTCCTGTGAGGCCCAGCCTTGAGTGGACAAAACAGCAGTGGTCTGCAAGTCTCCTGACTTTCAGAGCAAATCCTCTGCCCCCTGCTGTACTAAATTCTTTGTGATAAAGCTATTCCATGAGGATAAACTGAGGTTCAAGTCCTTTCAGTGTTGGAATACCTAAGATGATTGGCATGTAATTATCACAGTAGGAGGTGGCTTCTATTTTGTCCTGCACCTTGCCTGGGCTGGGGCTTCATCTCCCTTCCTCTGGGCCCCAGGCAGCTGACAAAGGGAGATCTCAGTGCTTTTCATGGTTGATGCAAACACAAAGGGCTTCTCCTTTCACTCTGTTCTCATGTTCTTCTGAGGATTCCTTACTCCCAATTCAGGTCAGAGATGCATTATTTTATCTAGAATTGCTTTTTCAACAAGGAATTCGTTTAGTATATCCAACTGTCTACATTGCAAGCAACAGAAATCTTAAGTGTATATGTTTATACATATAATTTACATATGTATATATACATATACTCATGACCCATTGACCTACTATAATCTGGCTTTCATTCCTATCCTGCTCATCTTTAAATTTTGCTGTAACTGAAAGCTTTGTTTCCCTTTTTATCCCGTTCTGTCTCTTTATACTCATCAAACTATCACTTGGTCAGTTACTGCTTGCCAGTCACGTGTGACTACCCTCTGTTTTTGTACATAAGCTTTTATAGGAACACAACCACACCCATGTATTAAGACATTGCCTATGGTTGACTTTGTGCTATAACGGCAGAGTAGCATAGCTTTGACAGAGACCTTCTGGTCCACAAAACCAAAAAGGAAAAGTACCCTCATCCTTTTTATAGAAAGTTGCTGACCCTTACACTATTTTATCCATACTTGTGACTCCGATCATCACGTTGTAGGGGGATAAAACAGCCTCCAATGCGCTTCATCTGTAGTTTTTACATCATCTTTTGGAATCTGTTATTATTTGACTTACATGGCTTTTCAAATGGCAGCATGTCCTGGTTACTGTGAAGGCACTGGTCATAATCTCATGGGTTGGGATGCTTTGGGTACTTCCTGTTAGGCAGATGTGTGTGAAAGGAAAATAGAAACCTGTAGGTCCCTATGGGGAAACCAGAAAAAAATATGCGTGGGCTTATGATTGTGGATAGTAGAATTCCTGACCTGCCTGAGACTGTCTCTCACTCTGATAGTGAGAAACAGGGATGAAAACTATAGGCTGTCAAGCCATCTGGCAGGGGTGGTGGGGGACAGGGAGGTTTCTTGGCAATCCTTGGAGACACCAGTGGAGACTGACATTGCTCTGCCGTCCATCTGCAGTACAAACAACTGTGGAGTCCAACAGTGGCCAGAATGTCAGGTCACTTGAAGAACTCAGTTTTGTGTGGTCACTGCTTCTGCTGACCACAGAACAGGAAGCCCTGGCTATAAATCACATCATCCTGAGCACTGAGGATGGGGGGTTGGAGAATTTACAGTCTATACTATGCTTCTTTTATCCACTGTGCCCTAAAAACGGGCTTCTGTTTTCAGAGCTTGGGTGTCAAGAAGGTTCAATCCAATCATTTGCAGGGTGGATTAGCTGGGATGTGGGTAGGATGCCCTTGCTGAGATCAGCCCTCTCTTCAGTCTCTCTAAGGATCTTGGTGAATCAGTTAGAAAATTCAGAGCCAGGAGTTTTGAGTCATTTTGGAGGTGAGAGGTTTGAAGCCTGCATTTCTAAGGGATTCTGAGCAGTGAATGAGACTCTGCCCCAGGACAAAGTTAGCTCAGGTAGACAGCAAGCAGGGAGCAATCTGGAATTTCATTGATCTTTCCACATTCTACTGGGAGAAGGCTGGTCCTGCTCTTTCCTGGTGCTGTGTCATCTCATTTACCCCATTCAGTGCTCTCCTCAACCTTGTGCCATCTGACCCCAGTGTCATGCACAGGCCATACTGATGATCTTGAAAGCAAATCTCTCTAAATCATTTCTCCTGGACACAGACCCATGTGTGGAACACAACTTTCCAAACATCTCAGGAGGCACTCAGAATGGACACCAAACTCGCATGGACCCCCTCTTTCCTCTTGTGCCTCTTCATCACTGTGCATGAGCTCGTTACTCCCATTCAAAGCTTGGTTGCTATTTGAAAGTTCACTTCTGACAGATTCCATGCAAATGGCCACAAACCCTCTCCTTAGAGATCTCTGCTTATGGTCTCATCATTTCATACTTACATCATTCCAAGTGTGGCCCCTTGCTCTGTCCTGTCATTCTCCAAGCAGCCAATAGAATCATTTTAGTGCATACCTCAACCCTTCTCTCCTACTCCCCACCCCTGACTGCCTTTCTCTCCAAGATGCAGAGAAATTCTGTAACATGAAATGCAAGCTTCTTCATAGTCTGTCCTTGTCTAGGTTGGCATCCTTCTTTTCAGCCTTAATGCACTGTGCCCACATGGGACTGTATCCACATTGCACTGCACCCACACTAGACTACACCCACAGAGCACTGTACCCACAGTGCACTGCACCCACACTGCCCTCTACCCTCACTACCCTGTATCTACACTGGACTGTGTCCACAGTGAACTGAACCCACAATGCCCTACACCCATACTGGACTGTACCCACAGTGCACTGTACCCACCATGCACTGCACCCACAGTGCCCTGTACCCTCACCATCCCGTGCCTATACCGCACAATACCCACGCCTTACCCACTCTAAGATCAGGGGCACAGTAGCCTCATCAATTTGGTTTCCCTGAGGCCCCAAGCTGGAATGCAAGTTCCATTTGGTCAGGGATCTTTGTTTTGTTCATCAATTAATCCTCTTAGCACAGAGCAGTGCTTGTGACATAGTGGGCGCTCAATAGACTTTCACTGAGAATGAATTTGCAAATTTTTTTCACTTCGTAATCCAGTGCAGTTCCTAATAACCTTTGCTATCAGCAAATTTTTCCCTCTGTCCAAATTAAATCCCTCTTGCTACCAAGCAAGCGTGTTTCCTTGTCTGGGTTTTTGATAGAGCTGGCAAACCAATTAGGCTCCTTCACCATAAAGAACAAGCAAACTGGACTCCAAGGATCTGAGTCCTTGCTGACATTGTTCTCAGCTACTCTGAGTAATTTTGATTTCTTGAATATTTCTTCCGAAACATTTTATTATTTTCCCAGACCAGCCGAGAAAGGGGTCCACATTAGGTAAGCAGTTTCTGATGTTTACAAAATAGTACAGGGTTGGAGCTTTTTCTTTCCAGAACCCGCAGTGTTCTTGAAAGCACCTTGAAAATATTGCCTGGCGCTCAAGTAGGTTCATGGTGTGCTTTGGTCTCAGAAAGTCTGTGAACCTGAATGCCTGGGGTTTGGATCCTTTTCTAACGGTTATCATCAGGGAATAAAGTAGCCTTTTTTAATTTCCAGTTGGTGGAAAGCAATTTGTTGGCAATTGCAGCCATTTAAGATTTGTCCTCCCAATGCTGGCTCAAGACCAAAGGACTCTGAGCCCCGAAGGAGGATTGTCCTCAGAAATGTTGAAAACAGTAGAGAGATTGTGACATTTCATTGTCTTTGTCCACACTAACCATCCTTCTGGCTCTGCCCAGGACCGGGAGGAATAGGAAGGGAATGGGGAGGGGAGCAGACCACTGTGCTTCAGAGTAATGTGGTCCCTTAAAACACAGCACCCAGCACTTGATATGCCTCAGAAACTGAGGAACTGAGCTAATTTGACCTCAAGAGTCTCAGGGGGCCTTGAGAAGGAAATAGTGCCAGTGCCAACCTGTGCTGTACACCTGCAAGGGCAGGAAAAAGGCTCCGGAATGGCCACAACGGGGCCTCTTAAGTGGTCTCCTTTGCTCTAACTGTACCTCTTTTGAATCCATTTCCATACTAAAGTCAGAATAATCTTTCTAAATCAGAAATATGACCAAGACCCTTCTTTTCCTAAAATTCCTCAATATTCTGCTCATGGGGAAATGCAAAGACAGAAGCCCAAGCTCCATAGTCCTCCGGGAACAGACTGGTGCTCCCTACATGGCTCCCTCCACCAGCTGCAGAGGAAGTGCCCCAAGAACATCAGAGCACACAGCTTCCTGTTTCCACCGTCCATGCTCCTTCCTGTTGTTTCTGCCTGGATGTCCTTCTGTTTCCCAAATTGGATTAAACTGCCCATCATTTCAGATTCAGTTTATGGGTTCTATTCTAGGAAACCTTCTCAGACTGCTAGGGTTTGAATGGGTCCCCCTAAAGTTCATGTGTTGGGAACTTAATCCCCTAATTCATATGTTGATGGTACTTGGAGGTGGGTCTTTGGGGAGGTAATTAAGTTGGATGAGGTTTTAAGGTTGGAGCTTCCTAAGATGGCATCAGTGGCTTTATAGGAAGAGAGACAAAAGCTAGCATACTTCCTTTGCCTTGCCATATGATGCCCTGTGCCATGCAGATTCTGAACAGATGTCAGCACCATGATCTTGGACTTCCCAGGTTCCAGAAGTGTATTTCAAATAAACTTCTATTCTTTTTAAATTACCCAGTCTCAGGTATTTTGTTGAAGCAACAGAAAATGGACTGACATACCCTTTACTCTTTATAAATTACCCAGTCTTAGATATTTTGTTACAGCAACAACAAAAGGACTAAGACACACACTCAATTGGCTCCACGTCAGCAAGAAGTATTGATTCAACTGCAAGCATTTACTGAGTGCCTATCATAAGCTAGGTATTGGTCAAAGAGCAATGACAGACTCAGGCTTCACTGTTTAGGAACACAAAGACTGGACCAATTTTCCTGGTCCTTTTCCATGGACTTCAAATGGTGAGATAATCAAGAGATCATATTTTGTAGACAGTAAGCATTTATTCATTACATGATAAATTCTGTTCAAAATTTAAGAATGAAACATGGGCTTTCAAAGTCACATGAATATGCTACCACTCAGCTCTCAAACCTTGATATTCATTTTTATGGTGAACATGGATGCTGGTGTTAATACATACATTTATTAGCATAATGTTCTGTTTTAGCAGCATTCCAGGGGCTGGTGGGAGTAAGTATGAACATTTTCTTGAGTATGATAAGCATCTTACCACACTCTGCAGAAAGCGTTCCTTTCTGGGCTCAGAGCTAACATCGAGAATTTAGAATTTATGTTTCATATTAAATATTATCCTGATGGTTTTTCAGGATTGCTATGGTAATTATGATTTTTTTATTACTAAATGAAAAACAATGATGAACCCAGTGAAACCTGTAATATTAACACTAGGCAATCTTGGAATATAGTTATTTTGTTTTTGCCTTCTGAATTCGTCCGAAGCTGATTTTAAAAAGCATTCCACTGAATAGAAGGGCACACTCCATTTGTGTACCTGCTGGCCCCATGAGGTAATTCATTTCTAATAATAAAAAGGAACATTACCTAATTCAAACTTTTATTATGCTGGCGTGTTGGGCGACCATAAAATGCATCTAGGCAAATGATTTATTGATCACCTGATAATGAGGAGACATGCCTAAGCTGCTGAAAAGTTCTCCTAGGTCCTTGGAGACCAATGGGCAGAATTGATGACTTTTAGAATGTGGGTGTTAATATGGGGAATTATTAGGATTCAGAGTCCAGCTGCCTAATGCTCCCATTGATATCCAATAGAAACTTTGTTGCCACCGTGTACCTAGTTGGAGACCAAATCTCATATTTTAAAAAATTTCTGTCAACAGCCACTTATCAAACTCTGCAAGAAAAATCACTAAGGGTTGAAAAGACTCCAAGTTGCCCAAACATCACACAGTGGCTCTCAGGAAGCTGGAGGTGCCCATTGCACCCAGAGGGCCATTAGAAGAGTTTAGTTTTGGTTTTAGTCTGCTGATAGAAATGCTCTGTATCCCATGGTAATGACACAAAAGCATGTTCTGATCCTGGCAACAGCTCAAATTTTGGCAGCCCTCTCAATTTGGTGGGATTAATTTCTCCAAGTGGAATGAAAAGGTAGATTAGTTTTCTGTTGACCTGCAGCTACTCCAGAACTCAGTGACTTTAAACAGTAACTATTTCATTACTTATGCTTCTTTTCCAGGACTTCTGGAGTTGGGGAGATGGCTCATCTCTACTCTGTGAGGTGGTGGCTTCAGATCTCAACTAGAGCTGGAAGAAACAAGATAGTCTCATGCACATACCTGGTGCTTTGGGGCTGCTTGTGGCTGGACTCCCTCAATTCTTCTCCATGTGACCTCTCTCCTTCTCCAGGGTTTCCCTCTCTCCATGGTCTCTCTTTCTAGCATGATAGTCTGGATTTCTTTACATGGCCAAAGGACAAATAAAGGAAGCTGCCTGGTCTCCTAAGGTCTAGACTCAGAAACCCTGCAGGCTCTCTTCTGCCTATTTTTGTATCAGTGCCAATCATAAGTCCAGACCAGGACCAAGAAAAGGAGAAATAGAACCCATTTCTGGGTGGGAAAATGGGAAAGTCACACTGCAAAGATCATGATGGATAGGAGGGACTGATGTGTTCATCTGAGGAAGTAATCTACTGCAGATGATAAAAGTTTGGAAATTTATTTAGAAAATTATTTTTATATTCCATTATACTTCCAAAATGCATATTTCCCAGTACCACATCCTTCCATTATCAATGAATGATGCTGGAAGTTCTTCTATAGCAGTCCAGCGACAAGTTAGTTGGAGCCAGGGGCAACCCTACCCCTAGAAAACAAGATGCAGTTATATCCAAAATCAACTTTCCCAAGGATAAGGGACCCTACAAGATTTGAGGTATGGGAGTTAGGGGCTTGTGAACCACCTGCTTTATTTGCCTGTGAACGCTAGCCATCCCTAAGTGATGTCTGTTTACCAGTGCTGCCAGCAGGAATATTAGTCTGCTCTTAACAGCTTAGATAGTCAGCTGTGTCTCCCAACAAGATTTCCATGGAAAATAAAATACATGAGAGCATGTGCAATTTTTTAGGAACATTTTGATTTCTTAAGGGCTTTGGATTACTGTTTATTTTCATGTCCAAGCATGTGAATACACACTTGTGTTTATATTTTTGAAATGTATTAGGAGACACATCAGATTCTGACCCCTTTTGCCAAAGAACGAGTATGTGTTGCCCTGGCTAAGTATGGAGCATTATCCCCAACAAGAATAAGCCCAAGAGATAGTCATGTGACCCTAGCAGAGCCAATCAGAGATCTTCCCTGGAGCTGATATGTTCACATTGGAAGAAAGAAGCTATGTTTTACCATGTGGGTTAATTGTGCGTTATTTTCCCAGTCTCATGTAGAAGACTCCATGTCTAAAATAGACAATGAGTCCAACCTGCTAGAATGAAAGAAAAAAGCAGAGGAGAGATGGTAGGGAAGGAGGAAACTGGCAGGAGTGAGACTCCAATCATTGTCCTGGAGATCCTGAGTCCTGTATGTTTTCCTTTCAGTCCTATAAGCCACTCAGCATCTTTCGTAGGCATAAGAGCCAGTTGAGTCCTTTTTTTCCCTTGCTACCCATGGAATTTTACTAATGCATCCATTCTTGTCACCCTTTCATCACATAGAATTATTATGCTTCAAAGAACATGATGGACTCATAGGATCCTATTTTAGGCCAAGGCACATAATGGTAGCATAATATTGAGATTGTCCTTTGTAATATTGCCATAGAGAAAATGAAAGATCATAAACACCAAGTAAATCACCTGTCTATATAAAGTCTTTTATGGACTGAATGTTAGTGTCCCCTCAAGATTTGTGTGTGGAACCCCTAAGCCCCAGTATGCTTATTTTTGATGACATAGCCTTTGAGAGAGTAATTAAGGTTAAATAAGGTCATAAGGGTCGGACCTAAATCTAATGGAATCAATGCCTTTGTAAGAAGAGACAGCAGAGAATTCTCCCCCCAGCATGCACACACACACACACACACAGACACACACACAGAGAGAGAGAGAGAGAGAGAGAGAGAGAGGCCATATGAACACACAACAAGTGTGCAGTTGCCTGCAAGCCAGGAAGAAAGCATTTCTTCCATTGACATTGACTGTGCTGGTACCTTGATCTTGGGATCTCCAGTCTGAAGAATCATGAGAAACTCTTATTTAATCTACCCAGTCTGTGATATTTTGTTGCAGTAATCTGAGCAGACGAGGGAAGATTTTGGTACCATGAAGTAGGATATTGCTGTAAGAAATACATAAAAATGTGAAAGCAGCTTTGGAATTGGGTGATGTGTAGAGGCTGGAGGAGTTTTGTGACATATAGTAGAAAAAGTCTACATTGCCCTAAAGGGATTGTTGGTAGAAATGTTCATGTTTAAGGTGATCTGGCCGTGGCTCAGAAAGAAAAGAGCTGAGAAAAAAAAAAAAATACCTGCATCTGCTTAGAGAATACTTTAGTAATAATGAACAGGGTGTTGGCAAAAAGAAATCAAAATTTAAAGACATGGAGAAGTCTCAGCCTATCCATATTGCTAAAAATGAGAAAGTGTGTTCAGAACAGAACATTGAGGGTTTGGCTTGATATCACCTGATAAAGAGATGATGGGATTGTATGAGCAGAAACAGGGAGAGTTTGAATTGGAAGGAAGGGAGATGGGATGAAATGAAGCAAGGCTGGTGGATTTAGATTCTTCAGGACAGGCAGTATAGCTATTTCTTGCAAATGTCGGCTATTCTTCAAGAAAAGGGAAGAGGAATCCTGAAAGTAATTCATAATGATGAGAGTGCCTCCCTGATTTCAAAGTGTGGGATTACCACTGAGTTTTCAACAGGACAGGGTGTCCCTATATAGAGTTTTTGGGGAGGATCTTCCTGAAGCCCTGGGGACAGGGCTCTCCATTGGTAGAGCCCAAGGGTATGACATCCACTTCAGTGAGTGTAGAAGGTGAGAAAATCATCTGATGCCAGTGGATCTAGAAGCCTGGGAATCAAACCAATGGGGATTATTTGTGGGTGTTAAAATCTATTGAGTTTGGTAGGTTTTAGACTTGTTGGTACCCATTACCCATTTGGGAATAGAATTTCTCTCCTATGCCTATCTGTCACTGTTTTGGAAGCATATTATTTGTTTGGCTTCATAGGTTCATAGCTGGAGAGGAATTTCACCTCATGATGAATTTTATCTTGAGTCCCACTCATGCTTGATTTAAATGATATTTACATGACACTTTGGAATTCAGAATTGATGTTCATATCAGATTTTGGGGATTGTTAGCGTGGAATGAATACATTTTACATACAAGAAGAGCATGAATATTGGGTGACCAGGGGCAGAATATTATGGACTGAAAGTTTGTGTCCCCTCAAAATTCATAGGTTGAAGGCTTAACCTCCAGTGTGACTGTATTTGGAGATGGGATCTCTGAGGAAGTAATTAAGGTTAAATGAAATCTTAAGGGTGGGGCCCTAATCTGATAAGATCAGTGTCCTTATAAGAAGAGACATGTCAGAGAGTTTTGTCTGTTTCTCTCCCCCTAAAACCATACAAACCAAGGAAAGGCCACGTGAGGACCTAGTGAGAAGTGGGCAACTGCAAACCAGGAGGAGAGCCCTAACCAGAAACCTAATCCTGGTAAAAACTTGATCTTGAACTTCTAGACATCAGAATTGAGAAACAAACTTTTGTTATTGAAGCCATCAGTCTGTGATATTTTGCTGTGGCTGCCTGAGAAGACTAATAAAATGTTCAAATAAATTTAAATGAAAAATTATTTGTTTACATAAATTAAATATATTCTGGCTTGACAGCCCCTTTGGCAGATTGCATTTTGGCTATAATTATTTCTCCCACATGTTTATCTATAATGTAACTTTGAAACTTCACCAATCAAGATGTGCAGCCTATGTTCTTTCCCTGTGGAATTTTGCAAGCTTGTCTCATTAGTAACTACTTGAATATTAGGGGTGATGCTGTCATATGACCTTCTGAGATTAGGTCATAAAAGCACCTTCTAACGTGCCAGCTGGGCTACTTGCTTTTGGAGTGCTGAACTCTCATGGAGGAATTTTGAATTCCTCCATGGTAGCCTGAGGTTATCATGCTGTGAAGAATCCCAGGCAAATGGAGGGACTATGTGTGAGTTCATAGTTCAAAAGAAGGTTCCAGATGAAAGTTAACACCTTGCCAGACACTTGATGATTTCAAACTCTGACCATTGAATAGCCCCCAGTATATTATAACTAAGAGGTCCAGAAAGGCCTAGCACATATATAAACCAAAAAAATCTGTTTGTTGTCATTGCAGAATCAATGATCATCACCTTGTCTCTTCTCCTGCCTATGATGCTGCCTGGAAGTATTCCATTCTCTCCTTTGCCCTTCTCCTGCTCTCATTTCAAGGACCCTGACAAAGAATAACTTCACAGATTCCAGTACTAGGTCTCTGCAAAACTGGTAAAGACTCAGTGTTGGAGTAGGAAGAGGGCCCACGGCCAATTTTCAGCCACACTTCTTCATTCAGGCTCCAAAGCAGTGTCACAAAGCTACTCATTAGCAGTTTCATGCCAGACCTAGTAGCCATCCTTCAAGAACAATTGCATGGTGCTTAGTGTGGGACAGATGCTACCCTGAGCACTCAAAAATATTAACTTGACCTTCGCAATAGCCTTGTGAGTTTTGTTATTTTTTTGTTCTAACAGATGAGGATACTGAGGTACAGCAAAGCTAAATTACCTGATCTGGGTCACCCAGCTTGAAAATGGAAGAACCAAGATTTTTTTAGCCACTTTTTCTTTTAACCATATGGCTCCTTATAGACTTGCATAAGAGACCACACTGTCTCCTCTGTCCTCATTTCCCTTTTACCTCCACATTACTCCTCATCCCCACCCAATCCTCTCTTCTCTTTATTTGTGAGACAAATTTGTCATGCTGGTTTATAAGTGTGTATGGGTGTGTGTGTGCACACCCATGTGTGCTCGTGTGTATGTGTGTACCTGTGTCTTTGTCTGTGTGTTCTTAGAAATAGGTTTTGGCTCACCTGAGTCTATGAATGGAAGTGGGAGAAGCCAATGTTTGTTATAAAATATCAACAAATCCTGCCCCAGTCAAGCTCACAGGCATCTGGTTTTAAAAGATTTCCAGACCCTTTGATGAAAGCCATCAGGCCAGAGAAATGATGCTGTGGTTGCCATTCATTCTCATCTGGTTTAATGAAGATAAAGAGGATCTCTTTATGTGTCCAGTTGGGCTTAACAAATTAACCAGGCCACCAAAAGGGTACATGTGAACAGACTATTTGTCCTCATAATGTTCATTAGGAGACAGAAAGTTAACTACCCTTTCTTTCTGCTTTCTTTTCCCAGGGCCCAGTGAAAGCTGCAGAGCTGAAACATTATCCCTAATCTTATTTCTGATGGGCCTTTCCCTAACTTCCTCTTTTATAATCATTTCACAGCTGTTATATTGAGTAAGTATTATTATGTGTTTAAAAAAATATTATGCTCTATGTCATAGAGCTAAACTGTCCAGAACTAAATAATCTGGCCCATTTTTGGGGAGATGACAGATTTTAGAGAGCTGGAATGGGTGGCAGGTGGGTTTTGTTTTCTTCTTGTGTTCCCTTGGCACCTTCTGGCAAATGAACGAAAGCTGTTGTTGGCAGATTTTTGGTTGTAAGTTTATAGTATGACTGTGAGCAACTCCCCATAGCAGTTGAAAAACATGGCCCCAGATTCTTTCTCTCCATGAACACACATCCCTTCAGTCTCACCAAGAAGTGGAATCACTATTCCACACTTCAAATCAGAGCTCAGTCATATAATCTTCTTGTCCAGTGGAATTTTAACTAGACTGGAAAGATAGGGTTTGCTGTTCAGCTTGCACCTAGAATATTGAGACTTTTATATTATCTTGCCCAAGCTAGCTTGCTAGAGGATGCAAGAAAGTAAAAAGAAGAAACAAAGTACAAAAGTTGGAAGTCACCTTGTTAACTTGGCTGACAGCCTAGGTACCGCCAGGCAAATGGAAAAGTCCATACTAAATCATCCAGCCACAAGATCACCTGCCAACTGACCACAGGCACACGAGAGCTCCCAACGGAGACGAGCCAGCCCAGACCAGAAGGACTGCCCAACTGACCCAATACTTAGTTTGTACTAATAATAACCATTGTTAGTAATAAGTTAGTAATAGCAATGGTTATTGTTTGATGCCACTAAATTTTTGGATGGTTTGTTACACAGCTAAAGCTAATGGATACCTGTATTTCTCAAAGCACATGACAGCTTATTTGAATGGGATGCGTTTTATGACAAGAAGTCTCTGAAAACTATGACCTTATGCTAAAGGAGTTGGCTTCCAAGAAGTTATCTCCTCTATTTTCGAGGACTGTGTTTTTACCAGTAACATCAGTAGGATTTCTCTCAATGTTAAATCTAGTCAGTACCTATCAGCTGTGTTCTTTCAACTTATACAATACAGATCAAAGTGAGTCCAGTACATCTGACTAATTGAACCAAGTCTCTATTTTAAGGTCAGACTAGTAATACCTGGGATAATTTCTGCTTGAAAGGACCTGTATAGCATATTGCCATGTTCCACAATATCTGGAAGACTATAATTTCCTCCCTACACTCCAAGATCAAACTCAAGGGTTTGTTTGTTCCGCCTCGATTAGACACATTAGGTATAAATTCCTTAATTGGTCTTATAACCCAAGCCTTTGGAAACAAATAAATAAGCTCAGAATAACCAAAATCATGTGGTTGATGAATCATATTCATATTAAAATCTATTACACCATCATTAAAATAATAAGTAGGAGTCTTGTCTGATTATTACTTCCCCATATTTGGATTTGCAAGCTTGTTAAGACATGAATGGTGTTGTGGTCATGCACTGATGTGTAGTAAGTCATTCCAAAATCAGTGGATTGAAACAATGACAATGATCTTATCATCCCTCATAGTTTCTGAGGGTCCAGAATTCAGGCAGGATCTGACCGGGTGGTTCTGGTTCAGCCTTCTCATATGGCTACAGTTAGAAGGTGCTAGAAGCAGTAGCTGCAGACCCTGAAGCACGGGGTCATGGTCAGTTCTCTCTCCCTTTGTAGTTTCAGGGCCTCTAGTGGTGTCCCTATGTGGCCTATTTCGATCTTTCTCTCAGGGTGGCTGGCTCCAGGCCTGGGTCCTGTGGGAACAATGACTGGCCTTTTATAGCCACAGAAGTTACATCACAACCTTCTGCTATAGTCACAAGCCCCAACTCAAGTGGAGGGGATAGAGACCCCACATCTCACCGTGAAGAATATTCAGTGCATCATAAGAGAGCTACGGGTATTTTGAGGCTCTTTTTGGAACCACAGTCTGCCACAGATAACCAATGACAAAATCTGTGCCTTGATCCTGGATCTATTTTTTGGTCCATGTTCCCCTGGCACTGCCGGAATTGACATCATCTTATCATTTCTGTCCTCTCCCCAACCAACCTTCATCAATGACTGGCCACAAGAAGTCAGTTACCAAACAAAGGAAAACACAGAAAACTTACGTGGCAGTTAGAACCAAAGGTGAAAAACAATGTCTAACACCAAAGGGGTTTTTCTTTTTTTTTGAACCAGGGATTGAACTCAGGGACACTCAGTCACTGAGCCACATCCACAGCCCTATTTTGTATTTTATTTAGAGACAGGGTCTCACTGAGTTGCTTAGGGCCTCGCTAAGTTGCTGAGGCTGGCTTTGAACTCGCGATCCTCCTGACTCAGCCTCCCAAGTCGCTTGGATTACCAGCGTGTGCCACCATGCCCGGCCCAAAGGGGTTTTAATTCATCACTAAGTAGTTTTTTTCTGTTTAAAAGACAAGGAGTCTGGGAGAAACTAGGGTTAAAAAAACAAAGCAACAAAAACCTTAATCAGAATGGTCTTGAATCCAATTGCAATAAAGCAGGAGGAACCTGAGAAAGGCCACTGATCTGGAACTAGCCTTATACACATCATCTCACATATTTTTCAGATCTTATTTATGGAACCAATTTAATGTCTATAAAAATTCTATATAATTGGGGTTTACAGACACTAGGAGAATGCCGTGCAACTAATTTAAAGGCTAAATACAAAAGAAAAATAAAAGAAGGGGAATGCTGCTCACAGTTTAAATGCCCTTGCTTTCAGTTTCCCACAGGCAGGGCATGAAGACAGATGGAAACAGGTTGTCAGGGCTGTCACATCTTCAGGACCACTTCCTTCCCATCAGAGAGCAAGGCACTCCAGCTCTGGGACAAGAAAGCAGCTCTCGGCAAGGCCTTTACAAAGATGCTTATGGGTTTTGCAGCTGTCACCACAGTTTCTCAATTACACCAGACAGTTTCAATTTCTTAAAAGGTGCAGCTCACGTCGCAAATTTTGTAAATTTGAAAGTGTTTCCATACGATACTTTAAATTGTAGCTTCAAGGAAAACACCTTAAAATATGTACTCTAAAGAACAGTTCATTGTGTACCTATCATGTACCCACTCCTGACGGGCACCATTGCAGTTAAGAAACAATACTTCTTATGGGTACTTGGGCAATATAGTCAGTCCCCTTAAGGAGCTGATGATATCTCCAAATAGATATTCCTAGTACTGTACTTTTAATATTCACAGTCATAAATCTTTCCAAAATAAGACTTGGTCTTAGGTTTTGATGACTATAAATTTTTACCACGTCATAAACCAAAAGGAGATAAAGGTTGTTGTTGTTTTTTGTTTTTGTTTTTCATAAGAAGCAGTTCTAAAAGAGCATCCCTAAACAACCCCTCCTTACAACATATCCAGGCCTGATATGGTCTCTGGAAACTGTTATCAACATGGGCTCTGCTTGGAGCTAGGTTTTATTTTGCTTTGTTTTGTTTTTGGCCCTCACTGGCATTTCAAAATATCTTTGCACGCAGTCTCAATGGCCTCCATGGAGTTATAATGCATTAAAAATCCTTTTTCATCATCTCACTTATTATCTGAAATTACACAGCACTGAAACAGTGGAAGATCTCTTCACCCTGATAGGCTAATTTTAATGATTAACTGAAGAACTGTTAAAATTTTACTTCAATGCTCTACTGTCATTATGGAATTAGTAATAACAGCCATGGTGGGTAGAATTCTAATGAGACTGAGGGGGTCGGGTGAGGGCTGGGCAGGAACATCTTCACTTCCAAAATAGCTGAGGCTCCTGTCTTCTAAACACTGATCTTAAAAGTTGGCATCTGAATGACTTTTCTGGAGGGTGAGTTTTCCAAATGAAACTTGTGTTCTTTCCAACCTCTAATTGATGTTGGAATGGAAACTGGAGATAGGGAGCCAGCTTGCACAATACCTTATTGTTGAAAACTCTGGCAGCTCATGATGTAAGTCATGTGTGAACATAAACCAAACAGGCCATGTGCCTTTTCAGAGCAAAGGATTTAGGAGTATGGGACTCCAGAAAGATGGAAAGAGGGACATGGAATGTTGGGTATTCAACAGCTGTTTTTCTTAGGGCTTCTCAGGTGGGAAACTTCAGGGTGTTTGTTGAGTAAACAGTGAGGAAGGGATTTAAACATCAAAAGGCAGCCAAGGAAGAGGGTTTCAGTGTTGTTTCCTACTGAGATTTTTACCATGTTTACTTTCAGTTCTGAACCCTACTTCTGTCTCTATAATCCTCACTCCTGGCCTATATTAATCATTCAAGGAAAACAAAATTGTTTCCAATGAAGAATATTTTTAAAAAATGCTGTTTTAGTTGTAGATTTTACAGTCAGCTGTAGCAGAGACTTTGGGTGCCTTTCCCTTTTCCTCTTACTACTCTATTTCATGATGTTATTCTGGAAGCATTTGTAACTTTTGGAACACACCGGAGAGTTAGCCTTTTGGGAGCCTCCTGCAGCTAAGGATAAATGCGAATGGCAGTATCAATACCTCAGCTTCTAAGTTGGCTCAGTCCACGCCATGTTTTGTACCATCAGCTCCCCAGTGAGGTTGGCCCCAGTTGATCATTCTGGAAATCCGCTCATTAACGCACCCTGTGTTGGTACCTTCCCCTCCTTGTCTCACTTCCCTACTCCTACAGGTACTTGGTGGGGGTATCTCCCAAATAAACTCATGTTCTACTGGTGTCGTGATCTATTGCTAGAATAATCCAACTGGATGCACAATTTTAAAAGAAGAAAACATATAATTATTTTTATTCTTCACTCATTCACCCCTCATTTACTCCAAGCCCACTATGAATAAGGCACAATGCTAGGATCTGGGCAAAGAAAGATGATACTCTTGTACCTTCCTGTTTCTTAAAATTGACTTAAAACAAGGACATTATGAGAAGGAGTGAGAACTCTTCTATGATCTCCAGCTTAAGAGTTCCTCCAGAAACCCTCTGAATGATCCCTATGGTGTCCCCTAAACAGATCATGACCATGAGATTGCTACATAATATCTGTTGACTTTTCCCCTGCCCTATGTTGTTTCTCTTCGGATTTCATTATGCTTTTATTCGGTTTTGAGTTCTTCAAGATCTTTATTTCATTTATGAACATTCTATACTTTCTTTGAAATTTTTATTATGGTGTATTATCCATACAGGAAAAAAATGCACATTTACTTCAGAAGTCTCCCTCCTTCCTCTCCCGACAAAGGTAACCACCATCTTGACTTCCCAGGGCATAGTTTGCCTCCCTTCCTTCCTTCCTTCCTTCCTTCCTTCCTTCCTTCCTTCCTTCCTTTCTTTCTTTCTTTCTTTCTTTTTTAACTTTAAGTGTTTATGTTTGGGAGCTTCATCTTGTAGTTTTGTACGTAACTGTATCCTGTTCATTCTTGTCTTTTTTTCCAGAGTGTGAATATACCATGATTTATTTAGCTGCTCTCTGTTGATGGGCAGTTGGATGATTTCCAGCTGGAGCCTGTTATGAATAGGGCTGCTATGAGCATTCTAGCACATTTTGAATACATGGATGCATTTCTATTGGGTGCATGCTCACTAGTGACATTGTGGGATTGTAGAATATGCCTGTATGTTCAGCTTCAGTGGGTGCCAAAGTGGGCTACATTCCTACAAAAAGAGTATTGTTGGAAGTATTCCAGCAAACCAAACAGTTCCATTGTTCTACGTCCTAATACTTGGTCTAATGTATCTTTTTCGTCTTAGGTATTCTGGTGGGTGTGGGCTATGCCTTTTAAATTTTTCTACAGAAATACATTTTTCTTTGCAACAGGAAACTAGAAGTCTCATATGCAGGTTTTGTGATTAATAAACATTTGTCCTTGCTATAAAATTCTCTTTTTTTTGCACATTTTTTTATCTATAGTGCTTTGAAATTATGACTCATCTTGGGAGCTGCCTTTTGCTAAGCCAGTTTGAATACTTTGGTCAGCTAATCCTCCTTCCCACCTGCTGGGAGGTGCAATCATCACCCCCTTCCTAATGAAATGCAGGTCCACCCACCCAAGCATCCCTCTCTGTCAGTCCTTTCTGCCTCATTATCTTCCTTCTGCTTTCATTTTTCACGCCATCTTTCTGCTTTGGTCTCCACCATTCTTTTGAAATTTCCTTTTTCTTGTCTTTTCCTTTTTTTTACAAAGCAGCAAACATTTCATTTTCTTTTGAGCATGTGTACATCTCTTCTCAGAAAGTCCTTGAGAGAATGCTGAGATTAGTTTGCATTCTTACATACTCTCCTTCTGCCTCTAAACACTAATTGTACTTAGAAATGAGATAGTGGTTAAGAGTGGCTAAGGGTGTGAGCTTTGAGATAAGACTTTCCTGGGTCAAATGTCACCTCTGCCACTTGCCAGCTCGTCAGCTTTAGGAAAATCACTTAGTATTGTAAACTTCAGTCTCCTCACCCATAAAATGGAATGAATATTAACTCTTTCATATGGTTGTTGGAGATTAAATGGGATGTTCACCTTCATATCATGTCTGACATGTACTAATATCAAATGGATGTTACCTTTAATCACATCATACCTTGAATTCCCATATAAAATTTCCTTTCTCTTCCTTTCTTGCTCCTTTTTTTTTTTTCTACTTCCTCTGGGGTCCCTCCCTTCAAATATTTATTGGATCTACCATGTATCTGTTCTTGTTCCAGGGCTGAGATTCATGTTGAGAAAAACACTTGAAGTCCCTGTCCTCAAAGAGTGCATGATGTAGCATGAGTGACAGGAAATCACACTTACAAGCTGTAATATGTATCTAGGAAGAAAGTCATGGAATTCTTGGATAGCGACTATCAGTAAGATGTTATGTAGTCAGAGAAACCACCCTGAGAAAAAGATTTTTGCTCAGAGGCCAAAATGATATGAAGAACTAAGTAGACTCCAACCCCATGATGAAGTATCTTCAATGGATTGTGATGATTTGTGCTGTCCCCCTTTTATTCAGGAAGGTAATATTGTATATTGCAATTTGGAAGCTCTAATAAGTCATGCACACCACTGGCATTCAAATCTTTGGTATAGCTCTCTCCTGCAAAGGCTGGGGTGGGGTCATGTGACTTGCACTGACCAATGGGATATTAGCAAGCAAGACATCTGCAGAAGTTGTCTTTTGAAGCCTTAGACCACCATAGAAATGTCATTTATCCTGCAGGAGAGCTCATGTGGAGAGAAGCTGGGAAGGCTATGGAACTATAGGAAAAGCAAGAAGGAAACAGGCCCAGCCAGACCAGAGCAGCCATAGCCACAGGCTCCAGGCAGGCAGTGAAGCAGTCCTGGCTCATTCCTTCTTGGACAAGCCCTCAGCAGTGAGTGGCATGCAGGTCAGAGCCATTGCCACCATGCCTTGCCTGAAGGTGTGGAGGTCCTGACCGTTCTTGTAAGCTACCAAATTTAGACATGATTGCTAATGTCAGAACAGATACCAAAATCTGACGCTGATTTTCATGCTGTCTGATTTGGGTACTTATGGAGTCTCAGGTGGTGCAGGGTAGAATCAGCACTGTTCCCCTCACTAGCCCAGGAAAACTGAGGCTCTTCACCTCAAGTTCATGGATTCCCTGAAATAACATTTCCATTTCCAGTTGTGCCTATGCTGTATTTTTTCCTGGGGAGAGGTCTCTTATTGTTCTCCAAAGAATCTGTGATTACAAAAAATAAAGTATTTCAGAAGACAATACAGACGCATGATATATTCTGAAAAAATAAGTTTCAATTAAGTGCTCTGTGGGTGCAAAGAGAAAGGAGTAACAAGTTACACTAATTGGAATTCAGGGTGGTCTCCACAGCAGAGGTGATATAACTTTATTTCCTTAAGATTACCTTCTGTAAAATTAAATCTGAGACTCTTATGCCAAACAATTTATTTTTCCTCTTGTGTTACACAGAGTTCATCGTACACCTAATTTTTTAAGTTGGGCCAATTTCCTTACTCTTTCCCTAAAGACAAATAAGAATTTAAATACCAATATTATAGTAAATAATGAAAACTTCATTATCAGGTTTGCCTCTAGTATTTGTGGGACCTACAGCAGAAATAAAAATGGAGGCTCATATACTGTGTATAAATATTTCAAAGTGATAAATTAGACTAATAAACTCTTAAATGAAATATGTTCTATTCTCCTATCTTGTCAAAGAAAGCAGCTTCACATTGAGAATTCTTAGACGCTTCAGAGTTCTACATTGGCATGAGGCCCTGTGGAGGGAGATGGCTCAGGCCCTTCTCTTCCCACCTCAGCTCTGTCCAGCACAGAAATCCCAACCACAGCACCAAGCTCCGTCCATACCTATTCCCCGTCATTGCCATCCCTTTGGAACTCCTCAAGTCTAAGAGTACACAGTGCATTAGCACAGCTCACCCTCAGAGGGTAGAACCTACCTGTGCTGGGTCAGGGAAAGGGCCCAAGATCGCCTTCCTCTATAAACTCTCTCCTGTATTGCAATGACCAGAGTCCCAAAATTGCCCTTTGGGTAAGAGATGGAAGAGTATGGTCTTCATTAAGTTTCTCTTTTTCCAACCTATGTACGTAATAATCCTCCATTCCCAGCTAGACTGGAAGAACCTTAATAATAACATTACCAGTAAAGGAAGACAGTAACAGCTGCAGGTGACCAAGCTCTGCTCTATACTAGGCACTGTATGGGGAACTTCACACCCATATGTCATTAGTCCTCATAGCAACCTTGCGAGTGAAACTTCTTCCTGTTTTTGAGATGAAGGAATGCAAGTTTTTGAAACTGATGAAGTGATCATAGGGAAATATTTAGAACCCAGATAAATCTGATCCCTAAATTCTTGTCCTGAACCACTTGGCAATATTGCCTCTTTTAAAGCAAGCCTCATCCCACCTCTGAAGAAAGATGCTGGAATTAGTTTTATTTCTTAATTCATCGTGAATTTTTTCTTTGAAAGACCCTCTTTTCTAAAAAACTTAACCATATGTTAAACATCCAGGACTTGTGATTTCAAAAGATGCTACTATGATTTACTATTTCAAACATAAAAAGTTGCTGCTAGTAATAGTTTTACATAGAAAACTAACAGATTTCTCTGAGGGTTGCTACCCCTAGAATTGCAGTATTTTTTTTTTTTCTCTATAGGTTATGTTCTTTTAGCCCCTTGGCCTCCCTAACTCTGTTTTTAGAATGTGCTGCCCATCATTCTGACTAATCAAGTCTATTTGAGTCTATGATGGTCCATGTATGATTGTTGCCTCAATACTAGCTTGCCCATAATCCCAAACTAGGTGGTGTAAGTCAACAATGTTTGCATGTTCACGGATTCTGTGAGCCAGGAATTCAAACATGGCAAAGTGAAGAACTCTTTGTTTCATGAACTGAGGCCTTAGTGGGAAGACTCCATGGGCTAAGGGAGATGTAAATATCTAGGACAGCTGGGGCTGGAGGATCAGCTTCCATGGTGGAGTCCTCATCTCACACCTGATGCTTGGTCTGAAGGATAGGCTGTCAATCCAAGCACCTATGCATGGCCCTCCAAGTGACTTGGGCTTCATCACATGGCATGACATGGCATCTGGTTTTCAAGAAAGTGTATATTGAAAGCAAGTGGTCTAAAAGCAAGTCTTCCAAGGCAATCAGGGGGAGCTTCCTGGCCTCTTCTGATCAAGCCTTAGTAGTCACACAATAATGCTTTTGCCTTATTGTTCTATTTAGAAGTGAGTCATAAATCCAGCCTAGGTTGGGAAGGGAAGCACATTCCTCCCCTCAACAGGAGGAGTTTCAAAGATTTTGCAGTTATTTAAAAAACTGCTACAAATGGGTAAGATGCCTCACTCACGTATTCATGCACTATAAAGCAACCAGACATATCCCCCAAAGAAGAGGCAACAGAGCAGTACAAACATCAGCAAAAGAAAACAAATCTCAATTGGTAAGTTGACTTATGGCATAATCACATAATAGCAATCAGAGCCATTAAACTTACATGTTCAAATGATTTCAAAAGATAAGAGCAATGTGTCAATGTATTATGAAGTTGAAAAGTGTTTCAGATGGTATGAAGAATCACTACATATAGATTACAGTTTGAGAACATCTAGAATTATGAGTAAAATTTCTTTTCTTTGGCTTATTGTTAGGTATGAATATTTTTACAAAAAGCATATATGGTTTTTTAATAAGGAAAAATAGGAGTAAGGAGGAATTTGGAAAGATGAAAATATCTCCCCTCGATTCAGAAGACCAAGGAAGGGTTTTGGGTCAACGTGTTTCCGTGTGTGTGTGTGTGTGTGTGTGTGTGTGTGTGTTTGTGTGTGTGTGCGTGCCTGGAGGTGGACCCTGCTGACCTGCTGTGGCTTAGGGACAGACTGAGAAGAATCGTGAAGCTATCCCTGTCCAGGACAGTTTCTTCGCCCCTGTTGCCATCAGCTGTGAATTGACAAGCATCAGTTGCCTGTGCTCTGCACAAGGGACTGACCCATTTCTATTCAAGTAGGCATCTTGCCTACAGCACCATCTCTACTGAGGTCTTTTGGGTGCTGTTGGCTTAGGAAACAGGGTGTGATTCTGTGGAAATTGAACTGGGTGTTGTAATAAACTTAGCAGTCTTTGGTCATATTCAATGACAGGTGACAATTTTGTTCTGAAAGAAGCTGAACACCAGAGTGAAGAAAAAGGAAAGATTTGAATGGCAATGAACTTTGTCTTTCAAGAGGAAATAAGAGAGACTCAGCTTTAGGGGTGGGATGGGAAAAGGAGTTGCACTCTGTGGATGTTCTGTCTCTAAGCCTTTTGGGGGCACCGGATGGTGTTGATGCATCTCAGAATGAGCATATCTCTTCTGTCCCTAATATATTTTTCCTCTGTATTATCAGGTGTATGCTCTACATATCTCTGAACAGTATAAGTTTCAAATATTCTATCATCAATAGTCTCTCCTTTTGCTTTCAATTTCCATCCCACTGGGCAGGAGTCCCATATAGGTACTTCTGGCCTTATATATATTTAATTATGTTATCTTTTAATAAAAGGGGTGGTCTGAGGCAAGTGTAGATGGAAATATGATAATTAGTAGTGGGGTTGACTGAAGAAACCAGGAAAGAAAAAGAACTCAGTAATGGACTCAAAGGGTTTCCTGGACAAGACCATTGCCACAAGTACTTCCAAGGATACAGATCGAGGAGCAAAGAATCCTGTTACTATGATGGACAGGATTAAAGGCTGATTTTTCTTCCCCATAGTTTTCATTCAGCTAGATGTAACATTTCACAGATTGCTTTAATAGTTTTGCTGGCAATTTTCAGAGAAGTCAAAGGAGGGTATTGTTTCTGTTTTCCATTTCCTCCATAAGGTCAAAGGCCCAGTGGTTATGAGCACTTTTCCCTAAATCTTAGAAGATGCCCTTCGGCCTGTTCTGTTTTTCAGAAGCTGTCTTCTGTAGAATAATAACGATACCCCTTTCCTCTTGCTCCTCCTCCTCCTTTATTGAATGCCTCCAGGCAAGTGCATGTTACATAAATTTTTTTGATTGTTACAAGAGCTTATGAGGGTAATATGATTCTTTTCATTATAGATAAACCTCTAGGCTAGACGTGCAAGAAGGTTAGATACTTATCCAGAGGCAACCAGCTACTAAGTTACTGAGGTGGAAATGAAATCTATGATGCATAGTGTTAGTCAGCTTCATGTTACTATGGCAAAATACCTGACATGATTAACTTATAAAGAAAAAAGGCTCATTTTGGATTCTAGCATTGGAAATTACAGTTCAAAAATGGGATGGAGGCAGAGCTTTATGTCTCTGACAAGGCAGCATCTCATGGCAGGAGAAGATGGTAGAACCAACAACAGCCAGGAAGCAAAGAGGAAGAGGAAGAGGCAGTGGTACTACAATCCCCTTCAAGAGTATCCCTCTAAAGATGTTTGACTAGGATGTTTTACTAGGTCCCACCTTCTAAAGGTTCCACAACCTCCCAGTATTCACCCTGGGGAGTAAGCCTTTAACACATGGACCTGTGAGGGAGACTTCCCCAAACCACAGCACATAGAGATGTTTGGTATCCTCAGGATCAGGAACCTATTTTTAGTAGTTAAAGGTAAATTTCCTACAATAGATAAAAAGTATCACAGGAAGAGTTTGGATGATGCAGACTACAGGGCCCCTCTAGCAAAGACAAGCGGTTTCCTCCAGTGGAGAGAACTGTGATTGCAGGGGCCACACGGAGAGCACTAGTGAGCACAGCTGGTGTGGGGAGATGGTACCCATAGCAGGTTACTGACAACACCCCAGCAACATAGAAAATTCCACAGCATGTAGAGATCAGCTAGAATCCAAACACTTTTTATGTTAAATTTAAATTTAAAGTATGAGTTAATACAAAAATAAGTCTCAGACAAGTTGGCTAAATATCCTTAATTGGAATGCACATAAAATAGCAAAAGTTACCCCCAAGGACACACACAAAGAATAGCGCAATTTAAAATATAAAAATAATTTGGAAGTGCCTGCAGGCAAATTTGTTGAAAAATTATTAAAAAGCCAAAGAGATTCAAACAAGAAAAAAATAGATAATGAAAAGCATTCAGAGAGGGATTAAGTATTAGATAACATAATCATTAGATGACTAATCATTAAGCAAACTAGCTTTAAGAATTAGCTCAAGTCCAGAAAGATTCTCTGGGAGCTATAAGTGACTGTAGGACTTTTGAAAGATGGTAGAACCTTGCAAGATGGGGACAGATTCCTTAGAAATCATACTGTTGTGTGGGGGAGTAGTAGAATGCCTGAATAATGATGCCCTTATTTCTTGGTGGATGACTTTTTTAGCCACAGTTCTAGGGCAGGAAGGCTGATTTGCTTTATCCCAAATAGTGGAGGCATGTGCTGAGCACAGGGGTACCAAAAGAGGACATTGAATCTTTGGGATTATGTATGTAATGGTTAATTTGAATTGTCAACTTGATTGGATTAAGAGATGATGATGATTAAGAGGCTTCTGGGTGTGTCCATGAGGACATGTCCAGGAATGACTGGAATGTGGAACGGTGAACTGAACCCTCCCTAAGCATGGACAGCACTGCCCAAAAGGATGGTGGCTTGGAAGGAATGAAAGTTGGAAGAACAAGGAAGCAGATGCAGATGCAAGCTCGGCTCTTCTTGAACAGGTTCGTGATTGCTGCTTCAATCATCTGAGGATATTGGACCCTTGCTTCTTCACTCTTCCACAGCAGATTCTGCCAGTGATTTCCAGGTAGTTTCCAGAAGCCTTGATCTCAGACTAGGGTAGCAGTGTCTTAGACTGTGTAGCTACTGGTTCTTCCAGCTCTCCAGCTGCAGATGGCCATCATGGACTATCCAGTTTCTGGTCATGTAAGCCAATCTAATAAATCCCCTTTTTATAATCATACTTTCTGTTGATTCCGTTCCTCTAGAGAACCCTGACTAATGCAATAGAGAAACAGCAAGAGAGGTGGGGTGGTGATTGGCAGATACTGAGGGAGAGACCGGAGAGAAAGAGGTATCTGAAAATGAGTTTTAAGAATTCCATGCTCTTACGGGGAAAGCTTTTGTGCCACCTTTTAAGGAAATATAGGTTAAAAATAAATGTTATTCTTTAGGTTTCTAAAAGAAGATTTTTTGTTTGTTTGTTTCTTATTATTTGATGCCTTAACCAGCAGAGACAGAACTCAAGGCTGCCCTGCTTTACTCGGGTTATAATCTGATGGAAGACATGTTGGGGGATACTTTCTAACATTTTGAACTTGTTCAATTGCTCCTCATTTCACTATTCTGAGTACTCATGAGAAGTGACAGGTGAACAAGTGCAGTGTTCCAAGGACCTGGGAATGAGAATGTGTCTGTAGGATGCCTTGCAGCAAAAGAACTGCAAACCAAAGTGCCTGAACTACTGGTATACAGATGGGCTGTTTGAGCTATATATATATATATTTTTTTAATTTAATTGAGCCAAAAGATAAAAACCTGGAAATTTTACTTTAAAATTGGGTTTCCAATTTATGGTCACAATTTTAAAGATGTAAGCAAAACTTCCCACATGGCACAACTGGATGGACCCAAGAAGCGGCTGTCCCCTTTCAGTGGGATGAGTGCTCTCTGGCTGATAACAAGCCCCTGAGCACTCCCACTGCATTGCCAGTCCTTGTCATCCTTGATTCTCTGCCCTTATAGGCTCCCACTGAATTAGGGGCCTTGGGTGTCAGACACTTGGAACTGTCTAAAATAGTAGCCATGACCAGGCAAAGCAAATGCTAAAGATGAAGCACAAAAAAATGCCTTTTTATGAACATACTATAGAATAAGGGAGAAACAAGGACTCCCATAAATTAAGCTCAGGACAGGCAGTTTCACACAGTGACTATGGAGGAAGAAGGCAGTGGGTGGACATGGGGGTTGAGGAAGGAAGCAGGTTTCATAAAGGATTGTGCTCTATGGGAGGGAATGATAAAATGGGATATAGCCAGGAAATGAACATATATAAATATTTGATACAGAGTTTTAAAGCAGCAAGGAGGATGGGAGAGGAATAAATGAAGATAAAAAAGATGAAGATGCTCTTGAAATGTACGCAAATCAAGCCAGCCATCTTTGGGACCATTACACAGTTTGTGAATGGGAAATAAATGGTATACCAGCCTGAGAGTGTTGTGCCTTGAATTAAAAGAAATTTCCTTGGGCATTTATGAGAAAGCTAAGACACTTCTGCTGAATTTAGACTGGAAACTCCTCCAAGTATTGCCTTTTCTGCCTTTTGTGAGTCCCAGCAGAAAGCTAGAAAGGGGGGCGAGGGGGTAGGATTAGCAGAGGAGAAAACCTATTGTAGCATCATATCCCAGGCTTGTCATGTGCTGCTAGAAAATCATCCTTCTCTGGAGGCACCAGTTCCCATGGGACAGCATGATTCTGCAGCTGATAGAGCTGAGTGATTAACCCAGCAGGACCTTGAATCCTGTCACTATGTCTCAAAGAAAGTGAAAGTCCCTCTGAAGTCAGGGAACATTCCCAAGAGCCCAACCTGGATGCAGGCAAGCCTCTGGAGAGGGCAGCCCCAGGGAGAGTGCATTTCTCTGCAGGATGGTTGGGCTCTGAGCCTTTAGAGTGCTGCTCCAAGGAGTGTGGGAAGAAGAGTTCTGTGTAATCATTTGGATGCTGGAGAAATCATTCTGAGACGAGTGTGTGACAGTCAGAACCACTTAATTAAAGGAAGAAACTGCTCAGATGACCTAACTAAATGCAGAAGGAATGCAGATGAATTGAGATGGTTATAATTGTAACTACTATCACTTGCATTATTTAACTCTTAGGAAAGGGCAAAGAGGAAGGTTAAAGGCAATTTGGGTTAAAAATGGCTTTGAACTATCTACAAGGGCACAGAAAAAAAGTCTATCAATTCTGTGCAATCATACACAAGTAGAATGATGCTGAATTCTGCTAATCTGAAACCTTTGTTGAGAGAATGACAGGCAATTCATTTATTGACCCATTCGCTTCTTTAAATTTTGTCCTTCCTGAAGTTTTCCCCCCTTCCTTCTTCAATTCAAAAAAATCTTGCGGGATATTCTCGATGGCTATAAGTCCATTTATTTCCTCTCTTGCCCAATGTTGTCAGCTCTCTCCTCCTTTTAATCTATATTTCACATCCCAGCTATTGTCCTCTTTTTCCAAATGAAAATCTGTCCCATGAAATCCCTCAAGAATTTCTAATGACTCTTTGGAAAAAAATAAAATAAAAGCAAAACTTCTTAAAACACCCTAAAACCTTGCTAATTAAAGTGTGGTCCATACACCAGGACAAGGGCAGCTCCTGGGAGCTTGTTAGAAGTAGAAAATCAGTGCCTGCAATTTTGTAGGATCTCCAGGTAATTCATATGTTCATTAAAGTTTGAGAAGTCCTGACTACAAAACTTTGTGTTCTTTGGCCACTGTGTAACTACTTAGTAAACCTGCCTAACATTTATGCATCCCTGGGCAAAAGTAGAAATAGAGGTCCACATACCCTCTGCCTAAATATTTAGAAATAATGAGTCAATCTAACTCCTTCTCTCTTGGCAAATACACCTTCTCAATGACCTGGGAAGTCAGGTTTCCTTTAGAATTTCTAAACTCCTTGTGGAGTTCTTCATCAAAGGATCCTTTACCATGAATAGGCATTCCACTCACCCATCCAACAATCTGCCCACAGTCCTCCATTGTTCAGGCCTACAGGTACCATCTCCATCAGCATGGTCAACACATCAGAAGATTGACCTGGGAATGAGGTCTTGTAGGCTTTGGAAACAGGGTGGGAGTTCTTTGAAGAAAGAATTCTGTGTATCCTATTCTTGAAGAATGGCCTACAAAGAAGGGAAGTATGGACTCTGGGAGGGCATCATTTCTTTGACTTAGAAGCTATTTTCCCATGGAGAAGGATACAGATGGCTCAATGTCCCCACAGGTCCTTCTAAAGTATGGGGCCCTTCTTAGTTTGAAGGTCAATACTGTTCACTGAGCTTCTCTTATGTTGCGGCCCTCATCACTCAGAACAGAGCTTCCTGGTCTTTCTTCAGTCTCTCAACTGTGTTCACTCACTCTCAATGTAGAATATTTGCATCCCTTGATCCCTTTGCTCAGAGAAGCATTTCCTTTGCAAATTCTGTGCATAATGCCATAAATCCTTGAGATATCAAAGCAAGCATTTTTTTGAAAGCAAAGGTTTCCACAAACTTTTCAATGAAACCAACTTCCCTAATTTTGGATTTTCATGATAACCCACACAGCACTTGTGAATTATTAAATGCCCATTTTTCTTAAAAGAACATATGTTCCATCAGGGTAGGACCCATGACTGGGCTTTGCTCTAGCATTGAGGGTGGTACTGAAACATACAATATGTTTGAACACATATTTGTGGAATGATTGTGTGAGTGAAGTTGGGATCTTTGGATAGAGGAACTAAACAGAATGTTATGTTTCAGTGATTAAATAGAGAAATTCTATTCTTCATCTGGGCAAGGTCCAAGGGTCCTATAATGCAGTGTAGTGCTGTCACACGTAATATTTTTGGCAATGCACAGAATGAATGTAGAGTCTTATTCTGTTTATTCCAGAAAAGACCTTATTCTTTCATAGATAACCCTGTTTTGTGAGATTTCCCACTATTTCATCATTTTGCCTTGGAAAATGAATTTTCTGTGCATTTACTAAATCCCGATTTAGGGAGAAAAATAATTAATTCACTACTTTCTCATTTTTTGTCTTTTAAATGGAAGTGTTTTGAACTGTTCATATTTTTTAATTAAAAAAAAACAACTTTTTTTTTTTTAATAAAAAGAACAGTTGTAGTTTTATAGCAAATTTTAAGAGAAGGAATAGAGATTTCCCAGAAAACCCTGGTCCATACTCATGCATAGCCTCCCTGCTATTATCACTATCCTTTACCAGAGTTACCTCCCTAGGAATATCTGTTACAATCAATGGACCTATGTGTGGACATACCATTATCACCCAAAGCCCATGGCTTATCTTATGGTTCATTCTTGGTATAGTATATTCTGTGGGTTTGCAAAAATGCACAATGACATGTGTCCACCATTACAGTATCATACAGAGTATTTTCACTGATCTAAAAATGCTCTGTGATCCTGTTCGTCTTCACTTCAATTCTTGTCAACTATTGATCTTTTTACTGTGTCTGAGGACAAGTTTAGTATGTAATTCCTGCTTTTATTTTTCTATAGGTAAGGTGTTTTCTTCTCACTTCTTTCAGAAATGTTTCTCTTTCTTTGATTTTCCATAACTTGGGTATATGTTTTGTTTGTTTATTTGTTTGATTGCTTGCTTATATCTGCTTGGTGTTGTCTTAGATTTTTGGATTTGTGGTTTTGTGTTTGACATGAATTTGGGGAACCTTTAATCATTATTGCTTCAAATGTTCCTTCTTTTCCTTTCTCCCTTTCTTCTCCTAAAATTCTTGTTTTGTGTACCTTTTTTAGTTGTCCTTGTATATCTTGTTGTATGTCTTCCAATCTTTCCTCTCTTTGCTTTTCCGTTTTGTAGGTTCTCATTGATATGTCTTCAAGCTCAGAGATTCTTTAGCCACATCCAGTCTAATAATAAGCCCACCAAAGACATTCCTTATTTCTGTGATAGCATTTTTGATCTCTATGTCTTTTTCCTTCTCCTTAGGATTTCCTGCTCTCTGCTTGCATTGCCCATCTGTTCTTGCAAACGTTCTACTAGACTCCTTAGCATATTAATCATGACCGTTTTGAATTCCCAGCCTCATAGTTCCAATGCCCTTGCCTTGTCTGGTTCTGGTACTTACTTTGTCTCTTCACACTGTTTTATGCTTTTAAATATGCCCTATAGTTTTTGTTTCTCAATAGCTGGACATGACATACTGGATAAAAGTAACTGTTGTAAATAAGCCTTTACTGATGGTAAAATGTGGAAGGAGGGGAAATATTCTATAGTCCTGTAATTAGGTCTTTGTCTTTTAATGAGCAGATGCCTCTGGGCTATAACTTGTTTGGCAGGTTTTATTTCACCACCCCTTAGGTGGGATGGAATGTCTAGAGTAGACTTAGCTAAGAATAACAGAGCATTCTGGTGTGTTTCAAAATCTTTCCTTTTCCTCTCCTGTTGTTAGAAGCATGTAGAAAATTTTCTCTGATGCTTACTGTGAGAATCTGGTCAAACTCCTGGAGGTAAAACTCACAAAAATGTGGGGGCCTACTTATGATTGGATCCCCTAGAGTTTTTACCTCTCAGACTAGTTCATGCTGAGCCTCTAGCGGTTTGTCAATTACAGTTCAGACTTTTCCTCTCCCTGGTAAGCATTCAGGTTGTGGTTCTACCCCTGAGTCTCTGCCTTAGGAGCTGTGATTTCCTTTATTCATTAGCTTTGTGTTCTTACCTCTCTTCAGGATACAAGAAGAGAAGTTGATTTGGCAATCTGTTTAGATTTTTACTTTTTATTAGGATGGAATGGTGACTTCCAAGCTTCTTATATGTGGAAGCAGAATCTAGAAGTGCCACGTGTTTTTTTAAACGAGCTTACAATGGCTTGTTATGTTTGTCAGGTTTGCTGTGGAACAAACCATACCAAAGTGACTAAAAATATCAAGCATTATACTTGGTTCATAATTCTGTGGATTGGTTGAGATGATCTTTTGGACTAGGCCATCTGGTCTGGTCTCTGCTGGGTTCCACCATACATCTGTGGTCGGTTGGTGGATCCCTGACAGCAGATGGATCTAGGATGGACTCACTAGCATGTCTGACTGTGTGGTGGCTATTGGTTGGGATTGTGAGATTTTCCTCCAGGTGGCTCCTCATTGTCTTCGGGGTAGCAAGAGTTTGTTTACCCTTGCTGGTCTTGAGGTTTCTAGTACAGCCAAACTAGTACAGACAAAACTCAATGCAATGGATACTCCTTTCTTTCTTTTTTTTTTTTGAGGATTATAATCAAACCTACTAGTTAGGTCCATTTTAGCAAAAATCATGCATACATGGAACACTCTTCAATCTTAAGTTTTTGCAATATTAGCTAAAGTCTCATTGTTCCAAATGGTGTCACATGAACAACCCAGATTAAAGGAGTGGAGAAATAAACTCCAACACTTGATAGATTGCAAAATTGTGGCCTTTTTTTTTTTTAAATCTAATACACCAATCCTAATAGATTGGAAAAAATCTACTGAATTGATTTTGAAAAAAATCAATTCTCAAAATAATCCCTAACTTTCCCCATAGGTAGGTTTGCCCTTTAGAAAGATGCCATTTTTCTTTTCTTCTCCTTGGCATCGTCACCAAGAAGTATATTTAACAAATAATAAACAGAAATGAATTTTGGATTCAGTAGTGAAGTTTAAAAGTGGCAGGAAATGAGTAAAGGGAAGGTTTTGTGCAATAGTGTCTGGAGCTGCTCCTGAGAGAGAAGGACACCCAGTTCAGGCTATAAGAGCTCACGGAATAAGAAGAAACCTATTGAATTTATTCCAAGTGGGCAGCAGGAAGAAAATGGGGGGCATCTGTAGCTCCTATCTTTTTCTCCTGGAAACCTGTTACAGACTATATTTCTGGAAGATAGTGCAATCTGCTCTGTCAGATGGAAGCCACCACAATTCATGTTAGAGGGCTATGAAACTTTGGAAATATATTTGGCTATATCACCAGCACAAAGTACATCCAGGGAAACAATATATCCTACCTCTTAAAATTCATTTGTCTTGACCTTAAATTGTCAGTGTCATGATGAAGCATTATCAGCCTAGGGCACCACTCTGGACCTGGACAGGCTGAATTTAAATCCAAATTTTATCACTAATTTAAGGGATTACTTTTATGCAGTTAGGTAAACTGTCTATGTCATATCTTGGGTTTCTCACACATAAGACTGAGATAATGAAAACACCCACCCCATTGGTTACTTTGAAAGTAAAATGAGTACATATGTCTAAAATACTTATAATTTGGTTGGCAAATGTTAGGCACTCCATAAATATTATCTGTTTTTATTTGCCAGGGAACTAAGAAAGCAGGTTCTCCACAGTGAAATTCCCTGCTCAAATGGGTTTGTGTATTATCCTTGTTTATATTCTATACTTAAGTCAAATACTTGACTAAGCATTATTTTTTTCCTTTACGTAAGAAAAACATCTATGAGATAGTCTATATCTTGTAATAACTTAAGAGACCTAATGATATTCTTCTAGGATACACAGAGAGATAGCAAATGAACCCACCATATGTGATGCCCCCCCCACATATTTTAATTTTTAATACCTTCTATGTGTTTATCAAAAGTGATTATGATATTGCCAAAAGGATCTTTGGATCAAGAGTTAAATCACCATGTTTCTAGATCTGATTCTGATACAGATTAGTGAGTCATTTTGGAAAATATGCTTAACATCTGAATTCCTTTTCTAAATGAAGATGATAAAGCTTCATAGAGAGGTAAACGCTATGCAAAACAATTGACTTGCATTGAGGGGACTAAGAGCCAGTAGGTACATGGGTGACACTAGGGGATAACATGAATGTTGTGTGGCAAGTGGTATACTCAGAAGGTTTCTCTGTTAAGACATACAGGGAGGGATGGTATTAGACCCTGAAACACAGAAAGATTTGTTGATACTACCGAATGAATTAGGGGCTCACTGTCTGAAGTAATCCAGTAATCTGGGGGTGGGGGACTGAGCCTGGGAACTCTAGATAGGAACCTAATGCCATAAAATTCTGAGGCCATTGCAATATTCAGCATTTGAAGCATGATTCTGATTTGTGTCTTCACTTCTTGGTCAGACGCATTTGGATTTATTTAATTCAATAAGCATTTGCAGGATGTCTACTGATTTTGGCCACTGTGTGATAGGATGACAGATGGAGAAAATACTCTGGTTTATGAATACACAAGTGGTCATAAATGCCATGTATCATTCGATATGTTAGGGTACTAGATAGATATTATTGAACATGGAAATGACCATAGGGCAATGAGTCTTGACTGAAGCTTTGGTGCCCCTTAATTGGAACTTGGGTGTCTATCATGATGCATACAGTTGTATGGGATATGTGGATGCACAAGTGTGTACTGGTGCTTGTACAGATATGGGGATTTGTTTATGGGCCTGGGGATGGCTAAATGCAGAACTTGTGTTATGGATCGGATGTGAAGTATCCCCCAAAAGCTCACATATGAGACAATGCAAGAAGGTACAGAGGAGAAAGTATTGGGTTGTGAGAGTCTTAACCCGATCAGTGAATTAATTCCCTGATAGGGAATAATTGAGTGGTAACTGAAGTGGTAGGGTATGGCTGGAAGAGGTGGGAACTGGAGGCCATGACTGTAGGGCAAACAATTGCATATGGCAAGTGGAGACCTCTCTCTGCTCCCTAGTCTTCATGTGAGCTGCTTCCCTCCCCCACACTCTCCCACCATGAAGTTCAGTCTCACCTCAAGACCTGAGGAATGGAGTTGGCTACCTATGGACTAAGACCTCTGAAACTGCAAGCCCTCAACTTTTTCTCCTCTACAGTTGTTCTGGTCAGATCTTTTAGTCACAGCAGGGAAAAGGCTGACTAAAACAACTTGTATTTGTTCTGGAGCAAAATGTTTCTGAAGCTTGAGGATGCACGCCAAGAGATTCTCATTAGAGCAAGGTACAAACAATATTTCTTTGGATCTTATCTATAGAATGGCCATCATTCTTAGTGAAAGTAGTGAATTCCATTTTCCCTACCAGAATGTGGACTTTCTAGTTCTTTCAATCTAGGCACGTAAGATAGATGGTAGACTGATAGATATGGAGGTTAGGATGTAGGGAGATGGGTTTTATCCAATCTCATACAGAATACTACCAGATAACTCCTGTAATTGCTCCTAAGGAAATGTTCATTTCTTCCAGAACATACTGTGCCTAAAAACATTACCATGTTTTTTGCCACCTTTTTTCCCCTTTACCTCCAAGAGCAGAACTTATTACACCAAAGGTAGATTCTCAATTAATGGACAACCCATCCATAGACTGTGACCTGGGACATTACAGGGAGTGGAAGGTTGAACAGGTTAATTAAGGAATTATAAAGAATAAGTCAGTTGAATAGGTTAATTAAGAATAAGAAAGAATGAGTCAGCCAAGATTAAAAACTACTGCTCTGGAAGATGAATCCCTCAAGTCCTTAAGTAACCAGAACCTAAGGAAAATCATCAAATATTCAGTCTTCAGCATACCCACAGATAAATTTGGTCTCATCTTAGGGTGGGTCCTGTGAGCTTGCAGACTGGATTAATGAGGTCCCTCCTTCATATTCCAACCACTGTCTCTCAAATCAGATCAGGGGTACTAAAGGTAGAGACACCAATAATCCATTTGTATAATGAAGCAAAGGAATAGTCCTTAGGCTTGGAAATTTAATAGAGGTAGAGGGGTTGTTCTTGAGTTTGTTTCTTTTTTGCTTTTGATAGATAACCTATATTACAAACTGAATGTTTTATGCTTCATACTCATGCACCTATTTAGCCATTTACTCCATATCCATGTACCCATTATCCAAGGCACTGAGTCCTCAAATCAAAACACATACCAAGCTGCCTGCTCAAATTGGCATCTGCTGATACAACTGTGAGTTTTCTGCCATACACTTTCCCTTAGGAACTCTGAGAGACCTGCAGTGGTCATTCATGGGGGTGTGAACAGCTCTCTTCCCATGCCCCATGGCAAGGCCAACTATCTTTCCTGGCATCTTCCTTTCTGATTTTAATCCTGTTGATCAGGATACCTTTTATTGCACATGATTTCAGAGGTCCCAACTCCATTGCTCTGGGTCCAAGGTGAGAATGCACATCACTGGGGAAGGACCTAGTGGAGGAAAGCGGCATATCTCATGGTGGTTTCAGGAAGCAGAGGGTCCTTGAGTATATTTCTAAGTCTTTCTATGAAGAGTATAGTCTGAGGTTTATTCTTTTTTTTTTTTTTTTTTTTTTTTTGCGGTGGTGGGGGTGGAGCCCAGGGCCTTGTGCTTGCAAGGCAGGCACTCTACCAACTGAGCTATATCCCCAGCCCTGAGGTTTATTCTTATTGCCCAATAACCTAATATCCTCAATCCTGAGCCTATGGGTCAAAGCACTTAGAAGTGATCAAGAACTTTAGTATAAAAATGTGATTGTGTTTAACTTCAGCCAGTGATTAGTTCTGAGAGCTTGGGAAATAAGCAAAATGAAGTCTGTATTAGTTTCCTAATCTGTAAAATAGACAAACTAGCATCCCCATCTTATAGTTAGTTGGGAGGGCTAATCACATATAAAATATTTGGATGGTACTGGATGCATGGTAAGTTCCCTGATGAATGAGATTTTTATTATTATTGATCAGGCAAGTGATTTAGGCTTATCTGGGCTTGTGCTTTTGACTGGTTAATATAAAAAATTGCACAGTGCACATTTTCTGTGGTGTTGAGCTTTTGTGTTAAGGAAGAACATTTTGTTCTTTAAGCTGCTATCTGTATGTGTCTATATAGTGCAATTAAATGGATTATTTTCCATTCATTTCTGCATTTTTGTGTTTAGTTGGAATAATGGGCAATTGCAGAGCTATTGAGGGATGTTACTGATCTGTGGATCTAACTGGTATTAAGCAAGTAAGGAAACACCTGCATGCATTGTTCCAGTAGAATAAGCCCTACTGGAATTTCAGGAAGTATTTGAATCTCTCAAAATTTGAAAATTTTGACTTCTACCACTGTCTTCTGACTTTAAGCTCTCAACTCCTTTCTAATAGATTCAAATTATCTGGGGACATGAGTACTGAATAAGAGAATGTATCAGTTACCTATTACTGCATAACAAACCACCCCAAAATTTAGTGGCCTAAACTAACAGTCATTATTCTATGGGTCAGCCATCTGGGCTATGCTCATTGAGGCAGTTCTTCTGCTAGAATTGTCTGAGGTCATTCTGGTGGCAGTTGTCTGGACACTCAATGGTTGATAGAAGGTGTAAGCTGATCTCCCTCATGTGTCTGAAAGGTAAGTGTGGGCCTGCAGGTGGGCATATGTCTTGGTAGACTAATTTGGGCTTTTTTTATGTCAGCAGCATTCCAAAAGGACAGGAAAAGACATTCGACGACCATTTGAGGTCTAAACCCATAAGTTGCATGACATCAAGTTGAAAGGCCAACCCAGGGTCAAGTTGATAGAAATTAGACTCTACCATTTCATGGAAAGAGCTGTGAGGGCATTATGATCATTTTAACCATAGAAGGTTAAAGGGGTGAAAGAGAAGGGCAGGGAGGGAACATTTACTGAGTACCAACTGTGCACCATACCAGACACCTTCTGATAATAGCTAACATTTGTTGAGGGCTTGCTGCCACATAGTAGGCGCTCAATTGAAATTATTAATACTTTTATTAGAAAAGGAGCTGGCTACCACCTTTCCAAATTTAATCCATTTATGTAACTCAGCAGTTGCAATTCCAAAGGCTCATTTTGGAACTGTTTCTATTTCTTTCTTAACTTGGAGGAAAACCAAAAGGGAAAGTGTTGGCTAATGGCTTTTGGGGTCAGCGTCAGTATTTCACATTTCACTAGATTGTCACATTTTCTTCCTTAAAGTTTTTCAGTGGTCTTAGTCAAGGGTATCTCTTTAAGTTCCAGAGCTGATTTTGTGTTGTCTTGGTATACAGTCCTCCTACTCTCTGAGGCATGTTTTATCAGAGTGCTTTTCAATCTCTGCCTCCAAAGCAACTCAGCTGTGGGAGGTTGTCTCTAACCTTCTGTTAGGAGGGCCGTGGGTGTAGGGCCTCCTGATTAGGGTAGAATTTTCTGTATATACATCATACCACCAACTTCTTCATAAAATAAATGTGACCTGCAGCTTTATCTGAGGCATGTTGATATTCTCTTATGCTAACTTGAAAACATGAACCACACCTTCTATTCCAAGTGCACCTACAATAGATAAGGAGACTGTGATAGGGTTCTCCCTACAATATCAATTATGTCTTGGAACTATATTCTCTGTCTGCATTAGGAATTTTAGAGAAATCACATAGGCACAAAATTTAGTAGGCTCTGGCCTGAGGAAACAGTTGATTGAAGTTAAAGGCTTAGAAGAGATCTGATTTGTGATTATAAAACAAATTAAACATACCACTTAATTCATTAGGACAGTGCCTCCTTAGGCTGTTGAGACTGGTTCTATTGACAACCCATCACAGTTACCTTGAAATTCAAAAAATGTTGGTAAATAGAAGTTCCTACATACACTCTTCCTGTATCATAAGGAAAAAGAGTTTCTTAGGTTAAACCAGTATTTCCTAAATGTGGTGGCACATCAGAATTATCTGAGATTTTTTTTTAAGAAAAAGCTTATAATCATATAACACTTTAGTTTTGAGACAAATTACATAAAATGTGTTAGATCATAAGGGTTTAGTTGATGAATTTGAATTTGCCTATATAATCACATTCCCACTGTCTGTTCCATATGGTATGTACTATCAAGATCCAACTTCTTTAGTTTACCATCCTGTGGTGAAATTAAATTTTATTGTTGTGAGCAAATTTTTTATTGCTGAATAATATTCTACTGCATGAATATACCACCAACTTCCTTATCTCTTCTCCAGTTGTACATTTGGATTATTTTCAGTTTGGAACTATTTTCCCTAAGTTTTTTGTGAATATTCTTGTATAAGTCTTAGAGTGGAGATATTCCTTCCATTCTTTGGGGTAAATATTGAAGAGTAAAATTGCTGGGTTATAGGGTAAATATATTTATTTAATTATATAAGAGCTGCCAGACAGTGATGGTAATATTTAGTACTCCAATTTAAAATGTATGTGTTTCCTGGGTAATTATTTGTTTTGTTGTTTTGTTTTGTTTTGTTTTGTTTTGTTTTGTTTTGTTTTTTAGTACAAGGAAGTGAACCCAGGGGCACTTAGCCATTGAGCCACATACCCAGCTCTTTCATTTTTTTATTTTGAGACAGGGTCCTTCTATGTTGCTAGGGCCTTACTAATTTGCTGAGGCTGGTTGTTAACTTGGAATCCTCCTGCCTCAGCCTCCCCAGTCACTGGGATTATAGGTGTGAGACACTATGCCTGGCTTCTGAGTAGCTTTCTAAAATTAGAGATGTTTGCCCTCTCATCCCACTCGTACATACTGTTAAAGATATGCTGAGCATTTGTGGGTAAAGTTTTTTCTCTATGATCTATACAGGCAAATATTTAATTGGCAACTTTTTTTTTGATACTTAGGAATTGAACCCATGGGTGTTTTACCACTTAGCTACATCCCCAGCCTTATTTATATTTTATTTTGAGACGGGGTCTTGCAAAGTTGCTTGGGGCCCCACTAAGTTGCCCAGGCTGGTCTTAAACTTGTGGTCCTCCTGCCTCAGTCTCCCAAGTTGCTGGGATATTAGGCATGCACCACTGTGCTTGATTTAATTGGCACTTAAAAATCCTGATGATAATAATAAGCATGTGCATTTATATGATCATACAATTTTCAAAGTTCTTTTCCATTCAACATTTTTTTCACATACCCTAAAATTTACTCTTTTGAATTGTTCAATAGAGTGATATCAGCAAATTCCCAAAGTTAGGTAATGGTGACTACTAACTAATTTCAGCACATTTTTGTTATAGTTTGAATCCTGAATGTTCTCCAAAGGCCCATGTTTTGAAGGTTTGTTCCTCAGCCCATGGTGCTATTGGGAGGTGGTGGAACCTTTAGTAGGTGTGGCCTAATGAAAGGAAGTTAGGTCATTGGGGGAAAATCCTTGAAAGGGATTTTGGCATCAAGACTCCTTCCTGTATTCCTCTTTCACGTCCCAGCCATTATGAGGCATCTCTGAGTACCTCATGAGTGTCCTCTGCCATGTGTCTCAAAAGAAATGGAACAACCAGTCATGGACTGAAACCTCCAAGACTTTGAGCCAAAATGAACCTTTCCTTTTTTTAAGTTGATTTTGTCAGATGTTTTTTACAGCAATGAAAGCTAACTAACACAATTTTCATATCCCAAAAGGAAACCCTATACCTATTAGTAGTCACTTTCCATTTTCTCCATCCCCCTTTCTCCTTCCTCCTCCTTTGTTATTGGAAAGCCAGCCTCGGAAAAGACTGATTTTCCAATCTTACACATTTCATATAAATGAAATCACACAATACTGACATTTTTGTATTGGATTTTTTTTCACTTAGCATATTTTTTAGTGTACATCCATGTTGCATAATGTATCAGTACTTCATTCCTTTATATGTCCGAATAGTATTCACTATGTGAATTTCCCGAATTTAATTGTCTGTTCATCTATTGATAAACATATAGGTTTTTACACTTCTTGTCTGATTATAAATAATTCAAACAAATTTTTGTTTGAACATGTGCTCTCAATTCTCTTGAGTATATTCCTAAGAATGTAATTGGGTCATGAGAAACTTCCAGGACATTTTGCATTCTCACTAGAAGCATCTGAGGGTTTCAATTTCTCCACAAACTTGCCAACATTTTAAATTTTCTGACTTCTTCATTATAGCTATCATAGTGGGTACAAGTGAATCTTATTGTGGTTTTAATTTAAATTTCTCTATTGACTAATAATGTTGAGCATTTTTCAGGTGCTCATGGGTCATTCAATTTTATCCTTTTCCATGTGGGTATAAAAGTGTTTCAAAATACTATTTGTTGAAAAGACTATTCTTTCCCCATTAAATTTTCTTAGTGTTCTTGTCAAAAGAACCATAAATTTAAAAGTTATTTTTCAAATCTTAATTTTATTGTTTTACTAGTAGTACATAGCCTTGATTACTGTAGTTTTATGGTAAGTTTTGAAATTGGAAAGTGTAAGTCCTCCAATTTTGTTATTTGTCAAGATTGTTTTTATTTTCTGGGTCTTTTGCATTCCCAAAGAATTTTGGAGACAGTTCATTAAGTTTTATAAGCATTCAGATATTTCATTCAATTCATAGACCAATTTAGAGAGTATTGCCATCTTAGCAATACTAAGTCTTCTAACCCATGAGCAAAGGATATCTTTTTAATTAAGTCTTCTTTGTTTTCTTTCAATGATGTTCTTTAAATTATCAGTGTACAAGTCTTGCACTTCCTTTAGAAATTTACCTATAAATATTTTATTATTAGTTTTGCTCTCATCAATTGAATATTTTTTGGATTGGTCATTGCTGCTAGTCAGAAATACAATTTAATTTGTTGGATTGATCTTATGTTATAGAGCCTTGCATGCATGGAATAAATGGTACTTTTAAATGTTGCCAGATTATGTTTGCTAGGATTTTATTGAGGATTTTTGCATCTATATTCACAAGGCATATTAGTCTGCAGTTTATATTTATCATGACTCTATATCTGATTTGGTATCAGAATATTATTGGCCTTATAAAACAAATTAAGAGGTGTTCTTTTATTCTTTCCTCTTTTATTTTTGGAAGAGGTTTTTGGAAAATTGATGTAAATTGTTCTTTTAGTGTTAAATAGGAATCATTGCTTTATCTTTGGGTGGAGTTCAGTCTATTTTTATAGGTCTATTCAAATTTTCTATGCATCCTTATGACAGTTTTGGTAGTTTGTATCTTTCCAGGAATCTATCTATTTCATCTAGGTTTTCTAATTTATTGGTATGTAATCTTTTTTTAAAATTTCTTCAAGGTGAGTATTAATAGATTTTCTTGTATTCTTGATTCTAGTAATGTGATCATTCTGCCTTTTACTTTGCTAGTTTGATTCAAAGTTTGTCAGGTTTGTTCATCTTGTCGATTAACTTTTGTTGACATCCTATAATTTTTTATACGTTCCATTTCATTTATTTCTGCTCTAATCTTTATTATTTCTTTCCTTTAGCTTTATTGGGTTTAGTTTACTTTTGCTAGTTCTTAAGGTGGAAGTTTAGGTTATTGGTTTGAGATCTTTCTTCTTTTTCAATATAGACATCCACAGATATAAATTTCCCCATCAGCACTGCTCTAGCAGCATCCCATAAGTTTTGATATGTTGTCATCTCATTTTCATTCATCTTGAAGTATTTTCTAATTTCCCTTGTGATTTCTTCTTTGACTCATTTGTTATTAAGTAACGTGTCATTTAGTTTCCACATGTGATTTTTTCCACTTATTCTTCTAATTGCAATCCATCATGACTAGAATAATACTTTGTAAAGTTTCAATCCTATTAAATTTATTGAGATGTATTTTATGGCCTAACACATGTTCTATCTGGGAGAATAGAATGTTGTATGAGTTTTTGACACAAATGTGTGTTTTGCAATTGTTGGATGGAGTGTTCTGTTATAATGCTATTCATTCTCTCATCTTCTTGCTGGCTTTCTAAATGTTCTATACATTATTGAAAGGGAGGCTTTGAATTTTCCAACAATTATTATAGAATCATCTGTCTTTCACTACCAATCTGTCAGTTTTTGCTTCATATATTTTGGGATTCTGCTGTTAGTTTTATACACACTTATACTTGCTATATATTCTTGATGGATTAAATCTTTCATCATATGAAAATGTTTTACTTTATTTCTAGTAATACTTTTCCATTAAGAGTGTATTTTTCTTGCATTAATATATCCACTTCAGCTTTTGAAAAAAAATATTTGAATGATATGCCTTTTTCTACCTTTTTTTATCTCAGTCTAGTTGTTTGCTTGAATCTGAAGTGTGTGTCTTATAGACAGCCTATAGGTGGATTATGTTATTTTAAAATCCATTTTGCCAATCTCTGCTTTTTGATGAGTATTTAATCTACTTGGAGCTAATGCAATAAAGTAATATTTATGTTGACTCTTTTGTTACATTTTCTCTGTCACTTTTTCTTCCTCTTTCCCATTGATTAATTCTTTTGCATTGAAATATTTTTAGTGTACCATTAAATTCCCATGTTATTTCTTTTACTGTGTGTATGTTTCCTGCGGGGTTACAATTAATATTTTAATTGGTAACAACCCAAATTGAATTAATACCAAATATTTCAATAGTTTACAAAATCTTTGTTTCTATATACATCTTCCCTCCTCTCATATTTTTGCTGTTCTTTTGGTAGAGATGACATCTCTATGAACTGTATTGCTGTTAGTACAGGTAATATAATTATTATTTCATGCAGTTATCTTTAAAATCAGACAGGAAAAAAGTTCTATACACAAAACATGCATGTGCAATGTCTTTTATGTTACTTCCATAGTGAACTTTATTGACTGTTTTTTTTTTATTTCTCCATATGAATACTTGAGTTAACCATCTATATTCTTTCATTTCAACCTTAAGAATTTATGTTAGTATTTCTTGTGAGGCAGATCTCCTGGTAACAGATTTCTTCAGGTTTTGTTTATGAATGTCTTAATTTCCCTTCATATTTGAAAGAGGTTTGTTGGGTATTAAATTTTTGGTCAAAAGTCTTGAAGCACTTTTAACACAATATACCACTGCCTTATGGCTTCCATGGTTTCTGGGAAGAAATCACCTGTTAGTCTTACTGAGGATATTTTGTCATGATGAACAACTTATCTCTTGTTTCCAAGATTCTCTACTTAGGTTTGATATTTGAAAGTTTGACAATGATATGTCTAGGTTATGGATTTCTTTGATTTTATTCCATTTAGAATTCATAAAGCCTCTTGGATGTGTACATTAATATTTTCAAATATTGGAAGGCTTCAGGTCTTTTCTGGTAATATAAACATCACCATATATGCATGTGAATGTAGATTCTAAGAATGTGGTAGACCTTTAAAAGGTCCCAGGGGCATTGCATGCTCTCTCTTCTTTTTTACCTCTACAGCTCCCAAAGTTGAGCCTTTTCTTTATCCTCTGTTATGAACAGACTTTAACTTGACTAGAGGATTCATGCCTCCTGGTATTCATGCCTGTGTTTAATCCTTTCTTCTTCCATATGGATGAGTCCTGTGAATACAGTCAATGGTTTTCAAAACCTTTGTCACATTTTGTGATTTGCTTCTAACCAATAGGAGATAGCAAAGTGATTAGATCTCTCCCCTGTGATGTTACATTACATAAAATTCTATATTGTAGACATTTTTTGTTTCTCTTTCCTTCCTTCCTTCCTTTTTTTTTCATTTTTTCATTTTTTTTTTTTTTTGTAGTGCTAAGGGATCAAAACCAGTTCACTTTTTTGGATTGGATTTAAAATTTTATTATATTTTATTTTGCTTTATTAAGGTGTGATTGGCAAACTAGACTTGCTATTGTTCTCCTTTTCTAGTTTTCCATGTTGTATGGCATGGCATGCTGTGAAGCTGACCACATGGCAGAGAATGGCAGGAGGTCTGTAGGAGCTAAGGGTAGCCTTTGGCTGCCAATTTTGTTTTATAGCTACCAGTAAATGAATTCTGTCAACAATTTGAGGAACTTAGAAGCAGATACATTGAATAATGACTCGTAAAAATTCTGAAAGCCAGGTAGAATAAGAATTATAATCCTTATTTAGAAAAAAATGATTCTAAGATGGTAAGTTTTGTCTGATATCTACTCCTTGATATGAAATTTTCAGGAAACTGTAGAGAATCTAGTTTGTCTTCCTGCTGAAGACAGGTAAATTACAAAAATCCTTCTAGTTCCTTTTGCAGTTGGACAGCAAGCAGTTGCCCTGATTTCCAGCCCTTCCACCGCATCTGAGGCAGGGCCTTAGTCAGATTCCTGTGAGGCAGGCTCCATCTCCCTCATGATTCCCCCAATGTTAGGGAACATAAAACACACATCTCCTGGCAGTGCAGACACCAGCAGGCATCTGCTCATACCTTCCCCAAGACAGGTGTGGAGTAAGTCTGCACACCCACACCAAGGAATACATCACTACACCTGTGTGGTGCAGACTGGGATAGTGTCTCCCCAGCTGTCTGTGCATGACTATTCCTGGTTATCACAAACATTGTACCTCCAGGGAGACCATCTGTGCTCCTGCAGATGACAAACACTCCCCAAAGGCAGTAAGATTAATGAATTTGAGGCACCTCTATCCCAGCAGCCCTACTTTCAGTTTTACTGCTGTGGGCTCTACCACTTGCATCTCCATACTTGGGGGCAGCTGCCACACAAGGACACATCTCTAGGTGGAGGATTGGTTTCATCCCACAGCAGGTGCCATTCAGCCTGAAATTTTCTCTGGATCCCATCATCTGACAAATTAGCGTGGGAGCCTGTACAGTTAGATGTCACTTTGCCACCTGGCTGGCAGAGGACCCCTCAGGGCTGTTGATTATTGTCTGTGAGGCAAGAGGGATGCTGTGTTCTAGCCTTGAGCATTCTTGAGGCTTTGGAGTCTACCCAGAGCCTGCCATACCGTTGTGATGCCTTCACAGAAAGAACTGTAGTCCACTGTGGGCTTAAGGGATAGCTCAACTCTCTCATGGATCTGTTCATAATATGTGAATGTGAATATGTTTATTTTTCTGGCAAGAGCATCCATGCCTTTCTTTATATTTTCTAATTAACAGTTACCAAGATTTTTTCAAGTACTTTTCTAAGCACTTTACATAAATTTATGGTATTTTATTCTCATAATAAACCACTGAGGTATCATTATTACTTAAGTTTTACACATTGGAAATTGAGGGCTAGACATAATAACTGGTTTGAGTTGCACTTTGAGGAAGTAGGTACAAGGATTAAAATCAGGTTGTACCATAAGAGTGTCTATGGTCCCAAACAGGTTGAAATACCTTGTTTGGGTGAGCCCCTTGGAAAAGTAAGATTACTTCTCTCTTTTACCTTCTTTTTTACTCAAGCAATGGTTCTCACTCACATTATTTCCGTGCACTGGCATGGAACATGACTTGGCTTTTAGAGAGTTTCCTTCCCTCCCCCTTTCTTAGTGTTTAGTATTGTAATTTGAATTATATAGCTTGATTAAATTTTGCATACATAGGAATGCATGTAACTACTGTTCAGATCATGGTATGGAAAAGGAATCAGCAAAATTTTTTTTCTGAGAGCCAGAGTAAATAATTCAGGTTTCACAGTTCATTGAAACTGTCATCTCTATTGTTGTGGCACAAAAGCTTTCACAGATTATATGTTAATGAATGGGTGAGGTTATGTTCTAATAAAACTTATAAAAATCAAGTGCTGGTTCAGGTTTGGCCATGGTCATACCTTGCTGAATCTTGGTACAGGACACATGGAATATGTTGATGGATTGGATATAGGTCATGGGAGAAAAGATTCCAGTATTTTTTCCCCCTGAGTCATGAGACTGACAGAGCAACCGTTGGATGGTTTGTGAAGACAGAACAGAGCAGATTTTCTTTCTGAGCTGAATTGTGAAGATGATCAGAATTTTCCTAAGAGGGGCAAACAGGGAATTTCAAATGGAAAGTGCATCTCAAACCAAAGGAGCTGGGGATCATTTGAAAGGACCAGTTTGTCAAACCTGAGGATGTAGGGGAAATGAGAGAAAACTGCACAAGAAATATTGGTACATCTATAGACTATGCTGAAGAATGTGCTAGTTATCCTATGTGCACAGAAGACAGCTGGAGGTTTTTGAGTGACAGGACCTGATAACCTTTGAAATAAGTCATTGAGACCCTGAGCATGTCTTATTGAATCTCTCCTTCAGATCACTTTGCTCAATAATTAATTCATTGAGAGGTATTCAATACTGCATGTGAAACCAGAAGCAAATAGTTACTACTGTGTTGATTCTCGTGTATTCTATGCTGGGAGCAGTAATCCACAACAGGAGTCATATTTGGAATCCTATTTGTGGCTGCAAGGACTGAAATCAGAAGGCAGTTGATGCCTTGCTTAGAATTATAAAAACATACATTTCCTCCAATTATTAAAGAATCAAAGGTGTCCAAGGAAGGCCAAATACAAGAGAAAATTTAAAGCAAAATAAAACATAAACTATAATGCCAGAAGTCTTACCGAGAATGATTCTTACCCAAGTTGCCCATCATTGAATTATTTTGGGCAAGTTATTCACTGAGCTGAGTGCCTTCACCTGCAAAACTAAGGTAGTTGTCTCTTCTTGACCTTCCTTCCAGCACTTTAGTAAAAGTATAATAAGATGCTGTAAGTCAAATACCTTACACACAGTAGTGTACTAATCAATGTTTCCTTGTTTGTGCAATGAATTAAGGTAGCAGATTTGTTCCTAATTTTCTAAAGATACATCCAGTCAAACTTTCCAGACTCCTACTAAAAATCTGTGGCTTGTAGGTTTTCAGGCTACTGCTAGGAGAATTTTGGGGCAGGCAGAGCAAAGAGGGGAGAGCTGAAGGGCTTGCTTTAGCAGGAGACATTGCCTGTTGGGCTTAGATGCAATAGTAGTTTATGTTCTACAGATGGAACATGGAAGTTGGGAATCTAAGATTCTTGTCTGTAGAGCTCTCATCCAAGAGTCCTGAGTGGTCATAGGGCACTTCTGCTTACTTTATGCTACTATAACAAAATTTCTGAGACTAGGTAATTTGTTTAAAAAAAAAAGAGGTTTATTTTGGCTCATAGTTCTGGAGGCTGAGAAGTCCAAGAGCATCGGACCATCACCTACTTGGCGTTTGGGGTGGTCATCTTATGGCATCATAACATGGTAGATGGCGTCACATGGCGAAACAGAGCAAGTGAGCCAGAGAGAATTCAATTTTATAATAAAGCCATTTTCCTGATAACCCATTGATCCAAGAATGGATTAGTTATGCCCCAACTCTCCCAAAGGTCCCACCTCTCAAATACCATTAGCATATGACTTTGGGGATTAAATTTCGAATACATGAAATTTGTAGCACACATTCAACCGATAGCATCCAGTTAGGCTTTGTAGGCAGGGAAACTTTAGTATGCTGGCTTTGATATCTTGAAGAGTGAAAAACTGACTCTCTCTTCTCTTTTCTGTTTTCAGAGTGCCTGCCTCACCCTCAGGCAGGCCCTTAGCAATACTGAAGGCCAGCAGTTTCTCACAGCTGTCCTGGTCTCTGTGGCTCCTGGGCTTACCTGCTCCATTCCAGAAGATGCCAAAGGGCAGAGTGGGGCTTGTCTTCATGTTGGGTTTCCCTCACCCTAGAGGGAGAAACTTCTCTTAGAAGAAAACACATATGCCAGGGGCAATGTATGCACAGTAATTACCAACCTTTGTGATGAATTATCTGATGCTTCATAATTGAAAAGGGATCTGTCTAATCATAAAAATCCAATCATTAGTTTATGGGAAGTGGTGGATTTATAATAATCAAGAGTCTGAAATTTGGTCTCAGATGAAGTTGGTTCAAATCCCAGCTCTGCCATTTATGGAACAGAAGCAACCTTGGATTATTTTTTGGTTCATTCAACACATATAAAATGCTTCCAGTGACATTTGGCATTTAGTAAATATTCAACAAATAGTATTTTTGTAATGAAAGATAAATAGTAATTAGAAGTTCATGTCTTAAAAAGTTAGCTAAAATGATAAGAGTGTGGGTAGATTTAAACTATGCTAGAAAATCATAGTCCTAAGTATGGTAGGTTGTTGAAATGATTAGCCCTTATTTGTCCTAGCCTCCTTGTATCCATGCCCTTGGATAGTTCCCTTGCACAATGATGCTGAGTTTCACATGTGACTTGTTTTGACCAAAAGAAATATGATGCAAAGCACGATTTTTATTTATTTTTTAAATCAGTATAGTTATTCATAAAAGTGGATTTGTAACATATGACATAATTTGGTTAATTTCATTCATTCACATCTCTCCCCACTCCCCTTCATTCCCCTTCCTCTACTTAACTGTTCTTCCTTCTATTTTCATGAGATCTCTGGCCCTTTTTTATATGCCTTATTTCTCTCTAGCTTCTACATGTAAGATCAAACATTTGACCCTTTACTTTCTGAGTCTGGCTTATTTCATTCAGAATTATGTTCTCTAGTTCTATCTATTTACCAGCAAATGACATTATTTCTTTATGGCTGAATAAAACTCCATTGTGTATATATATACTACATTCTCTTTATCTAGTCTTCTATTGAGGGACCTAGCCTGGTTTTATGACTTGGCTATTGTGAATTGTGCTGCTATAAATATTGGTATGCATGTATCACTGTAGTATGCTGATTTTAATTTTTTTGAATAGATACCAAAGAGTGGGATAGTTGGTCATATGGTGGTTCCATTACTAGTCTTTTGAGGGATCTCCATACTGCTTTCCATAGTGCAAACCATGAGTGTTTTAGTACTGGGTCTCTCTAGTGATTTTTTTGTAGACATATTGAGCAGCCTTTTGAACAAGTCAGGATGAGCTTGCTGTATGATTAAAGACACATGGAGAAGAGATGAGCTCATCCTAAACCAACTAACTGCCAGTTGGCTTCGCAGCTGACTCCATGTGTGTGAGTGAACCCACCTGAGATAAGCAGAAGAATCAGAAAACTTAGCCCAGTCTAAAGTGCCAACCTCCAGAATTATTGGCTAAATAAATGGTGATTGTGTTCAGCCACTAAGTTTTGAGAGTTTTATTATGTAATTCATATACCAACTCTCCAGAGTCTGACAGCATTAGTGAATTTCCAATAAGGTCTAATTTTCATCTTCTTCTTTTAATCCAGGAACCAAAAGAGTGCTTGTATCTACAGACCAGAATTTTGCCAACCCAAAAACTTGGGTCTCACTGGGACAAAGGGGAGTCCATCAAAGACATCTGATAGAAACCTTTGTCTGTACTTAGTAAACCTCCCTGTTCACAGTCTGAGCATTTATACACATCCATGAAGTATTGTGAGGACTGGCTCATCTGCTCCAACCTGTAGCAGAAATCCTAGCAGGAATGATTGATTGGTACTGAGTGGAGTATAATCAATAAGGCACTGCTCATAAGAGATCATTTTAGACTTAATTAGAGGTGGCTTGGTTGTTACACAGAAGCTGTTTAGAAGCAGCAAATGAGTTCAATTTGCTTTCACATTTGAAGGCTGGAAGGTTAGGCTCTGTCCTTTTTCACCTCCCAGAGTTAAGGGAACTATTTTAAGATTAGTTACCTGAGAATGAATTTATGTACTTGCAGATGACCTTGGGGACACTGAAAGGGCAAGGGGGCTGGAACATGAGCTGTGATTGGTGTCCTTTTGATGATACTCAGGGGTTGGTAGTCAGAAATTAACCGGAATTCCTCCCCTGGCAAAAAGAGTGCTTATCTGCCCTGGACCTTTTTCTGGGCATTGAGTCTAGCACAATTATGACAGGAGAGGAAGAAGGTTTTTGATCATGCTAAGCCCAGTCAACAATCTCTCCTGCCCAGGTTTATGGAGACCACAAGCAGTACTGCAGATGGGGTTATGTCTTGTTAAGAGTGCATTGACTACATCTAGTCTACTGAACATCCTAGTTTAGCCACACAGCATGTTGCAGAAGGTCAGTTGTTTCTCTTATAATCTCCTCACTGACTAGGAGCTGCAGCCCTTGCCACTGCCTAGCATGATGAGTATTGTGCCATATATTGCTTTCCCAAGAAAATATCAAATTTCTAAACTCAAAGTAAGTTTCCTAATATCAGATTATGTATAGGGGGAGACCAATTCAGGTCCCAGCTAAGTTCTCTGCCCAGACCCTCAAAGCTAGGAGGAATAACATATACCAAACTATGAAAGAAAATGGATGCCAACCAAGAATCCTTTATCTAGCAGGATTAAGCTTCATATGTGAAGATGAAATAAAAACCTTCCATGATAAACAAAAGTTAAAAGAATTCGCACCTAGAAAGCCTGCACTACAGAACATTCTCATCAAAATATTTCATGAAGATGAAATGAAAAAAAGTGAAAACCAGCAAAAGGAGGAAATACACTAAAGGGATAGTCAATCAAAGAAGAAACTAATTGAAAATAAAAACTAGACATAAATCCAAATGACTGAGAATACAAATCATATCTCAATAATAACCTTGAACATTAATGGCCTAAACTCATCAATCAAAAGACATAGACTGGGCTGGGGATATAGCTCAGTTGATAGAGTGTTTGCCTTGCATGCAAAAGCCCCTGGGTTCAATCCCCAGCACCACAAAATAAATAAATAAATAAATAAAAATAAAAATAAAAAAGACATGACTGGCAGATTTGATTAAAAAACAAGACCCAACAATATGCTATTTCCAAGAGAAATTTCCAACAATATGCTATTTCCAATTATATGCTATTTCCAACAATATGCTATTTCCAATCATCTCATAGGCAAAGACATCCACAGACTGAAGGTGAAAGGATGGGAAAAAACATATCACTCACATGGATCATGTAAACAAGCAGGTTCTATTCTCATAATAGATAAAGTGAACTTTAAGCCAAAGTTAATGAGAAGGCCATTTCATACTGCTTAAGGGAATTATACATCAACAAGACATAACAATCAATATTTATGCCCCAAACAATGGAGCATCTACATAGGCCAAACAAACCCATCTCAATTTCAAGAATCGAATAGACCACAGCACAATGATACTGGGTACCTTTCCATACATCTGTCACCACTGGATAAATTCTCCAAACAAATTAAATAAAGAAGCTAAAGAAGTAAAAAAATACAATGGATAATATAGACTTAACAGATATATATAGAATATTTCATCCATCAATGACTGAATACACTTTCTCCTCAGCAGCACACGGATCCTTCTCTAATGCAGACCACATTATGTAAGCCATCACATATGTTGGCATACAATTGTAATATCACCTTAATATATTTTTAGCATCTGTAGGGTTATCTTGATGGCTCCCTTTCCATTGATATTAATTTTTGTGTTCTTGCTTTTGACTTGATTATACTTGTTTGATTTTTATCAAATTTTAACTATATTATTTCTTCTCTATTTCATGTATTACTGCTCCTGCTGTTATTTTTTCCATCCTACTACATAATTTGAAAATAATTTGATTGTTATTCTAGCTTCTTTCTGATACAAATACTTTAAGTTATAAATGTGCATCTGAGAACTGTTTTATCCCAGAGATCCTGATATTTTAAGCTTTTGCTATCACTTAGTTCAAAGCACTTCCTTGACCTCTGAGATATTTTATAAGTGTGCCATTTAATTTTGAAATAGTTGACATGGGGTGGGGCTCTATATATCTTAAGGTGATTGATTTCTAATGTAACAAATCATGTAGGAAACAGCCTGCATGATTTCAAATTTTAAAAAATAGAAATGCTTCTTATGTTGATCATATTGGTTACATACATGTCAAAACTGATCAAATTGTATACTTCAAATATGTACGTTTTATTGTACTTCAATTTTACCTCAATAAAACTATGGAAAAATAAATAAAATCTTAAAAAAAGAAGAAAAAAGTAAGTTTTCAGCAGAATGCAATTTGCAATTGTAAAGTTGACATTCACTGAGTCTAACCCTTGTTAAGTTGGGGTCCATCTAACAACCACCACCAATCAAGGAACAGATTCTGTGAATCAACCACTTTATGATTCATAGAATCATAACATTGTCCATAATCATTTCTTACAGAAGAGGGAGGCCTGCTACTCAGGGATGTTAAATAACATGCTCGAATTTATGCAATTAGTTGAGATTTGAAGTCAGGGGTCTTATTCCCCTTCAACTACAACCCACTGACAATTGCAATAAACCAAGCAGGCCCACAATGCCTCCCAAGGTCATAAGACTCAGCTCCTGCCACTGTCCCCAACTAACTTAAGAGCGTCTTATCTGCATAATGTTCACTGTTCTGAGTATGATGAGCAGAGAAAACTCAGATGTTCATAGAGAGATGCTTATATTTCAGTCTCTTCCTCTTCTGAAATAGGAGGTTTAGATTTGCATTGTAAGTTCATTTTCTATTCTTACTGGGGATGGAAACCTATTCACCTTGGCCTTATGGGAAAACAGAGAAGACAGAAGTACATCGGGGGGTGGGGAGCTCATCAATGATACATCTTTAAAGTATCCTCTCATCATTCTTTCTAGAATCATGTATTGTCTGCCGTGTCTGCTTCTAATCTTGTGTCTATCCCTGAACTGATTATTACCTTTAAGTCTCATTTAAATTTATACAATCTATAAAATGGGTATAATAAAATGGGCCCTAGCTCAACCCAAAAGGAATTTACAACTCCTGGGAACAACAAGCTCCTCAAGCCTGGAGCAGGTGAGATATGTGATTCTTGAGAGAGACGGAGGCAACAGCTGTAGGGATTTTGTACAGTGTCATTATATAGCAGGTGTTCAATAAAGGACAAATATTACTATTGTTACTGTAATTGCCCAAACCAATTCAGTTTTAATTGAGTTTTGAGAATTCTAAAAATAAGTCTGGTGCTTTATATATGAAAGAAAACCCTAGAGAATTTTGAGTTGTAGGATATAGATTTGAATGCTGGCTTGGGTGTTTATTAACTATCTTTGGGCAAACTTTGTGACCTTTCTGACCGTCAGTATTTTCATTTCCTCACTGCAGGAACATTTGCTGAGCATTTCTAATGAACCCAACTTTTTGTAAGATTCACAGGAATATAAAACTATATAGCTAAATTAAGATCTGGTTCTCACCTTCGGGATTCTTTATAGCTTAGCTGGAAAACTAACAGGAAATGGCCACAGGTAAAACCCCAGGAGGCACAGAGCTATATAGGACATGGTGATTTTTAGACAAGGGAAAAATCGGGAGTTTCATAAATTATGGGAAATCAGTTGATATTCAAAGCTGAGATGGATATTAGGCACAGACCAACATGGAAGGAATTTCTAAGAATAGATGGGAATAGAACAGTGTGAACTCTCACTGGAATTTCAGGCGGTGTTCCAGGGAATCTGAGAAGAGGAGGCCCATCTTCTAGCCAGAGCAAAATTTCCAACTAGCAGCAGTGACTGATAAAAGCACACTGGAGAAACTGGGTCATTTTAGGAAGACCTATAAATGTAAGCCCATGAACTGTGATTTTTTACCTCTTTCTTTGTTCAGATAACTTTTAATGTAATGAACCAGAAGTAGCTTTGTTTTGTTTGCTTTGATAAAAACCTTCAAAAGGGAAACAAATGATGAAGTTGTTCCGAGTAGAGATGTTTTCCTTTCTTAAGGGATTAATCAAAAAGCAGCAAAGCTGGCCAGAAGCAAGCTGCCTACTGCGTGGACTGCAGGAGGCACTGTCCACAGGAACACAAAACCTGTCCTCAAAGACAGAGTTTGGTCTCAGACAAGCTAATATTCCTGATTTCCATTTCTTATAACTCCCTCTGTAGATTTATTGACTTTAAAAAATACTTTCCTTAAGTCTATACTCCCTGAAGATTTTGTAAACAAATGTTAATAGCAGTATGTCTTCTTTTCCTGCAGTTTCTGTGCCTACAGTATTTGGTGGGGGTGGGGGCTCTGCAACTGTGTTTTCTTTTTTTTGGAACCGGGGATTGAACTCAGGGGCACTCGGCCACTGAGCCACATTCCCAGCCCTATTTTGTATTTTATTTAGAGACAGGGTCTCACTGAGTTGCTTAGCGCCTTGACCTTGTTGAGGCTGGTTTTGAACTCAAGATCCTCCTGCCTCAGCCTCCTGAGCTGCTGGGATTACAGGCGTGCACCACCACGCCTGGCTTGCAACTGTATTTTCTTTGTTAAATGTTGGGTGGGCACCTGTTTTACCTCCTTGAAAATGTACCAGGGAAGAAGAACTGATCTGGATACATCTGATTCAAGATTTCTCAAAAACAAATTCTGGCTACCAGAAACAACCCAAAATGCTTTACCTGGTTCCAGTGTGGTGTATCTAAGTGTCACTGAGGGAAGTGTGTCCAGTGGATTCATTTGCTTAATAATTCCTCAAATGTTTTTTAAGCTCTGATATCCTGTGTCCATATAAAAGTCATTTGGAACACAAGTGGCATTTTAGGTATGAGATTACTAATGACTACAGCTTGGAGCCTCCAGGACTGAAAGCCCGTGTTGCCAGGCCTGACTTTTCCGAGGGCACAGGGAAGATAGAGGACAAGATGAAGCTGATCAATAGCTATGAGCTAATGAGGTCACTGCCCTGCATTCCTCAACATCTCTATTAATTGGTCAAGGACAGGTTGGTCAGAGTTTTAAACAATAGAAAAAAAGAGAGAAAAAATTTTATAGCCACTTGGGTGAAAGCTAAAGCTCAAGAACCTGATCTACTTTTTTTTTTTTTTTAAATAGAAATGTGAGGATAAATAAGAGATCCAGAAAGAATACTGGGTTTCCAGATTGAAAAAATAACATTTTCTTTTTTTATTAGGATTATCCAGAAAGCTGTTGATAGGTAAGAGTAGTTTCTCCAGATTTCCTTTGGGATGTTGTTTTTCCCATACCTGTTGAAAAGAGGATGTTATAGAAGCACCCTGAAATCTGAACAAGCTAAAAGGTAGAGGCAGGTATGGGGACTGCGTCTTCCTGCTGCGTTCTCATCTCTGCCCCACTCCTCCTTTGCAAAGGTGTGTTCTGAAGTCACTTCTAGGTGCCTCTGATACAAAAAAGATAGAAGAAATCTCAAATTCATGGACTTTGTGTCCTGAAGTCTTCAGTCTATTTGGAATTATAGCAAACCAGCCAAATGGTGCCGTGGCCATATGGGTACCATTTATGTAAGAAGTCAAAAGGAATTGGCAAGAGAAAACCCTGGGTAGCTTTTTATGGGTCATCCTAATTTTGGTCTCAGCCCTGAGTAATTGCTTCTTCTGGATAGTACATCAGGCTGACCCTTCCATACACAATCACCATGATTGAAAAAGGACACTTTATTTTTAAAAAATAGAGATAAAACACTCAGGTGACTAACAGTTACACATATATAAATGTATAAATCAAATCAGCAAATCAGAATAGGCTCCATAATCTGAGCCAGTTTATTCTAGCTCACAAGAACTGATAGTTATATTTTGAAAAATTTTGTGAGTCATTGGTAGCTTGGAATTGGTCATGGTAGAAGTATTTATATCATAGAAACTGGCAGATACTACAAATCTGGACCCTCTTCTGCCCCACCCCAGAAAATTGATTGTTATTTGCTCAAACACCAGTGAGAGTGGTCATTTAAATAACATTCCTCATAATGAATTTCCTAGTGTGTTATAGGTCAAACAGGAGATTTGCTCCAAAATCTATCAAACTTGGGTGTGAGTATATTGACCCTTTGACCTGCTCTGTGCTAGGCCGTTTTTAGGGGGTGTTTTGATCATGATGAAATATATATTTAAGATTCAAAGAGAAAGTTATAGTTTAGATCTATGCACATGTACCATCAAACAGAAAGGCAAAAACATAGGTACTGCTCATATTGCCTCCAGCTTATTTTTCTGAAATGTCCTGAGCCCTAGAGACAGTATTGGTCACTCAGTGTTTGGCACTAAGAAGAGAGAGGCCTTAGTCACAACCTGCAGCTAAACTGGTAAAGAGATAATCAAGCTAAAAATATTTCCTTCTCTCTCTGCTCCACATACCCACTCTTTCTCTGGGCTGGAAATCACAGACCCAAACCCATAGTGAAATATAAGATACTTCTACATTTTGAGATGGAAAAGGATAGAGTTCTTTATTTATGAAAGCATATCTATCAGAAAAGTAGGTGATCAGCCTACATTTCATTGAAAGGCGCAGTATATTTGCTTAAGAATAATTTGCTCATCAAGTAAGGAAAAACATTGCATGAAGGTGCTAGAGATAATAAGCTCATTTGGAGATTCTTTCTTGGAGCATCCCCGTGTAGACCTGTTCTGTTCTTTCAGCTTTTGTCATTGAGGGTTCTCTCACTGAAGTAATTTCAGAGGTTTCTTAACAGGACAACTCTCTGCTGGGTCCAGTGATCTGATCTTCTCTACTTCCATTTTCATCTCCTTGTCTGCCAAAGCTATTAGCTGGCACCCTCTAAGGAGGCTTGGAAATTGTACCAGAAAAATCTTTTTCTCCTTTGATGGAATGCTATTTTTACCTTTGAGGGTGTGTTTCTGATAGTAGCTTCATTGTACACTATCACGACAATGGCCCAGCCATGGAACTCAGAATCAGGATCCTTGCAGACACTCACTCACACACCAGTCTCTTTGGAGATGCAGGAAGGTCCATGTCACTGTCTCTGAACTCAGACAGTGTGTCTGCAATTCACCCCAGGCCTGTGTTTTCCAGCCTCCTTAGGGTCAAAGGTCCTTTCACCTCAAAGCCATGATCTCTCTGATCAAAATCTAGCAATATCATTGGATCATCCACCATCCCTAGTACAATAGTCACACAATCAGAGGTAGCCTACTTGGTTTGAAGATAGTTCTGACTTTTAAAAACATCTTTCTGTCATTGAACTGAACTTCCTATTTCTTCCACCTGTGTATTCTAGCTCCACCCTGTGAAGATTTGTAGAAGCAACCTTATGTATTCTTCCCTACCAGAGTCCTGCAAACACAGAACACAGATATTGTGCCCCCAGGCAGCATCACCTGGCTTCACAAGGGGACCTATACTTTAGGGGACAATCTGCATTAAGTATATAGAACCTTTCTATTAAAACCAAGTAGAAAAAACAAAGTGGGAGATAGGAACACTTCAGAATTTTCCCAACATCCACTCTTTCCAGGGATGTGTTGGTTCTATAAAGGCCACACAACCTCTTTTCTTGGATGAATAAAAACTTCTCTTGTGCTCCTCCATTGATTCAGCTAATTGTTCTAGGCCCTTCCTAATTTCTCTCTTTTGCATACACTTGCTTTGAATGAGAGTAAGACACTTTGTAATGCATCAATCTTAAGACAACTTATGATCCTTAAAATGCACTGAGACCTTTGTTAACAAGAAGTACGGGATGAAGGAAGATATTTGCAGGTGCAATTTGACAGAAGGGTCTTGAGAGTGTGAGACTTTGGACATGATGATACTGTCCTTGAACCTCTCTACAGCTTGAGAAGGGGTTTCTGTGATGTATGGAAATCTGTACCAACACTTCACTGCTTTATGAGTTTAAGACAGTGCACCACTCTCTCCTGTGATGTTCCTGGACTTCAAGAAGATAATTCTCAATTCACCACGCACTGTCTTTATCTCTCGGTTTTAGGGTGTGCTGCAACTTGAAGCATACTTAGCACTAACTACTTTTGATTAATCAATAAAGAAGTTATTATTTTTGAAATATTAGGAGACTCTAACAATGTATAATTCAGAGTTTTGGATCTTTACAATTCACAGTGTGTCCTTTCTTTGGTAAAGTTGGAGGGATCCCAAAGATGAATTGGGAAAATGAAAGGATGTAGAGTTGAAAGGTACCTAAAAATATTTATTATCAAGGGATTAGGGCAGGCAGGTACTAAAGGAATTCAGAGGAGAGAACACTTCCATTTAGACTGAGCAGGGAAAGCTTTATAAAGGAGATGGTGCTGGAGGCATTAAAGGGTGGTTTGAAGTTTTCTGAATGAAGAGTAATTATTAGGGCTTTCAGGAGAATAGAGAGATGAGCAAAGCAAGTCTCATCAAAAGCAATTTGGTAGGAAGAATTACATCCCTCAAAGATGTCCATGTCAGAATCCCCAGGACCCTGTGAATGTTACCTTACAGGGTGCTATAATCTGAATCTTAAGTGACCCCCCAGTGGTCCATGTGGTAAAAGTTTTGCTTCCAGGATGGCACAACTGGGAGAGCTTTTTGGAGGTGGGGCCTAATGGGAGGCCCTTAGGTCACTGGGGACATGCTCTTGAAGGAGACTGTGGGGGTCCTGGTTCCTTCCTATTTCTCTGTTTTACTACCTGGCTTGTGATGAGGTGAGCAACTTTGCTTTATCATGCATTCCCACCACAAAATGCTGCCTCACCACTGCCCTAAAAGCAATAGGTCCTCCAGGCATGCATGCACACGTCTGTAATCACAGCGACTGGAGAGGTTCAGGCAGGAAGATCTCAAGTTCAAGGACAGCCTCAGCAATTTAGGGAAGCCCTAAGCAACTTATCAAGACCCTATTTCAAAATTTGGAAATAAAAAGGCTGAGATTGAATACCCCTGGGCTCAATTCCAGTAAAAATAAATAAATAAAAAAATAAAAAGCAACAGGTCCAACTGATCATAGACTGAAATCTCTAAAACTTGAACGGAAATAAACCTCTTTTCTTTACTCTTTGATTATCTCAGTTACTTGTTGTATCAATGGAAAGCTGACTAGCACACAGGGCAAAAGGGCCTTTGCAGATATGATTAAAGTTAAGCATCCTAATGTAGGGAGATTTTCCTAGATTGTCTGCATGGACTTAATCTAATCATGCAATTCTTTAAAAATCAGTTATTCCTGATTGTGGTCATAAAGACATGTGATGATGGAAGAAGTATTAGAGAGACGCTGACTTGGAGATCAAGGAAGGGGGTCAGGAACCAGATATGTGGATGCTTTTAGAAGATGAAAAAGGCAAGGAATTGTATTCTCCCTTCCACCTTCCCGAAAGGTGTCAAAAGTCCTGACACCTGTCCAAACCTTGATTTTTACCCAATGAGACCTATGTTGGGCATCTGACCTACAAAACAGTAAGATAACAAATCTACCATGAACAATAAGGTTCATGGTAATCCATTATGGCAAAAATAGAAAATTAAAACACTTTGTATAGAGGCTGAGGGGATGGATCTCCCTGACTAGAATTTCAGGGAAAGATGAAGATGAGCAGTTGGAATGGAAGTTTGATAAGAAGGGTCAGAACAGATTTAAGACGGTTTGGGTGACTTCTGTAATTGCATATTAACTACTGACAGTTTTGAAACATTAAGATGGATTCTAAAGTACCTATGTCTTAGAGCTTCCCAGAAGTTACATCCCCCAATTTGTTGTTCAACTAACTGTTGCAGAACAAAAACCCATTTATGCAAAACCTTAACATACAACAACTAAAATGGACCCATTTTAGACTGAAAACTTCCATACAAAAAAATTTTACAGTGAAGAATTTAGATAGCCTTTTACAATCTGACAGAAGACTAGATTGTACTTTTAATCACAGAATCTATTCAGTTGTCTAGGTTAGTGCAAATTTAACTCAAAATTCACCATTTGAAACTTGTCCTTGCACTATCCAAACTCTGATGGAAAGCAGGGAAATGGATAAGGAGATTGAGATTAGTGACTGGTCCCAGATCACAAAGCCTTTGAATGACAGCTGATACTTGGGCTCTGGTTAGTCTTCAGAAGTGTGATCAGATTGGAGGGAGAAGAATATTGGCTGTTCTTTGGACCACAGTAGTGGTAACTTTCAATCCAATCACTGGGCCTCCTGCTACCAACTGATGAAGGACATGGGACAGCAGCCTCTCCTTTGGAGTTCATGACGACAGGCAAGCAGCACAGTGACTCCTTTCCATCATAGAGGAAACCTATGTGACCTAGATGCATCACATGCTCAAACCATACTTTCATTCCCTTCAGTTCACAGGACCTGGTGGTTGGTGGGAGGTGGGGATGGGGAAATGGTGTGTTATCTGTATTTGATGGTATGAGCCAGAGTTATCTTGAGTGAGTTCAAAACATGATCCACACACCACTTAGTTCCTTTCTTCCCATAGGTAACCAAACTGCAAGACAAATGGATGCCTGTGTTATATCTGAAACTAACATTTACAAAATGAAAGGTCATACTTTCAAAGGGAGAACTCTACAGTGGAGAAGCAATTAGCAGATTTGCTTTAATCCCACTTTAAGATGAATTTGTTGGTATATGCAACATAGCAAGAGCATATTGTCACTGAGTAAGGAGCTGGGTGCTACTGGTTCTGAATTTGAGATTTTGAAGACAACTAAATGGAGAATTCATTTCCTACTACCTTCATGGTACAGGTATATTGATTATTATTTTATCCTGTTTAGAATCTGTATAATTATCTTGTGCTGCATGACAAAGTACCCCTAAACTTTGTGATTTAAAAATAGCATTGTATTTAGCTCATTGTTCTTTGGGTTGGTATTTCTGGGCTCATTCCTGGGATGATGGGATGATGGGATGATGGCTTCACTTGTGTGTCTGGTGATTGGCAGGCTGGTTTATCTTGGGAACTCAGCAGGGGATACTTTGTCTCTGCTCTGTGTTCTATCCCAGTCTTCTTTGTTTGGTGGCTTGGCAGTAAAAGTCAGCAGAAGGGCAAGCCCTCATGGGCATGCATGTTTTTCGGGGTTGTGTTTACATCATGTATTCTGATGTCCATTGGCCAACCCAGATCATGTGGACAAAGCTGCCACAGCTTGACAGAAGGAGTTTGAAAGTCACATTGTGGAAGCACATGGAAATAGGAATGGAATCTACCATGTCTGTAATCTACACAGCATGCAATATTGTCGTAAGATCAAACAGATCCTGAAGGAACAGGAGAGAGACTATGGGCTGATTCATAGCTTACTTTCTCTTCCTGTCACTAATTTTTCCTCCAGGTCTAAGTGGTGAAGTTAGTACTATCTATCAGAGCCAGTAAAATATTCAAATTCTTTGCCCCAGGAATTCTACTTCTTAAAATCTTTTTTAAATAAATAAGTCTAAATATGGAAAAAGTTGTATGCCTAAAGATATATTCCTCAAGGTTTATTTATAGGAATGCAATTTATAAATAATTTAAATAAGCAACCAAAGAGGAGTCATAAACTGTATATCCACTTGAGGGAATATTATAAAAAGTGAAATTATGTTTATATGTCTAATAAAATAAAAATTCTCCTAATGATAATTTTAAAATAGAATCTAATACTGGCAAAAGCCAAAAAGACATAGAAAAAGCTAGTGCATGCATTATTGTTATTTGGGGTATAATGGTACTATGAGTAATTTTTTTCTTTCCTTCCATCTCTCCCCCACCCCTGCTCTCTTTAAAAAGAAATGTTTGCCAGGCATAGTGGTGCACATCTGTAGTCCCAGAGGCTGGGGAGGCTGACGCAGGAAGATCACAAATTTAAAGCCAGCCTCAGCAACTTAGCGAGACCCTGTTTCAAAATCAAAAAATAAATAGGGCTGGAGATGTAGTTCAGTGTTTAAGCATCCAGGGTTCAATCCCTGGTACAAAAAAAAAAAAGAAAAAGAAAAGAAAAGAAAAAGAAAAAAGTTTACTTTTTAGATGAAAATAATCTTTTGACTAAAAATGTTTTAAAACCAGAAAAAAAAATTCCTACTGGAATTGTTCTATATACATTCTCTAAGGTTGTCATACAATGACACACTTGCTTTGTTACCTTCTTTGTGGTTGGTTAGGATGTAATATCCTTTTTCCTAGGCTCCTGGATACTTTGGGTTATAGAAGTACAAGCAATGTGCTATCACATGACCAGAACTAAAACAAAATTCTCCTCCTTGGGTTAGTTTTGTAATATTTTCCCTTGTGAATTTCCTTTCATCTACAACACACCACGTGTACATGATGTTTGTGGAGCTCTGGAAAATGCTGCAATGGAGTAAGACAAGGTAGCCTGTTCAATCTCTCTAACTTTCACAAACTTTTGTGAAGTAGTGAGTGTGAGCCTCGGTCAATTCTTTATGCCAGGATAATTTTCAGTGGCAAAAATTCTAGTCCAGGAGTCCTGTTAGCCAACTCCTGGCTCTGTGGCCAGGCACATGGTAAACACCATGAGAGAAATAGAGATGAGTTTTTCTTAGGAGTTGTGGAAAATGGAAAACCCTTCCAGACAGGTCGGGTGGAGAACTGGCCCCAAGACCAATCCAATACAACTGGATGACCAGGTACTTGGGAGGTCAAAGGTTACACTGGGGAGAGCCTTACGTGGCAGATGGAGAATTTAGGTTTTATTTAGAGATGATGAAGAACATTTTTGGGGCAGAGGTAAAACCAAGTTGCATCTGCTCTTTGGAATCTCCCTGGAGTTGAGAATGCAGACTGGGGTCTCACTGGCAGAATGAAGAGGTTGGTTTGTCTTCAAGTTACTTTGTTCTTATTGAATTATTAGAGATTTAACATTAAATATTAAATGAAAATTAAATTCCAAACATTGTTTGAGGAAAAAAGGAAAAGGAGATCTGTGAGTGCCATGTCAGTGATTCTGTGGCCCTCTCCAGTTTTCTATTCCACTTTTATGCATTTTGTGTGTTTCTTCACCCCTGTAAACCTTGCTGCTGAGGCTATTAGCTAAAAGAGCTGTGGAGGTTCTACTGTTGTGCTTTTCAATTCAGTAGCATGAATATTTCTGAATATTTCAATTTAAATTTCCAAAATCCAATTTCTCAGTTGCATGAGCCACATTTCAGGAGCTCACTGGCCATATTTGGCTCATGCCCTCCATATTGGACAATGTAGAAAAAGAACAATTTCAACATTACAGAAAGTTCTGTTGGACACCATGGATAAAGGAGTGGAGAAGAAGGCAACTGCAGAAGTCAAGGGAACAAATCACAAGGCAGGAGCAATGGATACGGAGCTGACATTGTACCTCATTAGAGCATCATTTAGGTTGGCTTCTCATGGACACAATTAAGCTGAAGACTGTTGTTGAACTCTCATCTCATTGAGTGTTTGAAAGTACATTTTTATTGCTTGAAGGACAATGTTTGACAAGTGTTCCTGAAGTATGTATTGTGTGTATTTAATAATGCTGATAATTTTCCCACTAAATTGGTTTCTTTGGTGTCTTGGAAACCCAAAGAGCTAAGTACTATGAACACTTGTGAAAGTCCAAGTAGGAAGCATTTTGAATGGTTTAGAGGAATGATACTCCAGATATTTGAAGCATCATTATTCTCAAAAACAGAATTAAGGTGCTTCTATTTGTGATTGACAACTGTTAAGATTTTAGGTAGAAGGAACTTACTGGTAATGACAATAGTGATTCTGCCGGATTTGTTATCCCAGATCCGAATTCTGCAGAGAATGCTTCCATGAAACTCAGAACCTGTTATCCTTCTCCAACAACGAAGACCTAGAAAAGTCAAGTATCCAGAAAGATTCAACCTTTCTAAGTCTTTTTTGTTGGAGAATCATGAACCTAACTCTTTGTCTCAATGTACTTTATCTCTGTACAAATATTATTACAAATAATAATTATTGGCAAATAATAGTTATCCTTGTCCAAATAATAATCTTCACTAAAACTTCAAAATCCTTTTTCCTTTTGGAAAGGACAATTTTATTTCCTTAACTACTTTGCACATCTTGTCTTCTCTTCATTAGAAAAAATATTTTTAGGTCGGGCGTGGTGGTGCACGCCTGTAATCCAAGCAACTTGGGAGGCTGAGTCAGGAGGATTGTGAGTTCAAAGCCAGCCTCAGCAATTTAGCGAGGCCCTAAGCAACTCAGTGAGACCCTGTCTCTAAATAAAATACAAAATAGGGCTGGGGATGTGGCTCAGTGGCCGAGTGTCCCTGAGTTCAATCCCTGGTTCCAAAAAAAAAAAAAATTCTTAAAGGCCATATCTTCTAAAAGTTAATTCCAGTTGGGTGTGGTGATGCACACCTGTAATCCCAGCCACTCAGTATACTGAGGCAGGAGGATTACAAGTTCAAGGACAGCCTGAGCAACTTAGATCGATCTTGTCTCAAAATAAATATAAAAAGGAACTGAGGATATAACACATTGGTAGAGCACTTGCCTAGCATGCCTTAGTCCCTGGGTTTGATCTCCAGTACTGAAAAAAAAGTTAATTTAATTAAATTATACAGTAAATGTTTTATTGAAATATAAAGGTGTCTACAGAAAAATAATGTACTAATGGTAAATGTTTGGCTCATTTAATTAGTATAAGCGGTCTCGTGTGTATATCTACCACCAATCTCAACACTTAAAACATCTTCAGTGTTTCAGAAGTCCCTTCATACTCCATCTCATCAGTGTTTTCCTCTCCTTTATCCCTAAGATAACTGTTATTTAGAGTTATAACATCATGATTAGTTTGACCTGTTTTTAAACTTAATATGTGATCATATGGCACATTATACTCTTCTGCAATTGACTTTTTTCAGTACACATTATGTTTGTGAGATTTGGGAATATTGCTACATAGATCATTTTAATTGCTTTCAGTTATTGCATTGCATTAATATACCATCATTTAGTTATCCATTTCTTTGTTTATGGATATTTGGATTGTTACCAAGGCTGTGCTATTACAAATAATGCTGCTGTGTAAGTTCTTGTACGTGGCTTTTGGTGCATGTATTGTGTGCAGTAGAATCATTGGGTCATAAATACGTGTTCAGTCTTAATGGATATCTTTAAACAGTCTTCCAAAGTGACTGTACCAATTTGTACCCTTATCCATTTCGTCTGCTCTGTAACTTCTCCAATGCTTGGAATGAATCTTTTACAATTTAACCATCCTAGAGTACATCCTATGGTATCTTTTGTTGGTTTTAATTTGCGATCTCCTGCTGAGTAATGAGGTTGATCATCCTTTTATGTGTTTCCTGACCATATGGGTACCTTGTGTAATTAAGTGCCTACTCAAATACTTTGCCCATTTTTCTATTGGCTTTTTTTTTAGTGGTTTATAGGAACTTTTTATACAGTGTAACTATGAGCCCCTTATCAGTTGTATGTGTCAAAAACATCTCCTGCTCTGTGACTTACCTTTTACCATCTTAATGGTGTCTTTTGATGAACAAGTGTTCCTAATTTTAATAGAGTCAATTTAACAATTTTTGCCTTTGAGTTAGTGCTTTCTTGTATATTGTTAAAACCATCTTGCCTTACTTCCTCCAAAGTTGTGAAGATATTCCTTTATTTATATTTAAGAAGCACTATTATTTTTTTCTCATTTAGATCTGTAATCCACGTGGAATTGACTTTTCTGCATCGTTATATTTTCCTGTGGATATGTTTATTGTTTACAAATCCTCAATTTTCTTTCAGGAGGATATTTGATTGACCCAGACCCATTTAATGAAAAGTTCATCATTTTCAACTGCTTTTTATTACAAATTTTCCAAAAATAAAATGTCCATCTATACACTCATCTGTTTCTCTCAATCCTGTTCTGCCCCTTTGTTCCACTCCTCTATTCTTACTTATTTGCTTAAAATAATTTTTAATATCTGGGGGAGCAAATAATCCAAATTTGTTCTTGTTCAAGATTATTTTGACCCATGTGATTCTAAATTCAGCTTGTGAATTTGTACGTACACATCCTTCCTGTTTGGATATTGGTTGTCCTTACATTAAGTCTATAGATCACTTTACTCTTTTGTTTTGTTTTTGCGGTGCTGGGGATTGAACCCAGGGCCTTATGCTTGCGAGGCAGGCACTCTACCAACTGAGCTATATCCCCAGCCCTATAGATCACTTTAGTGAGAATTCCCATCTTTACAATATGAACTTACAAAGCTCATTTACTTTCCCTTAATAAAATGCCATGCTTTTAAAGTCATCTTTGCATCATTGTGACCAAAATACCTGACAAGGACAACTTAGAGGAGGGAAAGATTTATTTGGGGCCCATGGTTCAGAGGTCTCAGTCATCCCTTCCCTTGGGCCCAAGGTAAGGCAGAACATCAAGGAGGATGGGTGTGGTGGATGAGTGCTGTGCCACCCATAGCAGCCAGGAAGCAGAGAGAGAAGTGGGAAGGGGGCCACAGGGAAAATGAGCTCTTCCAGGGCACTCCCCCAGTGACCACCTCCTCCAGCCATGACCCCACCTGCCTCCCATTCAAACTAGGGTGACTGATCAAGTTCTCTCTCTGAAATTCAAACATTTTGCCTCTGAATATTCCTGTACTAAGAAAGAAGCTTTGGGAGGGACATCTCATATCCAAGCCATAACATAGGTAGAAATCTCGTGTGTCACTTATTAGATTTATTCTGAGGAGTTTCTTGTCCCTTGTCCCATCTCAAAGGGGAAGCATTCATCATTTCTCCATCAAAGATGATGTTGGCTGGCTCTTGGGTGTTGTATTGCTCTGTTATTAAATATCATTTATCAGATTAAGACATGAGAACATGGCATTTTGACATTTTGTAATGTCAGTTTTGACCTTGGGTGTTTTTAAAGCATCTAAAATAAGCCAATAAAGTTTCAGCTATGATGAGGTTATATGCTCAATCTTCTGCATTCAGCCACTGAGCTTCCATTCTCTCATGCTTCATTCCTGAGCCAACATCATCCCTGGAGTCTACATTTTTGATTCTTTCCTTTACAGGACTAGAGGGAGATAGGCATCGTCCAAAAGTGCTTTTTGCAAATGTTACTTTATAACAGTGTTCTGTTTGTCCCTCTGCCTGTATTTCTGTATTAGAATGATCATGTCAAAACAGGTGTCTCAAAATCTGAGGTTGATGGATATCCCCTAAATAATAGTTGAAGTACTGATTCATGGCCTGTCATGTCCTATATCCAATTCTTTGAATCATCTTAATGACTCTCCTTGGTTCAGTCTTCACCAGTTGTCTAAAAATTGTTTGTTGTTTGCTATTTCCATGCCCACATCTCTGCTACCCAACTCTAGGTTGCTTTGCCTTTTCTTGGCCTTAGCACCCACCTGCAAAACTTGCCTCAGAAAAATCCACACCCCTTTAGACATGGTCAGGTAGGCCTAAGAGAAATAAATGGATGGAGAGAGGCAATCCACCAAGACCAGGACTCCCAGACAGGGACTTCCCACGAATATCTTAGTCAAACTTTGATTACTTGCTCTGATCAACTACAGGTAACTTTGAAAATTAGACCCAGAAGACTAATCTTCTCCAGGACCCTTTAGCTACTTATATTTTCTCTCTTACTAGCTAAAGAGAGGTATGGAAATCCTTATGTGGGTAGGATGCTGACAAAGGAAAAAGGGATAAGCAGTTGGGAGAAACCTCTTTTTTATGTCCTTCCTACTTTCCCTTCTTTGCTTATCTTGGTCTTTCCTTTTTCTTTAAAGGTTTTACTCAAAGAGCACCCCTTTCCAAGCATCTTGTTTGATTTTTTGAAATTCCCTCATAATGAATAACACAAACTCTTTTTTCTAAGACTCATGTAGTCACCTCTCATATAGAATAGGATGTTAAGGACACCAAGGAGTCTGGCTTTGATCATAACAGACTTTGTGACTTCTGCCTTACCCTCCTTTGGATCATTCATAGTTGGTCAGCTGCCCATGTTGCAAGTACCCTCAAGCAGCTCTGTGGAGAAGTTCTTAAGGTAAGGAACAGAGTAAGTCCTCCTGACAACAAACAGCATCAACTTGCCAGTCATCTGAATGAGCCATATTGCAAGTGGATCCCCCATCCAGGCTATGCCTCCAAGTGACCACAACTCTGGCCAGAATCGTGATTGCAACCTACTGAGAAGTTCCTCTTGAATACCTAACCAAAGAAACTATATGTGAGATAATGTGCTATTTGTTATTTGAAACTATTAAGATTGGGTGTTGTTACATAAGTGATAGGTAACTAGTACAGCTCAGCTCAGGTATAATCTCCACTGTGATAACTTGCCTGAATCTCCCATGTGTGGTCCTGACTACTCATTTCCTTGGGTTCCCACCACTCACTCTGTAATTTTCTTTATCATACCTCTGACACTCTATACATGTAACAGCTTTTGTGTTAAGAGAAGAGAGAGAGCAAGTTGAAGAGAACATTTTCCCTCTAAATATGCTCTCCTTTTGCCTGATAGAATGGTATTGGGTCAGGTGCTGATTACAGACAACAAAATGCCTTATATTGGCAAGCTTAAATCTGGATTTTTTAACCAATCATTATTAAGGGCAAAACAATTATTTAGACTGGCTTAAATAATAGACCCACCATGGGAGTTAGGGACAAGATCAGCTTTCTTGAGTTCCATGAGCTGTTTAGGGGAAGAATGGATATTGAACAAGCAAGAAGGATTTCCATTAACCAATAGGCTTTACCTAAGGCAAGGTCTTTTCATACTGAACTAAGGAGACCTCTTTTGTCTCAGGGATCTAACATGAAAGTATTCAAGGCTAGAGCACCTGCTGTCATGTTCCTTTTCATATGAATTAAAGCCTGTGCTTAATAGAAGAGAATAAGAAGAAAAGATGGGGGAGGGGATTAAAAGATAAGAGACTCCTTCTAGCATGCCAAACCCTGGGTGTAGCCATCACAGAGGCAAGATCCAATCTTCCTGTAACTTATTTATATAGAACGACAAATACCCCTTTGGCCTCTTTGAAATTGTTTGTTTTGTCATTTGTAGTTGAAAGATCTTTACTAGTATGTGGCCCTCTGAAGGTTTTATCTCTTCCTATTTGTCCATGAATGCTGATATCACACACAATGCTGTGTGCACAGATGGTCCTTACTATATAATTGTGAAATAAATGAGTGGGCTAATGAGAAGAGCAAGCATCAGCAGATTTTGCAGTGAGAGTATCACCTTTGTCAGAGAAATAAGTGGGCCCTGGTGCTGCCAACACAATGGTTATTCTTGGCACTGGCAATAAAAAAAGTACGTTCGTTAGCTCTGTAAGCTAGAAGAGGGAGGGAGAGAATGACTCTGCTACAGAACCAGGGAGTGTCTGAAGACTACAGAAGACTCAGGAGGGAGCCCTGGGAAACCCAGAATTGTTTTAAAATTTGTTGAGGAAGGTCTAGAATTTTCATATGAAGAGTTAGAAAAAGGCCAAAGAAGATGTCTTGTGATAGACCATGCATTTAACAACAGCTTGGTACATTTGAACTTTTAATATTCTTGTTTCTTCATGTCATTTTAATGTATCTTAATAGCAATGCTAGTTTCAATATAGTACGATTTTATAGAAAGAAAAAGGATGAATCTATTGTTTAATTGCACAGAACTAGAATAGGCAGAGCTGGAATGAAAAATCAGGTTTCCTAGAAGCTGGTCTGGGCTGATTGAAACCTAAGAGCATAGAAAGAAAACAAACAACCCCACACCCCACCCCCTAACACACATGCGCGCGCACACACACACACGCGCACACGTACCTTATGTTACTTCTCCTGAAGGGGGGGTATTATATTAAAAATGTAATATCAGTTTATAAAACATACCTCTTTATAAAAATGAACTTCTATGGGGGATCAGGCAGGAAACTTCCCCCTGAATCAACCTACTATAGTTTTGATGTTGAATGTCCCTCATGTCGCTTATGAGTTAAAGGCTTGGTCCCCAGGGTGGTGCTATACAGGAAGCCATCCATGATTCATATGAGAACTGAGTGTAGTTTGAGCCATATCTGACCTCAGGAATATCTGACCTCAGGAACTTACAGTTGGATAATGACTGATAACGCCTGAGTCTTGTGGTTATCCTGCGTTAGCTCACTGCTCAAGTTCAAATACAAACGTCCGACGTGGAAGTGACCTGCTAGAGCCAAATAGCTTGCTTACCTCCACCCCGCATCTTGTTTTCCTCGAAGAAGCTCCTACTGGTCTGCTTTGATCTTTACTGCAGTAAATAAAGCAAACACAGGCCCCTTCTTTTGTTAGAGCCAGACCCTTCTGGACAGCTCAATTGGTCATATGCTTGCTTCCAGAATACTCTTGCCTTTTGGTCTTTATTTCTGATATACAAATTTCTTAACTTTTATTTTTCAGCCAGCCCATCCCTCCTGTGGAAACACTTTCCCTTGTCCAGGTGGGACATGTGAGAGAATAATAGAACCTTTAGTAGATGGGGTCTAATGGGAGATCCTTAGGTTATGCCTTTGAATGTGATTTGTGGGATCTAGCCTCTTCTTTCTCCTTTACTTCCTGGCCATGGGGTAAGTGGTTTGGCTCTACCACCTATGCCTCCCATGAGTGCTTCTTAGTCACAACCCAAAACAATGCATCTTTCCTATCAAAGACTGAAGTCTCTAAAACTGAGCCAAAAGAAACCTTTTCTAATTGATTATCCCAGGTGTTTTGTTATAGTAACAGAAAGCTGACTAACTTCCCAGAAGGAAGTGAACTCATTTTGCCCTTCTTTTCCTCATCTGCTCTTCTCTGGGTGATTGGCTTTGGCCAATGGAATGTGAGCAAAATAATATATGTCCCTTCCAGCTGAAAAACTTAATTGTCAGTGTTGGGCTCTCCAGCCCATTTCCCTTTATCACAAAAATTGTGGAAACTTAGGCTAATGCAGAGATACCAGAAGAGAGAAGTAAAGTCAGAATTCTGAAGATTCCTTCAGAGTCACCCACCTGCACAGCAGGTTTTATGTGAGAAATAATCATTCTTTTCAGAAATAGTGAGACTCATGGGTTGAGACTGCAACAAACCTGGCCTATCTTGACTTACACAGCAGGTCAGATAGGATCTGTTTCTCTCAGGCTTAGTCATATCTCAGCTCAGCAGCTCCCATTTTTTTCTAGCTATTACCCTGAAAAAGTCAGAATGCCCTCGTGGGAAGGTGGAGCTGTTATCCTTCCACTGGTCAGAGGAAAGGGACATAGTGACAACTTAGCCCATGTCCATCACCATATTGTCCTTAATAAGAGTGCTGAGATCTCCACCTAGTTCTCTTTCTAAAATGGTTAAGCCTTTGGTACTCAAATTGTCCCTTATTGACCAGCAGGACTACCTGGAAACTTGTTTTCAATGTAGACTCTCAGGCCTCTCACTCAACCTTCTGAATTATAATCTGCATTTTAAAAGGATCCCCAGGTGATTGGTTTAGGACATTCCAGTTTGACAAACACTGGCTTAAATCTGGCAATGACTTTGGCAGGGGGCTTGTTTTCCCTCAGCTTCCATAGTCATGCTGGCTGGCTGACCACCCTGCCCTGAGTTCTTGATCCAGGCTTCCCTCTTCCGAAGTCTGCACTGATACTTGCCACAGCTCCATAATACAGAGTGCAAGTGAGCCTTGATGTTTCTGGCCCCTCATTATTCTGGTCCTCTTTGCATCATGTCCCAAGTCAGAGGTGAACTAAAACACAAGGGATGAGTGCTCAACCCAGTTCCCCTCTCTCTAGATGTCATTGCCTGTCCCACTTGAGGGAAAAGCAACCTGGCGGTTTCTTCCTCTTCCCTGCCCCCATCACCTGCTCTTGACCTTGTTCAGGCTCTGAGTAAACAGATGGCTTTGGCAAGTGCAGAGTCTCCTGCTACCCCTCCTAACCTGCCTTCCTATTTCCTCCCTGGCCTGGCCCCATGTCTGCCCTTCCTCTATGATTCCTACATAAGGGTGCCATGGATAAGGCAAAACTGCTTCCTGGCCCTGCTCCCAATTACAAGCCAAAAGCTGAGTCAGGAAGTGTGCTCAGCTGAAATCGAGGCCGGTACTGCTTGGAGCCCAGGCTGCTTTTGCCGGGTGAGGTTATCGGATGACAAGGCGCAGGCTTGTCTTTCCTGCTCCAGTCCCCTGCCTGGGGTCGGCCTTGCTCTTGGCATCTCCTTCTCCACTTTCCACATGCTGCTGGCAACTCCATGCTGGGGGTTTGCCAATGGGAGGCCACTGTCTGCTGCTCAGAGCTGCTTCCTCCCTGCTGTTTGTGAAAGCGGTTCTTCAAGGGAGCACGGCCTGATGCCTTCCACAAAGAATGACTTTCATCAAGGCTGTGTCATGGGGCTTTGCAGTGGGGGCCGCTGGACTGAGGGCCAGGAGGGAGGGGAAGAGAGCTGGCCACCGTGGCAGATGGAATCTGGCCCAGGGCGGATGTCGAGTGCCTTCTTCAATATGCCTTTTCCCTTTTAATCTCCTCTTGAGCAGAGCTGATCAATTAGAGCTGTAATTATTTTAATCTTCTTCTTTGCTGTCCTGTCTGACTGCCTGCCACTGCCCATTGACTCTTCCTGCTAACAATGTACTTAGGTGGCAGCTTCGCAGAGGCCATTTCAGGCAAACCAGTTTTGTAATAGCCCCAGCAACCATGTGAGATTGCCTGGCCAGAAGCCATTCCTTCCTTGCTGTGCGACCTTTGGCAAAACTGTCTCCACTCTTCTCCCTTTGCAAAGTGAGTCAGCTCTGTGGGGTAAGTGAGAGAAACAAGTTGTCACAATGAGAGCTACACAATCTTTGGAGCACACACGTCAGCATCATGGTGGTTTAAGAACATCAGTTTTGGAACCAGAAAATATGGTTCTTCCGCTTGTGCATTGATCTTTTCATCTCATAGACTCTGAGCCCTGTCTGTATAAATGGGCACCATAAATTTTCAGAGAGTTGTCATTTGTTATGGCCAGGTAACATGATGCAGGTATAGCTCAGAGCACAATGCCAGACCTCCAATAACAGCTGGGTAAAGGTGAGCTTTTTAGAGTCATTATTATATACAGCACTTCCCTGTGACTCAAGAAACAGGTGTTTGGAGAAAAGAATTAAACTGGTAAAACTGGATTTGTGCTGTGATATACTGGTAAACAGAGCCCCTTTTTATTATATTATGGGTGGTAAACTGGGGAACAGAATATAAACGAGTATCTTTGGAATCTTTGAATAAGACACATTTTCCCGTAAAGTCTTATGAAGTGAAGGAGGGGGTGAGTGTCTTGGCTCACCCTGCAAGGCCTCCCTGCTCCAGGTAAGCATGTGTTCATCTGGATTTGGTGAGCTCGGTGGATGTAGATTGTCCTAGGAGATACTAGAATCCAGCTTGAGAGTAATGCAAAACACGGCAGCCTACGTCCCTCATTTCCCTCCCTGTGCTCACCTTAATCAAGTATTCAATTTTGTTCAGCTCAGCATAACAAACATGAAAATGAGTTAGGGGGCTAAAAATACAAAGACAATTGATTCATGGGTTCTACTTTTAAAGACTCACAGCAGGTAGGTAAAGGCAGATAAGCTTAAGTGGGAATAATAGGGACAAATGTTAGGCAGACACAAACACTGATTTTGTAGGAGAATATATAAGGGGTCAGCAACCTAGCAACTGAAGATATACGGGGTACAGATGTTCAGGGAAGGCTTCCCAGAGGGGTTAACACTTTGGAGAAGAGTTCACTTTCTAGGTAATCTTTAGACGTAATTAAGATAATCTTTGGTGTAATCAAGTATATCTGCTTTTGCTGCATAACAAACAGCCCAAATGTAAGTGGATTGGAACAACAATTTATTTAGTTCACGATTCTGGGGGTCAGCTAGGTGGTTCTGTCTGGGCCAGGTTGGTCAGTCTGGGCTTGCTTATCTGTGGTCATTTGGTCAATTTGGTAAATTGGTGGGTTGGATGATCTGGGATGGCTTTTCACAGCTGGAGTGTGTTGGTTCCCCTCTGCACAGCCTCTCATTCTCAAGCCATCATATGAGTTTATTTACATGGCATTTTCAGCAAGAAAGCAAGCCCTGGTGCTCAAGTGTTTTTCAAATCTCTTCCTGCATGTAGTGGCTTCTAATATTCCATCAGCAAAGTCAGTCCCAGGGCAGACCTAGATTTAAGAGTTACTAAAATGGACTTCATTTTTTGATAGAAGGCATAAAATTTTTGGTCATTTTTGAAATTTAGTTTATTGCTTACATTTTGGAAACAGGGTGAAAGGGTGCTGAGATATATAAAATCTGGGACACAGAGAGCTTAGTGCCAAAGAAATAGGAAATTATTTAAGTGAAATGATCTGTTTCCCAATTAGGTCAAACATCCAACAATCCACCTTTATTTAAAGATGGTCTACTATCTTAAGTTTTGTCCATCCCATGTGTCCTCTTTTGGAATACATATACCCTTGGGATGTAGTGACATGTTTAAGTTTAATCAGTTGCATCATTGATCTGTCCTCCAGGGCAGGAATAGCAATCATGGCCCCAATAGCAGCTTCTTTGGAAAATCAGTGCTAGTGCATGGAACTTGGAAGAGGAGAACTGAGAAAGGCAAATGAAGAAGACCCAGGCTTAGTTTTATCTGTACCCCAACTTTCCCTGAAGCTGGACCTGCATCTGAATATACAAGGTTGGACACATTACAAAGTCATTTGCTGAGCTAACCTCAACGGAACTTAGATACCAGATGTCCCAGAAAAGAAAGGATATTAGCAGCATGTCATGGTACCTCCTTGACAGCCTGATAAATGGTCTCCTTCCTCGTCCTTCAAGCACCCCTACTACAGACTGGGCAGTTGGAGCATCCAACCTGCTGTGGGCTCTGTCACACAGGTAGTGGCTCTAGATAAGAATCCAGCTTCCAGGGAGTCATTTCAGGGAAACTGAGGGCTCATGCAGTATTTCTTAAACTTTGGCAGAATTGAGATTGACCTGATGAGTTTGTTAAAACAGATGGCTGGGCCCCACCCCAAGGGTTTTTGACTCTAGGTCTGGCATGGGGCCTGAGAATTTGCCCTTCTAACAAGTTCCTAGGTGATATTGGTACTACTAGCCCAAGAACCACATTTTGAGAACCCCTGGCCTAGAGATTTGAAAATCTTCTAAATCTCCTTAGGGTTCCCCTGATTGCAGAGATTCTAAGCCTTAGCTCTACCTAGAGACCATTTTTAAGAACATCAGTGCCCAGACTGCCTGCAGAGTCTGATTTAATTGGTCTGACTGGAACCTATTATCTTTAGTTTCTAAAAGGTCCCTGAGTGATTCTAATACACAACCAGGGCTGAGAATCACTGTCTTATTTTAAAAACTCTCAGAGAGGGGTCCCAAAACAGCAACAGCAGCATCACCAGCAACTGGGAACTTTTTAGAAATACGCATTCTCAGGACCTACCCCAGACTTACTGTTTTAGTCAGCTTTTTTGTTGCTGTGACCAAAAATCCTGACACGAACAATTAGAGGAGGAAAAGTTTATTTGGGGGCTCAGTTTCAGAATTCTCAATCCACAGACAGTGGGCTCCATTCCTCGGGCTTGAGGTGAGGCAGAACATCATGATGGACGAGTGTGGTGGAGGAAAGGGGCTCAAGACAGCACACTAGGGAACAGAGCGAGAGATAGAGAGTGACTCCATTCACAGAAACAAAATATATATACCTAAAAGGCAACCCCCGGCGATGTACCTCCTCCAACCACACCCTCCCTACTGCCTTTAGTCACCACTCAGTTAATCCCTATCACGGGATTAATTCACTGATTGGGTTAAGGCTCTCATAACCCAATCATCTCACCTCTGAGCCTTCTTGCATTGTCTCACACATGTGATTTTGGGGGACATCTCACATCCCAACCATAACACATACTGAATCAGAAATTCTGGGGATGAAGCCCAGCAATCTGTGTTTTAACAAGCCTTCCAGGTGATTCTGGTGCACACTGAAATTTGATTAGGCAACTTTGTCAAAATGAAATGGAGAACTATCTTAGAAATTCCCTACAATATCCTCTTTTTTGGGCTATGGAGAGGTGACATACAGTTGTCAGAGTTTGGAGTTCTGGGTGTTCCATCAAAAATATCTGATATATAATCTTAGACGTAAGGAGAGTTTTGAGACTGGAGTAGAGCAGGAACTTTGCATACTTACTTCCATGTAACCTCCAAGGCAGCCGTTGATGCTCCTCAACCCCTAGACATGGAATGGAAACCAGAAAATTCTGCCCTAATGAAGGCACTAAATTAATTGTGTTCCCTCTCTGGGTCTTTCTTTCCTCATCCCAAATATGTGACATGATTTGCACCAACTGAATCATTTACCTTACTGTTCTAACTAAGAAGGTCAAATGAGATTTCACAGATATGGTTTTAGATCTGTGATCATTGTTCAGTAGGAAGAATACTAATGATAGGTCTCTTGTCTGGTGTATCTGCAACTTGCATGACTACTTTCCTCAGTTTGGAAAAAAACAAAGCCATAAGTCATATTCCTTTGACTTTATAAATTAATGGCTTTGAGACCCTGCATTCCAGAGTATTAAGGAGTAGAGGAGTTCCTTACTGGAGTCTCCCTGCCCCTAGTTATCCCAGATTGACTGGGATGGTCTTAGTCTAAAGCCAGACCACTGGAGCATGATCTGTGTGTACTTCTGCAGCTTCTGTCTCTTCTGCACAGATGGATGTATGTTGCACAGGGGGCATTCTTTATTGCTTCATGTTGCTCTTTCAGGTCTTGGCAGGTTCTATAGGTACCTCTTCTTGGGCCTCAAAGACTTTTATAGACACCCCTTTTACTTACCCAGGTTCTCAAGTTGGAAGGTTTCAGAGTCTAGAGGAGTTTTCAGCCTTGGTCCTGGCTGGGTCACAGACAATGCTTCCATACCTGGAGAACAGGTACACTGACCCCTGTACCTTTTGGAAGTTGAAAGGACATATAAAAAAAGAAATAAGTCCAGAAAATCCAGAAGATTATCAGTCTGGTCCTTTCTCTCGACACGAGTTAGAACAAGCTTATGACACTAGAATTTCCATGAAGTTTGAGGGATAAGAAGACTATTTCTTGTTCCACTGGATGTTGTCATTATTGGATATTAACTTCTTAGAGCTTGCTCCTTGCACCACATCAATATAATGAAAAGCATCTTAGGGTAAAGTGCTTGCAGTCAGGCTTTAAGCCAATGGTTTGCAATGGGTGGTAATCAGGCCAGGAGCATCAGCATTGCCTGGGGAGTTGTTAGAACTGGAGCCTCACCTGCACCCAGTCCCTGGGAGTGGGGCTCTGTAATCAAGTCTGCTAGGGGCAATTATAAGGCATGCTAAATTTGAGAACCATTGCTTATATCCAATGAATTTGAGGCTTGACTGCACATTGGAATCAGCTGTAGAGATTTAAAACCCATCCCGTGCCCAAAACATAACCCACACCAATTAAATCAAAATTACTGACGGTGAAGACCCAGGTGTCAGTACTTTAAAAAACCCTTTAGATGATTCCAGTGTGAGCCAAGGTAGAGAATGCTAAGGCACTGTAAATAGCTAAGTTAAATTCATTGAACAAGTGGTCTTACCTGTTGAAACTGTTACTGATGGATGAAAGAAAAGATGATAACCAAACAAAATTGACCTAAAAATTCTTCAAACCTAGACTGAATCTCATATTCAATTGAGGTGTAGCAGGGAATCGAACACAACTCATAAACTCCATCCTTCAGACAGTCCCACTGAGAACTCAGGTTGTTTTCTCTTTTAGTCTCTTGCAATTTCTTACGAGAGAATAGCTTACCAGTGCAAGACAGAAAGAAAGAGGGCAGGATCTTGTGAGGATCAAATGCCATAGTAAATGTGAATCTATTTTAATATAGTGGCTTAATCCAAATTGGGATTTTGTTTTTCTAGAAACCAAAGTTAGAAAAAGCATTTCTTACTCATAAATGCCTTTGCCCATGAAAGTCTTTCAGTCCTTTTAGCACTGCTGAGTTTAATCAAAAGTCTCACAAAGCAGCCCCCACCTCCTAGGCTTTTATTGCATCTGAGTGACATCACCTTGCTGGGTTCCTCCAGCTCCTTCACTTATCCTGGCACTGTGGATGGAACAACCAGACTGACTCTCCGACATGGTCAGACTCAACCCACAGTGACTCCTACCTTAAAAGATGTGCCGAGTAATTTAACTTCATCTCATAAAATCAAGCCCTCTGATTTGGAAGGCTGCCCTAGTGGGCAGCTCACCTGTATGACTGATTTTCTGAACCTGTTCGGTTGCCTCTTGGGTATTATGAATTTGGAAGCTGCAGAGGGCAGGGGAAGGAGAGGGAGAAAGACTGAAGTCTTAGAGGCAGCAGTCTTCATGCAGAACACGCAGGTGGCCTCTATTCTAACTTTGAGAGCTGCCTTTAATGAGACGAAAGGTTTCTCTTAATTGCCTTAGCAGAGTGCACCCAGAGGGCATCTGTCCCTTTGTATGTTCTCTTTGTCCACAGTGCTAATTTTGCATTCTCTGGGCACCAGCCTAGGTACAGATCTCATGACACCTTTGAGTTCCTTCAAGGTCCTACTCTCACAAGAGCAGCAGTAGCCTAATAGATCTGCTCACTGATTTATATCAAAATGAAAGGTTTGTTCTGTGGCATACTTCAAAGCAAATGACTTAAAAACCCTCATGATTTCTGTTCTCCAAGGTTTCTTGTTAGCCCCATTACCCTACAGATTGTTTTTGATCTATTCTCTTCTGTAATATTTTCCCCTTGGGAATTTCAGTCTTCCATGTCTCTAATTTTGCTAGGAGTGATGAGGTTGGAGGAAAGGTAAAGTGATGAGGGAAGGCGTCTGCTGGAGCATGCCTATTCCCACATACCCCAAGGCTCCGTGTTTTCTCCTTTTGTCCCATTGTCACTGATATTCTTGGTTTGACCATCAATCAGAAGCTCTGGGCAACTGACATTGGATCTGTCTCTCAACTGAACTTGGTAGGCACTCTTCCTTATCTGGGCATGACATCCACTGACCTTTGCTTTGGCTCACTCCTCAGTTACTGGGTAACATGTACTCACAGAAGTTCTGCCCAGCATACAACCTAATTTATTGTTGTGGTTTGGATCTTGAATGTCTACTAAAGGTATGATTGGCAGCCTGTGGCACCATTGGAGGGTGGTGGAACCTTTGGGAGGTGGGGCCTAGTGGAAGGAAATGAGGTCACTGGGGGCGTGCACTTGAGGGAGATAGTAGACTCCAGCCTCTTTCTCTCTGCTTGCCAGAAGCCCTGAGGTGAGCACCTTTACTCTACCCTGGGTTCCCTGTCATGCTGTTCTACCTCGCCAGAGGGCCATGGACTGAAAACGTAAGCCCAAGTAAACTTTTCCTTCAAGTTGATTTTCCCCAGGTGTTTTTTTACACTGATGGAAAGCTAACACAATCCCTCTAGTTGCATATGAAGTCCTTTCTCCTTTGTTTTGTCCTTGGTGAGGGAGCATGCCTACTTTCACAAAAATCCATCCTGCCAAATTGATAAAAGGAGGCTCTCATTTGTATTTGAAATAACTGGTTCTCATCTGTCTTATTTCAGATAAAGAATAGCTGGAGACCTTGTGTCATGTGGAAGAGATGGCTTCCAGCTCTTGTGACATTTGTCACCTTATCAAAGGCACCAGGTGAGCATCTCCAAGTTATGTTGCCTGAAACTGTATATCATCAAGGAAAGGAGTCCAAAAATAGGCCATGCAGAAACGATGCCTTTAAATGCTGCCTCTTCACCTTGCATTTTGGGCTAACGGTCTAAATTAGTGAAGGCAAAAAAAACATAGTTTATCCTGTTACATTAAAAAAATTAAAGTTGAACAGACGAGGCAACAGAGGCACAGTTTTTTTTGAAAGGCAGTTTGGAACAGCAGAAATGATTCTCTTCTTTTCCAGTTGGGGTAAACAGGAAAGTTATTGCAATGTATGAGTGGGGTAGGATTTTTTTTTTTCAAACTTCAGAGCTGATAGGAAAAAACATGAATAGTAAACTATCATTTGAGAGAAGGTAAATGTGGAGAACCTTTCTCCACAGCTGGAACTGTTTACCTGCCCCTTTCAGAGCAATCTTTCCCAAGCTGTGTGGTTCATCCCCTCATAGTGGCCTGATTTCTTCTCCTTGCCTCTGTTCATTCTGCTTCTCTCTAGAATAAAGTTCTTCCTCTGATGGTCAGAATTGTGGTTTGGTTTTAAAACAAAACAAAAACTACCAACTTTACATCTTATAACCAAGACTTTCTTTTAATCCAAGGAAGTACCATTAGGGGCTTGGTTACAAAATGTTTTTCTAGTCAGCATGTGTTAAGTGTCTGCTCATGGAGAAGGGGGTTGTCCTAACATTTGCGAATGGGCCTTGTGTAACTTCAGAGGCAGGGTGGGCCTGGTTTTTCTAGCACCCCAAAATTTCCTTTGCATTCACTCAGTTGGAGACAGTCCTGACTCCAATTGCCAATGTGTGGAGAACTATAAAACAAATCTAGATATCATGGGGAGATCTGAATCTTCTGGGGCATTGCTGCTGGCTCTGCTGGTGGAGATGGGAGTCCAGAGAGGCAACTAATGGAGGAATGGAAAATGGGCTTTTCCAGCAAGTTGGAAAAGAGCAAAAGGCTCTAATCCTATGACCTGCCATGGAAACTCTCTTAGAGGCACAGAAGAGTCTCCCATGAGGCATTACTTTGGGGTTCTTATGGTCTCTAGACACTTTATCTTCTTAAAAATTATTGCCCAATGATGAACTTTTGTTTATATGAGTTAAATTTATTGATATTTACCATGAGAATTTAGCATTGAAAAATTTAAATACTGTACTTAGTTATTAATTCACATAAAATAGTAATAAACCTCTATGCATTAACATAATATTATGTATTATTGATATATTACTACATATTATAATATGAAAATCATGTATATTTTTCCACACAAAAAAATTAGTGAAAAGAGAAGCATTGTTGAACATCCTACCTTATAGAAGACAGTTTAGTGGATTTTTACATCTGCTTTTGTCTTTTACCTGGTGTGAGATACATCAGGTTGCCTCTGGAAAATTCCACTGTATACCCATGGTGCAAATGTGGGTGAAAAAGCAAATAGCAACTTATTATGATTAAAAACAGTTTTGATCTTGTGAACCTCAAAAGGTCTTGAAGATCCTTGGAATACATGCTGAGAAAATCACAGTTGTGATGGAATGCTGATGGATCAAGGGTGATTTTTATGTGGGTATACAGATGCTCATTTTTTTACTGTTTTTTTTGTTTATTCATATATAGGTATGTTCTTTTGGAGATTGATATGATGTTTATTATCCTTACTGGTAGAATATAGCCTGTTATGGTTTGGATGTGAGGTGTCTCCCCAAAAGTTCATGTGTGAGACAATGCAAAGAAAAAGTTCAGAGAAGAAATGATTGGGTTGTCAAAGTCTTAACCCAGTGAGTGAATTAATCCCCTGATGGGATTAACTGAGTTGTAACTGGAGGAGGTGGGCCACTGGGGCTTGGCTTTGTGATATATATTTGTATCTGGTGAGTGGAGTCTCTGTCTCTGCTTCATGATCTTCGTGTGAGCTGCTTCTCTCTGCCACACTCTTCCACCATGATGTTCTGCCTCACCTTGAGTCCTGAGGAATAGGACTGGCCTTCTATGGACTAAGACTTCTCAAACAGTGAGCCCTCAAACTTTTCCTCCTCTATAGTTGTTCTGGTTGGATCATTTTAGTCACAGTGGCAGGGAAAGCTGACTGAAACATAACCCAAGGTTAGGATCATTAAATTTAGTATTCAATAAGCTATCTTAAGTTTGTATGAAATTTTACAATGGGCAATGGTAGGAAAAACATCAGGACAGTAGTTGTCTCAGTAGATTGAGGATCAACATGAAAATATTCTCTGGGGTAATAGTGATGTTCTTTGTCTTAATAGAGACTTGGGTCAAAATTCACCAAATAGGACATTTTAGAGTTTTGCTTTTCATATATACATCTTAGGAAAAAATTATAAAATGGATTTAACTATTATCAATGATAACTATTATGCATGCTAAAAGGGGTGAGCATCCCAATATGTCCAACTCACCTATAAACGCATCAGAAATAAGGTGAGTTCATGGAAAGATGGAAGGATGAACAGACATATGATCAAGCAAATGTAATAAACTGTTAGAATCTAGATAGTATATATATGAGCATTCTGTGTAAAATTCTTTCACTTTTATCTTGTGAAAATTTGCATAACACTATGTTAGAAGTAAGTGATATGAAGAAATATATGAAATAAAACAATGGTGTTAGTCCATTAGTGGAATAAACATTGTGATACTTGAGTGATGAGCCAGGGAAACAAGGATTGGAATAGCCAAAAGATATTCTTCCACCCCCTCCACACCCCTACCTTGCTTATGTGTTCCAGCCAACCCATGGATAATAAAGCTGAGAAGGTGGCAGGGCCTGTGGTTAGTGTTGGAGGCAAGGATCAGATATTAATTTAACACCATGTAACAGATGTGAAAGCAACATGGATCATTCCCTCACAGAGCTTACAATTGAGGAGGACAAAGAAGGGGTCAGAAAAACAGTTGTGTCACGAGTGTTCATTGGAATCTTTATAACAACCTTTCAAGATGGATTTTATCACACCAACATAATAGATGGAGAAACAGGCTCAAAACAGTTGATAAGCATAATGTTCCCTCCATTAATAGGTGATAGCTGGACTTGAACTAATGGCTCTATAGCTCTTGCGTGTGACTACTTAATAAACTATATTAAATGCAGCATGAGATATGAGGCTAAATTTTGGTCCAAGTGAGCTGGCATAGAAGTATAAAGGAAAGAAAGGTGAAGTCTGACTTGGTAAAGAGGTTTTCAAAGCCTTGAAGAATAAGCATCATTTTCATGAAAAGAAAAAGGTATCCAGGAAAGGCTGTGAAGATAGCCTGAATTGTGGCAGTGGAAGAAGGACTCTTCAGATGAATCCCAGCTTCACCTCTGCCAGCTGTGTGATCTTTGGAGCATGCCCAAGGTTTAGTTTCCTCACCTGTAAATGCTAGCAATAACAATCAGATTTTGAGTGGCTATAAGAATTCAATGAAATGATGCATGAAAAGTCATTAGTTCAATGCTTTTTAAAGGCTCAATGAATATGAGCTATTATTATTGCAGTTATAGGCAAGAAAGGGCAAATCATGTTGTGATGCTTTTTTCCTGTTATGTAATTTTAGCTCAATTGTATAGAACACTTTGGTTCACCTAGTGAAAGGGGAATACACGTGGCTGAACCCATGGAGCTGCTTGATCTGAGCACAGTAGGAAGTATGGATCATGAGCCACAAGGGTATTCTAGAGGGTGTAGCTTTTGTCTTCACGTTCTGACTGCTATGGTAGCCAGTATAGCACTGGTTCTAAGTAAGTAGAAACTTAAAACTATTTAATCAAG
>JAJEJO010004310.1:313150-356362 GCA_020662805.1 Glaucomys volans | reverse complement strand
AAAGAAGAGCTCATTCCAATACTCCTCAAAGTATTTCATGAAATAGAAGAGAGAACCCTTCCAAACTCATTCTATGAAGCTAATATCACCCTGATACCAAAACCAGAGAAGGACACATCAAGGAAAGAAAATTTCAGACCCATATCTCTAATGAACATACATGCAAAAATTCTTAACAAAATTTTAGCGAATTGCATACAAAAGCATATTTAAAAGATAGTGCACCATGATCAAGTGGGTTTCATCCTGGGGATGCAAGGTTGGTTCAACATCCAGAAATCAATCAATGTAATTCACCAAATCAACAGATTTAAAGTCAAGAACCACATGATTATTTCAATAGACACAGAGAAAGCATTTGATAAAATACAGCACCCATTCATGCTCAAAACACTAGAAAAAATAGGGATAGTGGGGACATTCCTTAACATTGTAAAGGCTATTTATGCTAAGCCCTCAGCTACCATCATTCTAAATGGAGAAAAATTGAAAGCATTCCCCCTGAGAACTGGAACAAGGCAGGTATGCCCTCTTTCACCTCTACTATTCAACATTGTTCTTGAAACTCTAGCCAGAGCAATTAGACAGACCAAAGAAATTAGAGGAATACGAATAGGAAAAGAAGAGATCAAACTATCCCTATTTGCTGATGACATGACTCTCTATTTAGAAGATCCTAAGAATTCCACCAGAAAACTTCTGGAACTCATAAATGAATTCAGTAAAGTAGCAGGATATAAAATTAATGCTCATAAATCTAATGCATTTTTATTCGTAAGTGATGCATCCTCTGAGAGAGAAATTAGGAAAACTACCCCATTCACATTAACCTCAAAAAAATAAAATACTTGGGAATCAATCTAACAAAAGATGTGAAAGTCCTCTACAATGAGAACTACAGAACATTAAAGAAAGAAGTTAAAGAGCATCTGAGAAGATGGAAAGATCTCCCATGTTCTTGGATAGGCAGAATTAATATTATCAAAATGGACATACTTCCAAAAATGCTGTACAAATTCAATGCAATTCCAATTAAAATCCCAATGATGGACCTCATAGAAATAGAGCAAGCAATCATGAAATTCATTTGGAGGAACAAGAGACCCAGAATTGCTAAAGCAATCCTTAGCAAGAAGAGCAAAGCAGGGGGTTTCACAATACCAGACCTTCAAGTATACTACAGAGCAATAGTAACAAAAACAGCATGGTATTGGTACCAAAATAGACAGGTAGATCAATGGTACAGAATATAGGACACAGAGACAAACCCACATAAATACAGGTATCTCATACTTGACAAAGGAGGCAAAAACATGCAATGGAGAAAAGACAGCCTCTTCAACAAATGGTGCTGGGAAAACTGGAAATCCATATGCAGCAAAATGAAACTAAACCCATATCTCTCACCCTGTACAAAACTCAACTCAAAGTGGATCAAGGACCTAGAAATCAGACCAGAGACTCTTTACCTAATAGAAGAGAAAATAGGTCCAAATCTTCATCATGTTGGCCTAGGACCAGATTTCCTTAACATGACTCCCAAAGCGCAAGAAATAAAAGCACGAATCAATGATTGGGATAGAGTGAAACTAAAAAGCTTCTTCTCAGCAAAGGAAACAATCAGCAATGTGAAGAGAGAGCCTTCAGAGTGGGAGAAAATCTTTGCCACACACACTTCAGATAGAGCACTAATCTCCAGAATCTACAAAGTACTCAAAAATCTTTACACCAAGAACACTAATAACCCAATCAATAAATGGGCCAAGGAAATGAACAGACACTTTACAGAGGAAGATCTACAAGCAATCAACAGATTTATGAAAAAATGTTCAACATCACTCGTTATAAGAGAAATGCAAATCAAAACCACCTTAAGATTTCATCTTACCCCAATTAGAATGTCTTTTATCAAGAACACAGGCAACAACAGGTGTTGGCGAGGATGTGGGGAAAAGGGTACACTCATACATTGCTGGTGGGAGTGCAAGTTGGTGCAGCCACTCTGGAAAGCAGTGTCGAGATTCCTTAGAAAACTTGGAATGGATCCACCATTTGACCCTGCTATCCCACTCCTTGGCCTATACCCAAAGGACTTAAAATCAGATTACTACAGTGATGCAGCCACATCAATGTTCATAGCTGCTCAATTCACAATAGCTAGATTATGGAATCAACCTAGATGCCCTTCAATAGATGAATGGATAAAGAAACTGTGGTATATATACACTATGGAATATTACTCAGCCATAAAGAAGAATAAAATTATGGCATTTGTAGGTAAATGGATGATGTTGGAGACTGTTATGCTAAGTGAGATCAGTCAATCCCAAAAATCCAAAGGCTGAATGGTCTCTCTGATAAATGAATGATGATGCATAATGCGGGGGGGATGGGTGGCAAGAATGGAGGAAGGATCGATAGCATAGAGGGAAGGGAGGGGTGGGGGCGGGGTGGGGGGTAAAAATAATAACAGCATGTGTGATAGATACCATTGCCCTGTGTACATGCATGAGCACACAGATGGTGTGACTCTACTTTGTGTGCAACCAGTGAAACAATAGCTGTACTCCATTTGTGTTCAATGAATCAATAAGTAAATAAAAAAAAAAGAATTTGAGATCCTCCTTCCTGAGTTTCCCAAACCTCTGGGATTACAAGTGTGTGCCCCCATGCAAGACTATTACTTATATTCTTGATAATTGTCATTCAGATTGGAGTGAGATAAAAGCTCAGTGTAGTTTTAATTTGTATTTATGTAGTTTCTAGAGATATTGAACTTTTTTCATATATATTTGTTGACTATATGTGTTTCTTCTTTTGAGAGGTGTCTGTTTAGTTCCTTTGTCCATTTATTGATGGGGTTATTTGTTTTATTGGTATTAAGTTTTTGATTTTTTTTTAATATACTGGATATTAATGCCCTGAGGAGCAGGTAACAAAGATTTTGTCTCACTCTGTAGGCTCTGTCTTCACACTCTTATTTGATTTGTTGCTATGGAGAAACTTTTTAATTTGATGCCAATTCACTTATTGATTTTTAGTTTTATTTCTTGCACTTTATGAGTATTGTTTAGGAAGTCAATTCCTGAGCCAATGTGTCAGAGTGTTGGGCATACATTTTCTTCTAGCAGTTGCAGATTTCTGGTCTAATACCTAGGTCTTTCGTTCACTTTAAGTTGATTTTTGTGCCAGGTGAGAGATAGGGGCTAAATTTCATTCTACTACACATGGATTTCCAGTTTTCCCAGCAACACTTGTTGAGGAGGCTATCTTTTCTCCACTTTATGTTTATGGCATCATTGTCTAGTATGAGGTAACTGTATTTATGTAGGTTTGTCTATGTGTCTTCTATTCTATTCCATTGGTCATCATGCCTGTTTTAGTGCCATTATCATGCTGTTTCTATTACTATTGCTCTGTAGTATAGTTTAAGGTCTGTTATTGTGATGCCTCCTGCTTCACTTTTCTTGCTAAGGATTGCTTTGGCTATTCTGGGTCACTTATCTTTCCAAATGAATTTAATAACTGCTTCTTCTAGTTCTCTGAAGAATATCATTGGAATTTGTATGAGACTTGCATTGAATCTGTATAGTGCTTTTGGTAGTATGGCCATTTTGGCAATTTTAATTCTGCCTATCTAGTAACATGGGAGGTCTTTCCATCCTCTAAGGCCCTCTTCAATTTCTTCTTTAGTGTTTTACAGTTTTCATTGTAGAGGTCCTTCACCTCTTATTAGATTGACTCCCAAGTATTTTGGTTTGTTTCAGGCTATTGTGAATGGCATATTTTTCATAATTTTCAGCAGATTCATCATTCACGTATAGGAATGAGATTGATTTATTGGTGTTGATCTTGTCTCCTGCTACTTTGCTGAATTAATTTATGAACTCTCCAAGTCTTCTGGGTGTAGTTTGGGGAATCCTCTAAATATAGGTCATGTTATCAATTATAGATAATTTGAGCTCATCTTTTCCTATTTGTATCCCTTAATTCCTTTCTCTTGCCTGATTTTTCTGGCTGGAGTTTCAAGGATTATATTGAATAGGAGTGGTGAAAGCTGGCATTCTTGTCTTGTTTCTTTTTTTTAGAGGAAATGCTTTCACCATTTAGAATAATGTTTAGCCTTACAATGTTGAGGTAAGTTCATTGTCTCCCTAGTGTTTCCAGTGTTTTAAGATGAATGGGTGTCGTACTTTGTCAAAGGCTTTTTTGCATCTATTGAGATACTCATGGATTCTTGTCCTTAAAACTGTTTATGTGGTGAATTACATTTATTGATTTCCATGTTGAACCAACCTTGCATCCCTGGGATGAAACCCACTTGGTCATAGTACAGTATCATTTCAATGTGTTTTTGGATATGGATTTCTAATATTTTGTTAAGAATTTTTGCACCTGTGCTCATCAAGGATATTGGTCTGCAGTTTTCTTTCCTTGGTGTGTCTTTGTCTGGTTTTTGTATCAGGGTGATATTAGCCTCATGGAATGAGTTTGGCAGTATTCACTCCTTTTCTATTTCATTGAATAATTTGAAGATGATTGGTATTAATTATTCTTTAAAGGTCTGGTAGAACTTTGCTGAGATTCCATATGATCCTGGGCTTTTCTTGTTGGAAGGCTTTTGCCAGCTGCTTAAATTTCATTAGTTGAAAATTCATTGTTTTCTACATCCTCCTGGTTCTATTTGGGTAGGTCATATGTCTCTAGGAACTTGTCCACATCTTCAAGATTTTCTACCTTATTGGAGCATAAATTTTCAAAATAGTTTCTGATGATCCTCGGATTTCAGTAGTGTCTGTGGTCATATTTCCTTTTTCATCTGTACTTTTGTTAATTTGAGTGTTTCCTCTTTTTTTGTTAGTTTTGCTAAGGTTTTATCAATTTTGTTTATCCTTTCAAAAAACCAACTCTTTGTTTCATTGATCATATGTATTATTTTTTAACCTCAATTTCATTGATTGTAGCTCTGATTTTAATATTTCTTGTCCTCTCCTGATTTTGGTGTTGGTTTGTTCTTTTTCTAGCCCATTGAGATGTAATGTTAGATATTTATTTGGTATAATATTTCTATTATTTTGTGTATGAACTCAAGGCTCTGAACTTTCCTTTTAGAACTGGCTTCATACTTTCCCAGAAATCTTGACATGTTGTATAAATATTCTCATTTACTTTCAAGAATTTTTTAAAATTTCCCCTCATTTCTTCTGCTATCTATTCATCATTCAAATGCTTGCTATTTAATCACCAGGTATTAGAGTAGTTTCTTTTTTATCTTATCATTGATTTCTAATTTCATTCCATTATGATTTGACAGAATGTGAAAGACTACTTTGTGAGGTACTTTCTATTAAGAGCCCTAGGTGAATATCCAGATAATGATATTTTAAGTCAATGTGTGACCTCTTCTGATCCCTATATCAGTGCCATTTTAAGATATGCCACTGAGCCCTATTTGTTAAAATCATTCTGAGACAAGCCTTGTTCTATTCAGCCTTCTAAGAAACAAAATCTTGCAGCAATTGCTTTCTATGGTTCCTCAAACTCAGGTATAAACCTATAATAAAGTTCTGCAATAGATCAAAAAATTAGTTGTTAAATTGAGTAAAATTACCATAACCTTAAGCGAGAGCTGAATGAGGGGTGGAAGAGAGATTGAGCAAAAAGGAGCAGGAAAAATAGAGACAGAAAGAATGAGATAGAAAAAAAATATAAAAGAATAATTTTTACCAAGGAATAAAGGAAAAATAGATGAATTGTTGTTATTTGAGGTAGTAGCAGATAATTCAGGAGGATGAATGGGAGTATAGGGAGTAAGGATAAACTAGATCCTGGAAAACAAAAATAGAAGGATTGATTCCAATGAGTGCTTTAAACCATTATATGAAATGCACTCAAATGGGTTGAAGGTGCAATGTTGGCTATTGGGCTAACAATTATTAAGTTAAAGAGTTATTTATGAGATCAAAACTGACATTGGAGTTCTTTGTAGTAAACCCTAACCCTAACCAACAGGCTAAATCACATGGAAGACAGAACCTCAGACAATGAAGACAGAATATTTAATCTTGAAATCAACTCAACCAGACAGAGAAGATGGTTAGGAATCATGAACAGAACCTCCAAGAGTATGGAACATCATGAAAAGACCAAATTTAAGAGTTATTGGGATTAAGGAAGGCACAGAGATATAAAACAAAGGAATGAATAATCTGTTCAATGAAATGATATCAGAAAATTTCCCAAATATGATGAATGAGATGGAAAATCAATTACAAGAAGTTTACAGGACACCAAATGCACAAAATCACAACAGATCCACACCGAGGCACATTATAATGAAAATACCTAACATCACAGATGGTGTGACTCTACTTTGTGTACAACCAGTGAAACAATAGCTGTACTCCATTTGTGTTCAATGAATCAATAAGTATTTTAAAAATAAATAAATAAATAAATAAATAAAAGAAAATATCTAACATACAAAACAAAGATAGAATTTTAAAGGCTGCAAGAGAAAAACATCAGATTACATATAGGGGGAAACCAATATGAATATCAGCAGATTTCTCAACCCAGACTCTAAGAGCAAGAAGGGCCTGGAACAATACATTCCAAGCACTCAAAGAAAATGGATGCCAACCAAGAATCTTATACTCAGCAAAACTTACCTTCAGATTTGAAGATGAAATAAAATCATTCCATGATAAACACATGCTAAAAGAATTCACAAATAGAAAGCCTGCCCTACAGAAAATCCTCAGCAAATTATTCCAAGAAGAAGATATGAGAAACAACAATGTAAGTCAGCAAAGGGATGAATTACCCTAAAGGAACAGCCAATTAAAGGAAAAACCAAGTAAGATTAAAATTCAAAAATAATTCAAAATGACTGGGAATACAAGTCATATCTCAAAAATAACCCTAAATGTAAATGGCCTAAACTCTTCAATCAAAAGACATTGACTGGCAGATTGGATTTAAAAGAAAGACCCAACAATATGCAGCCTTCAAGAGACTCCTCTCATAGACAAACATGCCCAGAGAATAAAGATGAAAGGTTGGGAGAAAACATACCGTGCACATGGACCTAGTAAAAAAGCAGGAGTTTCCATCCTCATTTCAGATAAAGCTGACTTCAAGCCAAAGATAGTCAGAAGACATAAAGGACATTTTATACTACTTAAGGGAAGCAAAAATCACCAAGACATAACAATCATAAATATTTATGCACCAAACAATGGTGCATCCATGTATGTCAATCAGATCCTTCTCAATTCTAGGAACCAAATAGATCAAAACACAATAATACTAGGGGACTTTAACACTCCTCTCTCACCGTTGGACAGATCTTCCAAGCAAAAATTGAACAAAGAAACCATAGAACTCAATGAAACATTCGCTAATTTAGACTTAACAGACATATATAGAATATTCCATCCATGAAAAAGCAAGTACACTTTCTTCTCAGCAGCTCATGGATACTTCTCTAAAATAGACCATACGTTATGCCACAAAGCTACTCTTAGCAAATACAAAAATATAGAGATACTACCTTGTATTCTATCAGATCATAATGGAATGAAATTAGAAATCAACAATAAAGTTAAAAATAGAAACTACTCCAAGACCTGGAGATTAAATAATATGCTATTGAATGATGCATGGATAACATAAGACATTAGAGGGGAAATAAAAAAAATTTTTAGAGGTCAACAAGAACAAAGATACAGCATATCAAAATCTCTGGGATACTATGAAAGCAGTGCTAAGAGGAAAATTCATTGCATGGAGTGCATTTAATAAAAGAATGAAAAGTCAACAAATCAATGACCTCACATTAAAGCACAAAGCCCTAGAAAAAGAGGAACAGATCATTATGAAAAGTAGTAGAAGACAGGAAATAATTAAAATCAGAGTGGAAATCAATGAAATTGAAACAAAAGAAACAATTCAAAAAATTGACAAAACAAAAAGTTGGTTCTTTGAAAAAAATAAACAAAATTGATAAACACTTAGCCACACTAACGAAGAGAAGGAGAGAGAAAATCCAAATTACTAAAATTCATGATGGAAATGGAAATATTACAACAGACACTATTGAAAAACAAAACACAATTAGAAGGTATTTTGAAAATTTATAATCCAACAAAATAGAAAACCTGGAAGACATCAACAGGTCCCTGGAGGCACCCAAACTGGGTGGGAGAACTGAAACTGCAGGACATACACAACTTAAATAGATCAGTTTCAAGCATTGAAATAGAAGAAGTCATCAAAAGCCTACCAACAAAGAAAAGTACAGCACCAGATGGATTCACAGCCGAGTTCTACAAGACCTTCAAAGAAGAGCTCATTCCAATACTCCTCAAAGTATTCCATGAAATAGTGGAGGAGGGAACCCTTCTAAACTCATTCTATGAAGCTAATATCACCCTGATACCAAAACCAGAGAAGGACACATCGAGGAAAGAAAATTTCAGACCAATATCCCTAATGAACATAGATGCAAAAATTCATAACAAATTTTTAACAAATCGCATATGAAAGCATGTTAAAAAGATAGTGCACCATGATCAAGTGGGTTTCATCCTGGAGATGCAAAGGTGGTTCAACATCCAGAAATCAATAAATGTAATTCACCACATCAACAGACTTAAAGTCAAGAACCACATGATTATTTCAATAGATGCAGGGAAAGCATTTGATAAAATACAGCACCCCTTCATGCTCAAAATGCTGGAAAAAATAGGGATAGTAGGAACGTTCCTTAACTTTGTAAAGGCTATCTATGCTAAGCCCACAGCTAACATCATTGTAAATGGAGAAAAACTGAAAGCATTCCCCCTGAGAACTGGAACAAGGCAGGGATGACCTCTTTCTCCACTTCTATTCAGCATTGTCCTTGAAACTCTAGCCAGAGCAATTAGACAGTCCAAAGAAATCAGAGGAATACAAATAGGAAAAGAAGAGCTCAAATTATCCCTATTTGCTGATGACATGATTCTCTATTTAGAAGAGCGTAAAAATTCCACCAGAAAATTTCTGGAACTCATAAATGAATTCAGTAAAGTAGCAGGATATAAAATTAATGCTCATAAATCTAATGCATTTTTATTCATAAGTGACGCATCCTCTGAGAGAGAAATTAGGAAAACTACCCCATTCACAATAGCCTCAAGAAAAATAAAATACTTGGGAATCAATCTAACAAAAGATGTGAAAGACCTCTACAATGAAAACTACAGAACACTAAAGAAAGAAATTAAAGAAAATCTGAGAAGATGGAAAGATCTCCCATGTTCTTGGATAGGCAGAATTAATATAGTCAAAATGGCCATACTACCAAGAGTGCTATACAAATTCAATGCAATTCCAATTAAAATCCCAATGACAGACCTCATAGAAATAGAGCAAGCAATCATGAAATTCATTTGGAGGAATAAGAGACCCAGAATAGCTAAAGCAATCCTTAGCAGGAAGAGCGAAGCAGGGGGTTTCACAATACCAGACCTTCAACTATACTACAGAGCAATAGTAACAAAAACAGCATGGTATTGGTACCAAAATAGACAGGTAGATCAATGGTACAGAATAGAGGACACAGAGAAAAACCCACATAAATACAGGTATCTCATACTTGACAAAGGAGCCAAAAACATACAATGGAGAAAAGATAGCGTCTTCAACAAACGGTGCTGGGAAAACTGGAAATCGATATGTAGCAAAATGAAACTAAACCCGTATCTCTCACCCTGTACAAAACTCAACTCAAAGTGGATCAAGACATAGGAATTAGACCAGAGACCCTGCACCAAATATAGGAGAAATTCGGTCCAAATCTCCATCATGTTGGCCTAGGACCAGATTTACTTAACATAACTTCCAAAGCACAAGAAATAAAAGCAGGATCAATGATAGAGTCAAACTAAAAAGCTTTTTCTCAGCAAAGTAAATGATCAGCAATGTGAAGAAAGAGCCTTCAGAGTGGGAGAAAATCATTGCCACACACACTTCAGATACAGCACTAATGTCCAGAATCTACAAAGTACTAAAAAATATTTACACCATGAATTCTATTAACCCAATCAATACATGGGCCAAGGAAATGAACAGACACTTTACAGAAGAAGATCTACAATCAACCGTTTATGGAAAAATGTTCCACATCCCTAGTTATAAGAGAATTGCAAATCAAAACCACCTTAAGATTTCATTTTACCCCAATTAGAATGTCTTTTATTAAGAATTCAGGCAAGAACAAGTGTTGGCAAGGATGTGGGGAAAAGGTACACTCATACATTGCTGGTGGGGGTGCAAGTTGGTGCAGCCACTCTGGAAAGCAGTGTGGAGATTCCTTAGAAAACTTGGAATGGATCCACCACTTGACCCTGCTATCCCACTCCTTGGCCTATACCCAAAGGACTTAAAATCGATTACTACAGTGATGCAGCCACATCAATGTTCATAGCTGCTCAATTCACAATAGCTAGATTTTGGAACCAACCTAGATGCCCTTCAATAGATGAATGGATAAAGAAACTGTGGTATATATACACAATGGAATATTGCTCAGCCATAAAGAAGAATAAAATTATGGCATTTGCAGGTAATGGATAATGTTGGAGAGTGTCATGCTAAGTGAGATTAGCCAATCCCCCAAATCCAAAATCCAAATGATCACTTGATGAGTGAATGATGATGCATAATGCAGGCTGGAAGGGAGGCAAGAATGGAGGAAAGATAGATAGCATAGGGGGAAGTGAGGGGTGGGGTCGGTGTGGGGGGGCAAGAATAATAACAGAATGAGACAGACATCATTTCCCTATGTACATGTATGAATGCACAGGTGGTGTGACTCTACTTTGTGTACAACCAGAGAAACAATAGCTGTACTCCATTTGTTTTCAGTGCATCAAAATTAAATGTATAAATAATAAATAATAAAAATAAAAATAAATTAAATTAAAAAAAGTTCCCAGGAATTATTGTCATATGAAAATTTGAGCATTATGGCCCACTCGGTCTGTGAAGGACCTGAACGCTCATATTTTGAAGGCATTTTTAAAGTACAAAAATTTTTATATTTGTGCAATTTATTCAAGACTTCTGTACATAAGGACAATTTGAAAATTTAAAACATCCTGTCTATCTAGGTGTTTGGAAGTACCTGATGTATGCTAAATGAAGAGGTAATAAAATATCACTTTTTAAATATCTTTTTGCTAAAATTTATATGAAATACTGTCTTTTGGAAATAGAACCATTAAACCACCTTGGTGAGGAGTATAGTGCCACTTGTGCTCGTTCAGTGATGTGGAAGAGGTGAGAGGGAAGCAATTTCAAAAGATAATATGTTAGTATGTTCATCCTTGGACACATTCAGATATCATTTTCTTTCTTTTTTACTTTTAAGCTTTTGAAAATTTGTTCTTTTTTGTTATACATTACAGTAGAATATATTTTGACATATACATAGATGGAGTGTAATTTCTCATTCTTGTGGTTGTACATGAAATGGAGTTACACTTGTGTATTCATATATGAATATAGGGAACTAATGTCTGATTCATTCTACTGTCTTTCCCATTCCCTTCCCTCTCCCTTCCCCCCATTCTCCCTGTCCAAATCTGGTGAACCTCTACTCATCCCCCTCCCCCGCCTCCTATTGTGAATCAGCATCCATATATCAGAGAGAACATTTGGTCTTTGTTTTGGGGGGATTGGCTTATTTCACTTACCATGACAGCCTCCAGTTCCATCCATTTACCAGCAAATACCATAAATCAGTCTTTGTGAGTGAGTAGTATTCCATTGTATATATGTATCACATTTTCTTTATCCATTCACCTATTGAAGGGAACCTAGGTTGGTTCCATAGTATAGCTATGATGAAATGAGCTTCTATGAACATTGATGTGGCTGCATCACTATAGTATGTTGATTTTAAGTCCTTTGGGTACATGCTGAGGAGTGGGATAACTGGGTCATATTCCATTCCAAGTTTTCAGAGGTCTCTCTATACTGCTTTTAAGAGTAGTTGCACCAATTTGCAGTCCCACTAGCCATGTATGAGTGAACCTTTTCTCCCACATCCTTGCCAATATTTATTGCTACTTGTATTCTTGATAATTGCCATTCTGACTGGAGTGAGATGAAATCTTTGTTTAGTTTTGATTTGCCTATCTCTAATTGCTGGTGATGTTTATTATTTTTTCATGCATTTTTGAGCACTCGTATCTCTTTTGTGAAGTGTCTGTTCAGTTCCTTTGCACATTTATTAATTAGGATATTTGTGGTATTTTTGGTGCTAAGTGTTTTGAGTTTTTTATTCTGGAGATTAATTCTCTAGCTGAGGTGTGGGTGGCAAAGATTTTCTCCCATTCTGTAGGCTCTCTGTTTATGTTCTTGATATTTTTCCCTTGCTTTTTAGTTTGATATCACCTCATTTATTGATTATTGATTTTACTTCTTGTGCTTTAGAGGTCTTGTTGAGAAATTCAGTTCCTAAGCTGACATGAAGGAGATTTGGGCCAACTTTATTTTCCAGTATGTGCAGGGCCTCTGGTCTAATGCCAGTGTCCTTGATCCACTGTGAGTTGAATTTTGTGCAGCTTCCATCTTACATATGGATTTCCAGTTTCCCAGCACCATTTGTTGAAGAGGCTATCTTTTCTCCAATGTATGTTTATAACACCTTTGTCTAGTATGAGAGAACTCTATTTATGTGGGGTTATCTCTTTGTCTTCTATTCTGTACCATTGGTCTATATGTCTGTTTTGGTGCTAATACCATGCTGGTTTTATTACTTTAACTCTGTAGTATAATTTAAGGTCTGGTGTTGTGATGCCTCCTGCTTCATTTTTCTTCCTGAGGATTGCTTTGGCTATTCAGGGCCTTTTATTTGGTCAAATGAATTTCATGGTAGTTTTTCTATTTCTGTGAAGAACGTCATTGGAAACTTAATAGGAATTGCATTGTATCTGCATAGTGTTTTTGGTAGTATGGCCATTTTGTCAATATTAATTTTGTCTATCCAATAATATGGGAGTTCTTTCCATCTTCTGAGGTCTTCTTCAATTTCTTTAGTATTCTGTAATTTTTCATTGTAGAGGTCTTTCACCTCTTTTGTTAGATTGATGTCCAAATATTTTATTTTCTTTGATGCTACTGTGAATGGGATAGTTTTACTAGTTTCTCTTTCAATTGATTCATCACTGATGTATAGGAATGCAATTGGTTCATGGGTGCTAATTTTATATCCTTCTACTTGCCTGAATTCATGAATGAGTTCTAGAATTTTTCTGGTGGAGTTTTTTGGATCTTCTAAATAGAGAATCATGTCATCAGCAAACAGGGATAGTTTGAGTTCTTCTTTTCCTATTTATGTTCCTTTAATTTATTTCATCTATTTGCTCTGGTTAGAGTTTCCTGGACTATGTTGAATAGAAATGGTGTAAGAGGCTATCACTGTCTAGTTCAGTTATTAGAGGGAATGTTTTCAGTTTTTCTCCATTAAGCACACATAGCTTTTACAATGTTGAGGTATGTTCCTACTATCCCTGGTTTTTCTAGAGTTCTGAACATGAAAGTATGGTGTATTTTGTGAAACAATTTTTCTGCATCTATTGAGATAATCATTTGATTCTTGTCTTTAAATCTATTGATGTGATGAATTATGTTTATTTATTTTCATATGTGGAAACAACCTTGCTTCCCTGGGATGAACTCCAGTTGATTATGGTGCACTATCTTTTTGATATGTTTTTATGTGATTTGCCAGTATTTTAATAAGAATGTTTGCATCTATATTCATTAGGGATATTGGTCTGAATTTTCTTTCCTTGATGTGTCTTTATATGATTTTGTTATCAGGGCAACACTAGCTTCATAGAATGAGTTTGGAAGGGTTTCCTCATTTTCTATTTCATGGAAAAATTTGAGGACGATTGGTGTTAATTTTTCTTTGAAAATCTGGTAGTACTCAACTGAAAATCAACCTGGTCCTGGCCTTTTCTTTCTTGGTAGGCTTTTGATGGTGTCTTCAATTTCATTTCTTGAAATTGATCTGTTTAAATTTTCTATGTCCTTCTGATTCAATGTGGGTAGATCTTAAGTCTCTAGAAATTCATCAATGTTTTCAAGATTTTCTATATAAATACAGTATAAATTTTCAAAATATATTCTGATTATTGTCTGTATTTCAGTAGTGTTTGTCATGATATTTCCTTTTTCATCATGAATGTTAGTAATTTGAGTTTTCCCTCTTTCTCTTTTTTAGTGTGGCTAAGGGTTTATCAATTTTATTTATTTTTTCAAAGAACCAACTTCTTGTTTGATCAATATTTTGGATTGTTTCTTTTGCTTCTATCTCATTGATTACATCTCTGATTTTAATTATTTCCTGTCTTCTATTACTTTGGGTGTTGATTTGTTCCTCTTTTCCTAGAGCTTTGAGATGTGATGTTAGGTTACTTATTTGTTGACTGTTTATTCTTTTAATGAATGATCTCAATGCAATGAACTTTCCTTTTAGCACTGCCTTCATAGTATTCCAGAGATTTTGTATCACTATTTTTACTTACTTCTAAGTATTTTTAAATTTCATCTCTGATTTCTTCTGCTATCCATTCATCATTCAATAGCATATTATTCAGTTTCCAGTTGTTGGAGTAGTTTCTGTTTTTTAATTTAATCATTGATTTCTAATTTCATTCCATTATGACCTGTGAGGATGCAAAGTATTATCTCTATTTTTTGTGTTTGCTAAGAGTCCCTTTGTGGCCTCAAATATGGTCAATTTTAGATAAGGACCCATGTGCTGCTGATAAGAAAGTGTACTCAGTCCTTGATAGATGAAATATTCTATATATTTCTGTTAAGTCTAAGTTATTAATTGCATTTTTTAGTTCTACAGCTTCTTTTTTTTTCTTTGGAGGATCTATCCAGTGGTGAGAAAGGTGTGTTGAAGTCACCCAGTATTATTGTGCTGTTAAATATTTGCTTCTTGAAATTGAGAAGGGTTTGTTTGTTGTATATAGATGCTCCACTGTTTGCGGCATAAATATTTATGATCATCATGTCTTGTTAATGTATAGCTCCCTTAATCAGTATTAAATGTACTTATTTGTCCCTTCTTATTAACTTTGACTTGAAATTCTCTTTAACTGATATGAGGATAGGAACCCCTGTTTCTTTATAACATCCATGTGAATTCTACATTTTTCAGCATTCTTTTATTTTCCATTTGTGGATTTCTTTGCCTTTGAGGTGCATCCATCTCTTGGAGACACATATTGTTGGATTTTGTTATGTAATCCAATCTTCCAGTCTATATCTTTTTATTCTTGGGTTTATGCTATTCACATTCAATGTCATTACTGAGAAATGACTTTTATTCCCTATAATTTTGATTTATTTATGGCTTTTAGTTTCACTTTTGTCTTCATAGATTCACTGATCTTTTAGTGTAGTTCCCCCCTTTGCTAGTTTTCACTTTTATTTTTCATTTCTTCTTAATGAAACATCTTATTGAGTATGGTCTTGTAGTGCAGACTTCCTAGTTGTGAATTCTTTTACCTTTTGTTTGTCATGGAAGGTTTTATTTCATCATCATTCTGAAGCTTAATTTTGCTTGGTAGTATTCTTGGCTGGCATCCATTTTCTTTCAGAGCTGGGTATATATTATCCCAAGACCTCCTAGATTTGAGAGTCTGGTTTGAGAGATCAGCTGTGATACAGATTGGTTTCTCTAAATGTTACTGGTCATTTTTCTCTGTCATTCTTTAAAATTCAATCCTTATTTTGTATGTTAGGCATTTTCATACTAATGTTCCTTGTGGTGGGTCTGATGTAATTTTTTATATTTTCAGTTCTGTAAGCCTCCTTATTTGATTTCATATTTCATTCTTTTGGTTTGGAACATTTTTTATATTATTTCATTGAAAAGATTGTGCATTCCTTTAGTTTGTATCTCCAATCCTTCATCTATCCCAAAATATCTTAAATTTTGTCTTTTCAGGTTATTCCATATTTCTTAGAAGTTCTGTTCATAGTCTCTTTACATCTTTTCTTCACAGTCAACTTAGTTTTCATGATTATATATTTTGTCTTAAATGCCTGAAACTGTCTTCCAAGTGATGTAGTGTGTCAGTGATGCTTTAAATTTAATTTTTAGATTGGTTTATTGATTCCTTCATTTCAAGATTTTCTGCTTGTTTCTTTTTCAGAATCTCTGCTTTATTGAAGTGATCTTTCATTTCCTGTATTTTCTCTCTGATTTCACTCTTTATACTGCCCTTTATTTCACAGATCAGTTTAAATATATGCATTCTAAACATCTTCTCTGACATTTCTTCTGCTGTGGTGTCAATGGATTCTGTTATTGCAGTATCCTGGCTTGTTTAGGGTGATGTGTTCTCTTACTATTTATCAAACCATCATATGGCACTCTAATGGTATATATATATATATTTATTTTTTGTATGTTTGTTTTTGTTTGTGTCCGTTAAGTAGAAGCAATTTTTTAAATATGAGACTGGATCTGGATGTGGATTCTGTCCAAATACATTTTTTTCTTCATATATGGTGAATATCATATGATTTGTCTACTTGGGTATATTAATACTAATGAATGTTCTGATATAAAACCACTATATGTAGTAATTATGTTTGGATGGGCATGATTGCACTTGCCTGTAATCCCAGAAGCTTGGGAGGCTAAGGCAACTTGATTGCAAGTTCAAAGTCAGCCTCAGCAACTTAGCAAGGTATAAGCAACTTAGTGAGATCCTGTCTCTAAATAAAATATAAAAGGGGTTGGGAATGTTGCAAAGTGGTTAAGCACCCCTGAGTTCGATCCTCAGTACCAAAAATTCTAATAATTATTATGTTTGCGTAACTACAAACCTACTTATATTAACTTATATGTGTATGTAAATGCGTATAACTACAATCCTGTCTCTATACATGTATGAAACTCTAGTAGTGAATTATATTGTGTAAACCTGACCTTAATCATCTATAAAATGGGCATATTGATACTTAATTCAAAAAGACTTTATGAGGCAAAATGAACAAATTTATAAAAGTGTCAAACATATATTACTCAAACAAATTTATGCATTGACTTCCCCTGCATTCATCTTCCCAGAAAAGAAATGACTTTAACATGAGCACCTCATGGAGATCAATTTAATTTGAAGCATTAGAAAATGAAATATATATGTATTAATATTTATTTATTTATTTACTTTGGTACCAGGAATTGAACCCAGGGGAGCTTCAGCATTGAGCCATAGCCCCAACCCTTTTGTACATTTTATTTAGAGACAGGATTATCCTAAGTTACTCAGGTTCTAAGTTGATGAGGCTGGCTTTTTTTTTGGGAAGGAGGGGTACAAGGAATTGAACTCAGGGACACTCCACCACTGAGTCACCTCCTCACCCCTGTTTTATATTTTATTTAGAGACAGGGTTGCTTAGTACCTCACTTTTGCTTAGGCTAGTTTTGAGCTCTCAATCCTCCTACCTCAGCCTCCCGAGCTTCTGGGATTACAGGTGTGCACCATCATGTCCTGCATTTATAAATTTTTAAAAATGTTGCTGCCATATCCTTGCAGGATGAGATACTTCAAGACAGAAAGAAGAAGCAATTTCCCTTTTGATACTTAAAAAAATATTATTTCATATAAGAAGAATTCTTTCAGAAAGACAGTTCCAGAGTCTATTAATTTGGTTCTTTTATTGGTATCATTAAGGATCCAGGTTCTGTCCATCATTGGCATGTTCTCTTGTGTGACTATTATGATCTCAAGATGGCTATTATAAGTCCAGGTTTCATACACGGTGAACAATATCCAGAGGCAAAATGTCTCTATTTCTCTTTCTCTATATATCTCCTTCTTTCTCTGCTTTTTGTTTTTGTAACCAAATATACATAACATAGTGTTCATAGTTTAGCCATATTTAATTATGTAATTCAGTATCACTGAGTATATTCTTATTGTTGTGCAACCATTACTACTCTCCATCACCACAAGTTTTTCATAATCTCTAATGAAAACTCTGTACCCGCTAAACAGTAACTTTCTATTAATTCCTCTTCCAGGTCCCTGGTAATCCTTATTCCACTTTGAGCATTCATGAATTGTAATATTATTTGCACTTCATTCAAATGGAATCATACATCTATCCTTTCTTGTATGGCTTATTTCACTTATCATAGTATCTTCAGTGTTCATCCAGTTTGTAGCATGTATATGAATTTCATTCCTAAATTATTATTTATGGTGATTGAACCCAGGGTCTAATACTTGTGAGGCAAGAAATCTATAACTGAAATACATCTCCAGAATTTATAACAAAATTTTAAGCATAACATGTTAGTTAGTTTTTCAGCACTGAGGGGAAAAAACTAAGAAGAAAGATATCTTTTTGGCTCATGATTTCAGAGGGTTCTGTCCATAGTTGGCTGCTTCCATTGCTTTGGGACTGAGATGAAGCAGAACCTCATGGCAGTCAGGAAACAGAGAGAGAGAGAGAGAGAGAGACAGAGACAGAGACAGAGATGGAGAGAGAGGGGCCTGGGACAAGAAATCTTTTCAGGGCTTGCTCCCAGTGCCCTACATTTTACACCACCTCCCAGTAGTCCATTCAGCTGTCAATGAATTAATCCACCAATGAGGTTGGAACACTCACCATCCAATGAATTTCCAAACCCCACCTCTGAATATTGTTTCACTGGAGAACAAACCTTCAACATATGAGCCTTTGGTGGACATCATTCCAGATCCAAATTATAGCACAAAATAAATATTTAGTTGTTAATTAATGAAAGAATGGACAATTATATGTAAAAGAAATGTAGGTAACACTCGGAGTTTGGTCTATGTAGGAGATGGACAATGGCTGAGTAATGTGATACAGCTGAATAATATATGACCCAAGGACCTTGTAACTTTGGGATGTGTCTGGAATTTTCCTCTAAATGCATTATCATATCAAGCAGTCCAGGAATGGACATTAGGCATACTCCCTTTACCTCCCTGGTGTGAGCTATCACTGATCTCACCCGTTGAATTCAGACACACCTGTCTTCCTATCATGGGGAACTGGGATTATATCTGCTCAGATGAATGATGTGGAACTACTTTTGAAATATAATGAAATAGTCTTCTGTAAGAAAGTAGAGAAACATCTGTCTGTGAAACTTTAAACTCAAGGCATCTCTGAGAGAAAGTTGCTTCCTTCTTTTAGATGTCTGTGTTCTCACTTGGAGAAATTATGAGAAATGATTGTCATGATTCCAACCTTAGCCCTGTGGTTCAGCCAGGCCCTACTATTGCATGGAAACATATAAAGGGTCATTGAAGTCATATTCCATGCATACTCTACTCTGGACAGATTTCCTCAGTTATTCCTAGGGACAGCTAAGTAAAAATAATATCCTAAGTCTGTTGCACAGATGTTCAACATATAGGAGTTCAAGCTCATAAAACTAAGTCACTTCTCCAGTTAAGTGCCAGGACTGTAAAGAGGTTCCATCCCTCACCCTCCCTAGATGTCACTGAGCAGCCTCCCTGTTAGGAAAAGGGCTTGGCAGGGCTTGAGACAAGGTCAAATTACATTCCCCTGCTATTGTGGCCTCATAGGCCTCACTTAGCAAACCCTCCTGGTGATGAAGTTGACAGAGGAGAAGAAAGTTAGTCTTTTGTGCTAGGAGACCCAGGTGTGAGGCGAGATGTCTAACCCCTTTAGCCATGAGTATGGTCAGTCAGCAGCTTGGATGTTGCGTTTGGGACAGGTGAGTTAGATAGATGGAAAGGAATATATATGGAAGTACTTAGACCAAATGTATTTTATATTTCATCTCTAATCCTAATGATTATTCAAGTGTTACCATCATTAAGACTATTTTTTAGATCAGGTTACTGACTATAGGGACAATTATGTAAATCAGAGACACACCAGTGTCATCTCATTATGTGCATATAATTCTGAATTATTGTATAGTTTTTCCAATTTAACTTCATGCTTTCTTGGCTCTGAATTATCTAATTTCTCTGAGGGCTGCCATTACATGCTCCAAGTTTGCTTACTGTTTAAAATATATTGCAAAGTTTTAAATACAAATATTGAAATTGAAAAAAGAATTTCTTTTTAAAAAATTACTTATTTATATATTCGTTTTTTAGATATACATGACAGTAGAAAGTATTTTGACATATTATACACACATGGAAGATAACTTCCCATTCTTGCAGTTGTACATGATGTGCAGATGTACACTGGTCATGTGTTCACATATGAACATGGGAAAGCTATGTCCAATTCATTCTACTGTCTTTCCTATTTCCACCCCCACTTCATTCCCCTTTATCTAATACTATGAACTTTTATTCTTCCCTTCCCTGCCCTTATTGTGTGTTTGCATCTGCATATCAGAGAGAATATTCAGCCTTTGATTTTGTGGAATTGGCTTATTTCACTTAGCATGATAGACTCTAGTTCCTTCCTTTAACTGGCAAATGCCATAATTGCATTCTACTTTGTGGCTGAGTAATATTCTATTATGTCCATATATCACAATTTCATTATCCATTCATCTGTTGAAGAACATCTAGGTTGTTTCCATAGTTTAGCTATTGTGAATTGAGCTGCTATGAGCATTGCTGTGGCTGCATCACTGTAATATACTGATTATAAGTCCTCTGGGTATATGTCAAGGAGTGCAAAAACAGTGTCAAATAGTAGTTCCAAGTTTTCTGAGGAATCTCCATACTTCTTTGCATAGTGGTTGTATCACACCAGGAATGTATGAGTGAAGCTTTTTCACCACATCCTCACCAACATTCATTGTTACTTGTATTCTTTTTTTTTAATACAGTCAGTAGTGTTTTTTTTTTTATTTTGGGGGAAGTTTTTAATTATACACTTATTGATTTTTTTATTTTAGAAAGGCCTCTATTTTTTCATATTCCTTTTTTATGTTTGTTTTGATTAGTCTTACATGACATTAGAATGCATTTATACATTGTGATAGATCTTGCCATTCTGACTGAAGTGAGATGAAATCTCAGTCTAGTTTTAATTTTCATTTCTCTAATTGCTACAGATGTTGAATATTTTTTCATATATTCATTGACATTATATTTCTTCTGTGAAGTGCCCATTAAGTTCCTTTGCCCATTTATTGATTGGGTTGTTTGTTTTTTGTGGTTAAGATTTAATTCTCTATATATCCTGGAGATTAATGCTCTATTTGAGGTGTAGTTGGCAAGGATATTCTCCCATTCTGTAGGCTCTCTCTTCATGTTTGATTGTTTACTTTGCTGTGAAGAGGTTTGAAAAAATAATTTCTAAATTTAATAAACACTAAGAATTGTGTGAAAACTTTAGAGAAAACATTGCAAACTATACATATATTTAGTTTGTCTCCATGGTTTGTGAAACACACTAATATGCAAAGATCACCCTAATAAACAAAAAGATTGTCACATAAATTTCAACAGAAATGTATATGAATAAGAATGCTAAAATATCTAAAACTAATATGATGCAGCATTTAAGAAATCTGAAAATTTATATTAAATTGGAAAACACAAATTGCAACAGAAGATGAGTCCTGCAATTGCATCTTTGGAAAAGACTGTGTGTGGGTATATATTGTAGGAATACCTGAGGCAATATGGTTTGCATTACAGGAAGAAGCATAATTATGGAACAGGCAGACCTGCTCCTCTCAGAAGCATAGACAAACCTGTGCTGTGAATTATGCTCTCTGTGAGCAACCAGAGCCCAGGCACTTCCTCTTCCCTTATATGGTATGATGATGAGCCTAGCACAAGAGAATCAAGAGAGCTTAACAGTTGGTGATTGGCTATGGGGTACTATATAAGCTTTGTAGTTCTGCATTAAATTTGAGTTTGTGTCTACGAGAACTGGCTCCCAGCGTGGCAGTCTGTACATACTGCACACTCACCCTCCTTACTCCCACAGGCCGCTCCTGTTCCACTTTACAACAATATATGTTCATACATTTGGAATACAGTTTGGAATTTTATATTCATGAAAACTATTTTGATAAAAGTTTGGGAACAGAAAATTGTAAACTGACTGATAAAATAAAGGTCTTATATGTACCTTTGGAATTTGGAAAAGTATTTAGTATTCTATTTCCTGGGGAAATTAGTAGATTTTTTTAAATGAATCTGGTGTGTGTGTGTGTGTGTGTGTGTGTGTGTGTGTTTCTAGCTCCTCTAGCTCCATCGCCTACAGTATGGCTTCCATTTACCACTTTATCATCAATTCTTACCTGAAATGGTTTCCAATCTCTCAACTGGCTTGGAGAGTTCAAAAATATCTTTTGAAAAATAACCTAGAAAAATAATAGATAGTGAAAGATCACTCCAGATAAGTGAAAAATTCCACAAAATTCTGCTTGTTTCTATTAAATCAAGGGCCCAACATCCATCCACCATACCCAGTATTGAGCTCCTAGTCTACTCTTGAAATTACAATCTTGGTTCTGTCTATCAAGTGATATCACAGTTGTCTTCTCGTCCTTGTTGTCCTCTTCCTCTTTCTTTTCCTCCTCCTGTTTCTTCTCCTTCTCCTCCTCCTCCTCCTCCATTCTTCTACTGGGGATTAAACTCAGGGTTACTTTACCACTGAGCTACATCCCCAGCTTTTTCTTATTTTGAGATAGTGTCTCACTAAGTTGCTTAGGGCCTCCCTAATTTGCTGAGGCTGCTCTTGAACTTTATATCCTCCTTCTTCAACCTCCAAATTTAAATATAATGTCCAGCATTATATTCTTTTTTAATGAAAGAAAATGAGTACAGTTTGGAAAGAATAAGAGATGTTATGAAATATTTTGCTTACTATGATACCAGTTCTGATTTGAAAATGCATATATGACTTTGAGCACTTACCTTTGCTCCTATTTTTAAATATACATTTCATCCAGAAATTTCTCTCTTTCAACACTCAGTATTGATTGAGGTGTCCACACTGTAGAGGGGTCCCTTGCAGACAGTAGGCTTTTCCCTTTCACCCAAACCCATACAGGCTTCCCAGATCTTCTCCCATCTTCTGGGTCACCCCTTCTCCAGAATACTATGGAAAGAGTTGCTCTGACCCTGCATAGATGTCCTCATTTTCTCTCAGTCACTCCTCTACAACCCTGGGCTGCCCATATGTTACAACAAATGTGCACTGGAGCTACCTGATATTTCATCCCCTGCACATTCTGCAATGTGTACTTACACTCAAATTTTAAACCTATCAATTTCTTTTGAACAGAATCAGAATCATTCTGTACTTAGATTCATAATCCAGGTTGTAAGTGAGATTTTTCTTTTCTCCTTGCATATACCTCTTTATGTAGAGGTTTGATAATGAAGGTACATTGGTGCCACCTTGTGAGAGAATCCTAAACTACAGCTTGAACACTGGTGAGTAGGACAGTACCCAAGCCTACCTTTGCAGAACTTTCTTGTAGTCTAGGTGAAAGCAAGGAATTTTGATTTTGTTTTATTTTAGTATATCTTCACTAGCTCTGGATATTTGTACTGTTGTGTTTTAATCTAGTCCAATCACGTCTTTTGACATTCAAATCATTTCATCTTTGTGAAGTGGGAGCCCCTTTAGCTTAACTTTTGGTCATTTTGACATGCCTTCTGGTATGATGGTTTGATCCAGATTTATGTGGTACATTCCTTACTCCAGACCTGTAATCAACCATTTCAGGGAATCTTGTTTCTTTTAGTGGGAAATGTTTCCAGAATATTCAAACTGGAGACTAGAGTTGCTCATTATCAATGCATTGATCATTTTTTCCCTTTCATTGCATGGATCCAGAAAACATATATTATGTTTTATCAGAGCACGTATATGATTGACTTCCATCCTGAGTTGTTCCTCCAACCCCTTATAGGTAATAATGTTTATCAATCTACTTTAAACTTCCAATTTTAAAATATATACAAATATAATATTTACTTTAGTTTTCTCCTATTTCATAGATAAAATTTGGCATATTTCACATCATGGAGTCTTAATAGCATTTCTTTCTCTAGATGTCCAATAACTAGCCATTAGCTATTTATTGATATTGAACTCCTGAAATGTGGTAAGTGCGACTGAAGAACTGAAGTTTTAATTTCATCTAACTTCAATCAACTGAAATTTAAATAGCCACATGTGGTTAGTGTGTACCATATTGGATAGCAACAACCCAAACATTTTTCTTCACCTTCTTTTCTTCACATAGCAATATATCCTGGAGATCTTCACATTGTAGTAGAGAGAGAGAATTCTCATTGCTTAGTATACTTACACAGTATGTTAGAATGTAGATGTACCTTACCTAGGTGAGCATAAATCTAATTTCTACCCTCCTGCTGTTGGGAGTTGTTCTGCCAGGAATGACCTTGTGTTTATTTTGTTGTTCGTGTTATTGTTTTACATTGTCTCTTTGAGACTTATTTCTTAGAAGAGATATAATTGTTCTAAGAGAAAATTCTTGTGTGTCATAAAAGAGATTCAAAACAGCATCTGAAAATGTAAAAGCAAAAAGTGAATTTTATTCCCATCTTACCTTTCTCTTATTCTACCTGCTTTTTGGTCTCTTATTTTCTTCCTGATGTGAAATAAGTGAAGGAATTTCTAGCTGAGCCCCATAAGCATGAATAGTACAGAAGAACGAAGAATAATAATAGGTCAATTAGAAGATGGGAGTCATTATACCTGTACTCCAGTTGCCAGACCCTTCAACTGGTCACAGGTTCCTTTCCTTTGTTGGCATCAGTACTTACCCTGACGGATGCTAAAAATAGGAGTTTAGGGTGTGGACTTTGGGATGAGAAGGACTTGAATTTGATTTTGGAAACCATTACTAACTGCTTACATGTTTTACAGCAAGTAATTTACCAATCATATGTTCTATAATTGTTGGTGTCTTTTATTATTGCTTATTTCATTATTAGTGTTTCACCACCCATCTAAAGGGTAAATCTATCGGAGCTGCAATTATACTGGCAGGTATTAACAGTGTGTTAGGAAACATTTATTTTATAACTGGTGGATAGAGTATACAGTTAAACATACAGTATGTTTAACTGTATGTTTAACTGTATGAACAACTCCCAACAGCAGGAGGGTAGAAATTAGATTTATGCTCACCTAGGTAGGGTACATCTACATTCTAACATACTGTGTAAGTATACTAAGCAATGAGAATTCTCTCTCTCTACTACAATGTGAAGATCTCCAGGATATATTGCTATGTGAAGATAAGAAGGTGAAGAAAAATGTTTGGGTTGTTGCTATCCAACATACTGTATGTTCAACATACAGTTAAATGAGTATATAGAAAGTGTTTGAGCATACCCAGGTGTGAAACATTATTCAATAAACTATAGATATGTCATTTCCAATTTGATAAAATAGAACTGGGTCAACAAGTAAAGTGTTTATTAAAAAACTAAGTTAGATAGTATATTTTATGTTGTCATTTTATCAGAATAATTTATCTAAGTGTTGGTATTAAAAAAACAAAATCAAAAATGACAAAAATTCAGAATGCTAAAATATCCATATGCTTAAGATAGTTTTATGAACTGTATCTGTAATGCATATATAATACATTTTGTGCATACATCCATGCACAAAATGCCAGTGAAATGACATTGAATAATGTTGGTGGGTATTGATATTTTTTCTGCTGTGCATGGCTCAATATTAAATATATGCCAAACAAATATGAATTATATTTATAAGAAAAAAAGTTGTATACAATTACACATTTGCTGATTATGAGATACTTCAGATGAAAGCAACATAGGATTATAAAATTAATCCAGGTTAAAGAAAAAACTATTCCTCCCTGATGGTACCAACTTCCTTCTCTTCTATGCATAATCACTACCCAGAATGAAAGGTTTATCATTTCCAAGCATTGCTTTATCCTTTTATTCCATATGATATATTCTCTAAAGAAAATATTTTGAAATTTTATTTCTCACATTTCTAAGTTAAAATGTGTATGTATATGAGTATTTATACATTCCTGTAAATGTACACACACACAGATCCTGACACCCAATAAAGTGTTGTGAGGAGTTCAAGTGGAAAACTTGGTCAACATCCCAGCACAGTATATTTTTCATGATTAACTGCTTTATTTTTTATTTGCTCTAATTAGTTTTACATGACAGTAGAATGCATTTTGACACACCATACACAAATGGAGTATAACTTCTATTTCATCTGGTTGTACATGGTGCAGAGTTACACAGATCTTATAATCATATATGCACATAGAGTAACAATGTCCCATTCACTCTACTATCATTTCTAACCCCCTGTCCCCTACCTTCGATTCGCTGCCCTCTGTCTTGTTCAAAATACCTCTGTTTGTCCCCAACCCCCTTACTGTGAATTGGCATCCACATATCAGTCAAAGTATTTGGTGTTTGGTTCTTTGGGATTGACTTATTTCCCTTAGCATAATATTCTCAAGTTCCATCCATTTACCTGAAAATGCCATACTTTTATCCCCTTTGAGGCTGAGTAATATTCCATTGTGTATATGTACCACAGTTTCTTTATCCATTCATCTGTTGAAGGATATCTAGGTTGGTTCCATAGTCAGACTATGGTGAATTGATCTGCTATAAACATTGATGTGGATGTGTCAGTGTAGAATGTTGATTTTAAGTCCTTTGGGTATAAACCTAGGAGTGGGATGACTGGGTCAAATGGTGGTTCCATTCCAAGTTTTCTGAGGAATCTCCATACCACTTTCCAGAATGGTTGCACCAACTTGCTGTCCCACCAGCAAGGTATGAGAGAACCTTTCTCCCCACATCCTTGCCAACATTTGCTACTTGTATTCTTGATAATTGCCATTCTGACTAGAGTGAGATGAAATCTCAGTGTGGCTTTAATTTGCATTTCTCTAATTGTTAGTGACATTGAACTTTTTTTTATAAATTGGTTCACTGTATTTCTTCTTCTGCAAAGTGTCTGTTAAGTTCCTTTGTCCATTTATTGATTGGGTTTTGGGGCGGGGGTTGGTGTTAAGTTTTTTTGAGTTCTTTATATACCCTGACAATTAATGCTCTGAGATGCACCAGCACCATATTTGATACATTATCCACAAAGCCAGTGTTTTCTTCCTTTTGATCCCAATTCTTTACATCTTAAATAGGAATGTTATTTCTAAACCCATTTGTATCTACTTTTATCTTTACCTATTCATTTAATCTGTATTCTTTTAATTCCCTTATTTCTGATATTTCAATTTAATATTTTAAATTGTCCTCTTGCTCTAGCTAGATTCTGATATGCTGAGTATTCATCACTATCTTCACCAAACTCTTCAATCTTATCTACTTTTATGTGGGCCAAATATTGCTTAACAACTTTAGATATGCTTGAATTTCATAGATGCTCTATATTCATCTGAAAAGAACATGTATTCTCTAATAACAGGTTTCTCAATTCAGTTTGTCTATCTATAAGATCCACCCTTGAGATTGTTACTTAGGTCTTTTTTACAATTACTAAATTTTACTTAGTTGGAATATTTTGGATTAAGAGAAGTGTGTTAGAATCAGTTCTTATTCATGTGTTTATTTCTTTTTCTTCTTGCACCCACTATGATTTTGCTTTATCAATATTTTTGCTGGGTAATTGGGAAGATCAGCATTGATGTCTAATATATTTGTGACTTTTAGCATATAGCTTAATCATCTGTTTTTTGGTCTCTTTAAATTCATTTGAACTCAATTATTGTCTCTAAAATTTCAAGATTATAGTCCCTTCTTTCTGTATTTTTGCCAATGACCCAGTATATAAATTTTTTATTTTAAGATTTTTCACCTAATTGAATACATTTGTATGCTCTTGAAAGAGGATAGTTTTGAGTTTTGCTTCAATAGGCAGTGTTAGAATGCTTTTCTTTTAATTGGTTAATTAAGCCTATTTACCATTATTGGTATGATCAATGTCTTTGGACATTTTTGTTCAGTTTTACTGTATTGTAAACACAGGAATTGTATGTTCACTAGACATGTTCACTAGATCATGAGTTTTATTTGCTGACTTATAAATTAGTATTTAGATTGGTTATTGCTTTGTTCTAGTGTTTATTTTATATTCAATCCTCAACTGCACTACTTAATATCTTTTCTATGGGTTTTTAAAAATAGCATTCATTGAGCTGGGGTTGTGGCTTGGTGGTAGGTTGCTTGCCTAGCATATGTGAGGCACTGGGTTTGATCCTCAGCACCACATAAAAATAAATAAAATAAAGAACTCATCTAGAACTAAAAATGTTTTTCAAAAAAATAAAGAAATAAAATAGTTTTTTATTTTTAGAAGTTCATAATGCGCATTACAGGAAACAGAAAAGCACACACAAAGAACAAATTCACCCAGTCACAGGCGGTTTAATTGGACATGTACCTTTAGTTTAGTTGGACTTGTGCATCCAAGTTGAGTGTGTACAAACCCAACATCCCATTTTGTGTGACTGAGATTGTGCTTTTCCACACATCATGAATATTCACCAATTCAAAATCCCAAAGCTACATGAGTATTTTTGATAGTTAAAAATACACTACACCAACTCAATTTGTTAGAAAGAAAGTAAGTCTGCCTTTCTTGCAGACAAAAATTTCAGTGAAGACAGAAATGGCAATAGGCCTCTAAATAGACTTACTGGCAGAGTTACAACTAAGAAAATGCATTCCCTTAATGCTCATTTTAAAATGAGAGAAAGAAATAGAGTATACCAAGCACATTTATAGCAGGGTTCATTATCAGATTTCTACTATTAAAATATTAGCAAGAATACACGTTCCCAGTGAATTAAAATACTCCTATAAGACAGTCAGAAGATGCACACATATCAATGGCTCACATCAAAATGTAAATCCTTGAGCACTTGCTCCCATCTTTCCCTGTGTGCTTCCTTCTGCCCCTCCACTGCCAGCCCAATGAACAAGTACTGATACACTCTGACCAGAGATAAAACAATTCCATGTTTAAGATTCATGTTTCCTATTAATTATAACAAAATGATATTTACAAGTTGACTAGTTCTCTAGCTTTACTTTTTATAATACACTGTGACCTCAGGACATCTAGAAAGCTTAGATGTTGTGAAAGAAAGTATGAACTTTGTGTACAAACACACTTTACCAAAAATGCACATATAAATCTATGGTTATAATCTAAAACTATCTTCCAGATATGGAAATACTAGCAAAGAGCACCCTTCCCATTACCCTTCCTCTTCTCCCTCTTCAAAATTCCAGTGACTAAATTCAGCACTATCCCTAGCTCCAAGAGGTAGATCAACAAAGTTCATTTCCAGAAGACAGTTCTTCCTAAGAACTAACAAAAGGGAATTTATATAGGGATTATTTTGCTTATTCTACTATACTTTTGACACTAGGACTTATCATTTAATACCCAGCAATATTAACTAAAATGCACTTAAAACAATGGCTACACAATCTGAACTACCCTATGGAGAACAGAATCTGTCTTTCTGGATACTTTCTCCTCCCCTCACCCAGTGAAGCTTCAACATACTCTCCAAGTTATCAAGTATAATAATCCCATTCCCCTAAATGGGAATCATTCCTATGTAGTAGCAAAAAATACTTAAAGGAAATTACTTTAGCCCTATATTTTTACCATGTGTTGTGCACTTTTAAACATCTAGAAAGACTAGATGTTTCCAACAGAAGTTTCCCATTATACACACAGTAGCACTGAATAAACTGCACACACTTGATTAACAAAGACTAGACTTTGAAGCAAAACCAAAACAAAATAAAATAAAAAATAAGTCAAAAAATGTTATAAAAGTGTCTTCCAAACAGGAACATTCTTTTTTTTTTTTTTTAATTTACTTATATAGACACATTGAACACAAATGGAGTACAGCTATTTTTTCTTTTTTTTTTCAAACAGGAACATTCTGTCATTCCCCTTCCCATTTCTTATCAACCCAGGTGTCAGATATATGCATCTGTAATGCTCAGAGGTGACGAAAATTTCACTTCCTAAGTGGTTTTAAGAACAGACGTTTCTATGAATTTTAACACAATGTGCACCCAATGTGTTAGTTTAGTAACTCTACTTTTGTCAGACATTGGCAACCTCTTTAACATATAGAAATAATTGATGCAAATTAGGACTTATTTGTCCTTTATATATACTATTTACACAGCATAGTAAAAAAAGAAACTTCACAGACATAAAGGACAATGTTTAATTTTGCTTCTCAGAAAATCCATTGGTATAAAGACCTTTGCATTTTCTTTTTCTCCACCCTCCCTGAACCAGCACAAATATGTGTATTGTTCAGAGAAGTGCTTTTCCAAAAGATGATATTTCATCATAAATTTTAACAAAATGTTATTTACAAAATATTTTATTTACTGCCTCTACTTTTAACATACTTCGTGCACTTCTAAACATCTAGAAAGACTAGACATTTCAAATAATGATTTAAGCTTATCCACTGTGTACATAGTAGTGTTGATAAACTAAACACATATAATAATGGTTATATCTGTAAACATCTTTTATGTAGGATCATTCTCACCTAGAATCCCTCATTTCTTCCATTTCCTTCTTTCTTATATCACATGTGATATAGGCAACATGTGTCACTCCAATATGATGCTTAGATTTCACTTCAAATACTTTTGTCATACAATGGCAAACTTTTTAATATCTAGAGACTAGAAATTATAAAATTAGGACTCCTTTACCCAGTATATACACAATATATATAGTATAGCAAAGTTAAATGGAATGTACATAACACACAGGGCAAAGCTACACTAAAATTTTCTAGCACAATCTAACAAAGCACCTTTTGCAACTTCTTCCCTCCCTCCTTCCTCAACATAATGAACATGTACAGACAGTGTACTGTTCAGAGGTAGTTTAATAATTCTAAACCCAGTATTTCTGCTTAGTTTTTTTTTAAAGCTATTTACCTAAAGTTTTATTCTCCTACTTCTAATTTTAAATATATCAAGCACTTCTAAATATATAAAAGGACTGGATATTGTATATAAGAACTTGTCCACTATTCACACAGCACTGGTAAATAAAATTGCACACTTAGCAATGGTTATAATCTGAGATATCATCTATTGTGGCCATTTTGTCCTTGAATCTTCCCTCCTCACTTCCTTCTCTCTACTTTCAGGCTAGTGGACAAGTACAGACATATGTAATGCTTAGAGGTGGTTGAAAAATTCATATCTGGAAATCATGTACAGAGGACAAGCTTTCTTATGAATTTCAATACAAAATGTACAAAATATGGTAATTTTACTAACTACTTAGACACTGGAAAACTCTTCAACATCTAGAGACTAGATTTTGCAGAACTGGGACTCATTTGTTCATTTTATACACTATATACACAGCAAAACAAAAGACACACAACAGACAAAAATGATGTGTGAAGATGTCCGAGTGTGAAAACACTAACATATCACCCTCTGCAAGTGCTTCCCGCTCATCTCCTTTGCATCACTGAACAAGCACAAGTGGCGCTATACTGCTCACTGAGGTGGTTTAACAGTTCCATTCCCAAAAGACAGTATTTCATATGAATTTTAGCAACAAGATATTTGCAAAGTGATATTTTATTACCTCTTCATTTAGCATACATCAGGCACTTCTAAACATCTAGGTAGACAGGATATTTTAAGTTTTCAATTTGTCCACTATGTACACAAGTCTTGAATAAACTGCCCAAATATAAAAATGTTTCTAATTTAAAAATGTCTTCAAAATATGAGCATTCTGGCCCTTCACAGACCCAGGGGCCATAATGCTCAAATTTTCAGATGGTGATCATTCCTGGGAATTTTAACACAATACACACAAAATTCATAGACATAAGCAACAATGGTTACTCTTCCCTCATTATGAGCACACTGGTATGGCACTCCAGAGAACTAGCACACAATGTGTACTACTCAACAGGGGGTTTGGCTTCCCCCAAAAAAAATTTCATAAAAATTTTAACAAAAAGAAATTTGCAAAATTAGTTATATTTCATTACATATATATATACTTTTACCATATACCAGGCACTTTAGAACATCTAGAAAGGCTATATATTTCCAAAAAATAAATAGCATTGTCAACTATATATATAGTATTGAGTAATAAAATGCACACACAAAATGATGGCTATAATAGGAAAAAATGTCTTTTACATATAATCAGTCTGGCATGGGACCACCTTCTCTTTCCTCTCATGGTCATCTTCTCCATGTCCTCTAATGCATTTGAAGAAACGTGCATGAGTGTCCTCCAGTCAACAGTTAACATTCTCCTGTTGGCCAGTAACCATCCCCAGTGGACAGTTAATGTTCTCCCTGTGGGCTGTTAACTGTCCTCCTGTTGACAGTTATTGTTCCCCCTGTAGATGGTTAACACTCCTCTGTCAGCCACCAACTCGAATCCCCACTCCACCCACCATTAACAGTTCCACCTAGTGTCTGGGGCTTCTCTCACCTTCCAGGATGGTTGAGGCCTTTGTCCTTGTAGGGAGGAGGAGAGAAGGGCTCCTTGAACAGGCAGGGAGCCAGGTGGTCACCCCAGGTCCCTGATCTGTGTGCCTGCATGTTTAGTGTGTGACCAAGCTTTATGGATCCATATGCCTCCAAGCCCCTGATGGCCTCCATGGCATTTTGGCAGCCACCTGGGTGGGACAGCATGGAGAGCAGGTGACAGAGAATGGGAGAGCAGTGACTGAGATTGGGCGTCTCTGATGACCTCATGGCTGTGGCATGTCTGGTGCTTGGGAATGTTTCTGTGCAAGGACACAGGATGCTTAGCTGTTGTGGCAATACCCTGTATGAGGAGGCTCTGTGCAAGAGTCCTATCAGTTCTGCCCTTGATCTCAAGCATTATACCTTCTGGGAATAGAGGAAATCTTATGCCGGATAACCACAATGCTTCACCAGCTCTGCTTCTCCTGTTCCTTTCTGCTTTACAGTAATTTTTAACAATGGACTTTCTTGAGAGCTACACAAAGCTCCTAACATTGCACTTTGCAACTGTGAATTGCAACTGTGGAAAAGCTACATAGATGTCCTAGTGTCTGTAACTTTCCTGAATACAATGAATAATGCTTGCATAGTCTTTAAACTTGTATTAGTCAGGGTTCTCTAGAGGAACAGAATCAACAGAAAATGATTATAAAAGGAGATTTATTAGATTGGCTTACACAACCAGAAGTTGGATAGTCCAAAATGACTGTCTGCAGTTAGAGAGGTGGAAGAACCAACAACTGCAAAGTTCAAGACACAGAAGTCCTAGAACAAGAAGGATCAACAGTGCTGTCATAGTCTAAGATCAAGGATTCTGGAAACTACCTGGAGAATCACTGGCAGAGTCCACTTTGGAAGAGTAAAGAAGTGAGAGTCCAATATCCTCAGATGATTGAAGCAGTGATCAAGAACCCATTAAAGAAGAGTCAAGCTTGCATCTGCATCGGCTTCCTTGTTCTTCCAGCTTTTATTCCATCCTGTAGGGTGATGCCACCTATGCTTAGGGAGAGTCTCCACTTAAGTTCACTCTCCCACATTCCAATCATTCCTAGACATGCCCTCATGGACACACCCATAAGCCTCTTAATCAGCAGCATCTCTTAATCCAATCAGGTTGACAATTCAAATTAACCATTGCAAACCTGATAATGATTTGTACATAAATAAAGATTGCTGGTGAAACTTTAGATCTGCATCTCCATCAGAGAGCAGAGCTCCCCCTGATCCCAACTTAATCATCAAGATCTGTGTCTGTGAATCTTTATTTTCCAATCCCCCTTTGCCCCTCGCTGGACCCGAGAGTTTGGTCACACTGGTTGTGGCAATTCATCTGTGTTGTGTGTGTGTGTGTGTGTAGATATATCTACCTCTATATATCTATATATCTGTATCTATATATGTATACATATATAGATATATATGGTGGACCTGGTAGATTCCCATTTTTTTCTTGTAGTTAGAGATGAATGATACTATAATATTAAGTTACCCTTTATGAGCCTGACCTGGGTCATCTGTAAAATGGGCATGTTAATACTTACCTCACAGAGCTCTTGTAAGGAGGAAATGAGCAATAAGCAAACTTTTGGACAGTGTCTGACACAGAATACTGGAACAAATGTATATGCTGGCCTCTCCTGTGTTTTCTTTTCCACCAAAAACATGATTTTAACATTAACATCTTCAATATATTGATTAAATTTGAAGGTGGTGGAATTAGATTGTTTATATACTTCTTTGATGTGCATGTGTACATGTTTATATACAAAAGATGCTTCATCTTACATATTGCTTTGCATCTTGCTTGTTTCATTATGTGGGTGGAATTGTGTGCTGCCCTCAAAATATGTCCCAAATCTAAACTTTCATTTTAGGGTGGTCCTAAATCCAATGACTGGTGTCCTTATAACAGAAAGCAGAGGGAGATTTGACACACAAAGTGTGAAGCCTATGTGAAGATGAAGCCAAAGCTCATAATTACGTTGCTCTAAGTCAAGTAAAGCAGCAACCACCAGAATTTGGAAGAGCTCAGGAAGGGTTCTCTCCTAGTCTTCAAAGGGACCATGACCCTGTCTATGCTTTGTTTTTGTACTTCCAGGTTTTGTTTTATACTTTCAAACAAAGATAATAAATTTCTGCCATGTAATTCCATGAGGATTTATAGTAATTTGTTATATAGCCCTGGGAATTTAATAAAGCCATGAATATATACCCAAAATCATTGTTTGTGTGCACACATTAGTAAATAACCTATTTTTATCAGTATAGTAATACTAGCATCATTAATATATGTTAAGAGAAATAGAAATGGCTAACATTTCTTATGTACCATATGTTTTTGGTTTTGACTCAGTTAGAAATAAGAGTACCCTTAAGGAGTTATTCTTTCTATTTTGCAACTGCTAGAAGTAGAAGAAAACATAGGGTCAGCACTCTATCATATAGGTTCAGGCATTGACTTCCTAAACAAGACCCCTAAAATTTAAGAACTATTATCAATAATTAATAAGTGTGATGGAATCAAATCGAAAAGAATTTGCACAAGAAAGGAAACAAGAACATGAAGAGTCTACAAAATAGGAGAAAATGCTTACCAGCTAATCTTTGGCACAGAATTAATATCCAGAACTATAAAGAACTTAGAAAACACCAATAAACCAAATAACCCAATTAATAAATGGGAAAATAAACTAGACATTTCTCAAAAGAAGAAATACAAGTAACCAACAAACACATGAAAAAATGTTCAACCTCTATAACAATCAGGATTTCTATGCAGTGCTTCATGCTGCATGGCCTGGGAAACTGAAAGACTTGTTAAGTGAAAATAATAGCTACACTGATACACGGAGATTTTATCACACTCCAGTTAGAATGGAAATCTTCAAGAATACAAATAATAATAAATGTTGACAAGGATGTAGGTAAAATGGAACACTCACACATTGTTAGTGGGATTGTAAATTAGAACTGCCACTAGGGAGATTGGTGTAGATCTTCCTCAGAGGACTAGGAATTTCCATTCAGTGTACTAGTCCTCAGTTTACTACTCCTCAGTATTTATCCAAAGAAATAAAATCAGCATGTTATAATGATACAGGCATACCTATGTTTATAGCAGCATAATTCACAATAGCCAAGTTATGGTACACATTTAGGTGTCCAGGAACAGATGAATACATAAAGAAAATGTACTATATATACATCATGGAATTTTATTCAGCCACAAAGGGAAACAAAATTATGTCATTTACAGGAAAATGGATGGAACTGGAGAACATCATGACAAATAAGATTAGCCAGATTCCAGAAAGATAAAGGTCATATGTTTTCTCTCACAGAGAGACAAGAGGAAAGAGAAGGGACTTCTTGAAAATAAGAGACCAGCAGTTTAGAGGAAGGAAATCAGAAGAACAAGGAGAGAAGGGAAATGGGGAGCATACAAATTATTCATTTTGCATGTACACATATATCACAATGAATCCAATTATTATATATAATTACTATGCACCAATAAAGATGCACAATAAAATAGTTACTATTTTTCATTTTCAGTTTATACATAAAAAATGAACAGAGAGAATAAGGATGTTGCACAAGACTGCACAATCATGGAATGGGATAGCTTGGATTTCTATGAAGTGTATCATGTTGCAGGGTCTAGAAAACTGTGAATGACTTGTTGTTAGGTGAAAGAAGCATTCTGCACAAACATGCACAATTTAGGAAGTCATTAAAGGTAACACATATTATGTTAATACAGTGTATTTATACAAAAACCGGACCTAATGACAGAAAGACAGATGCTTGGAGAGCATGTGCTTTTCAATCCTGGGAAAGCCATAGTGCAATCGGATAAGGTTTTTGTGGATGATGAATCATGTTAATAGGTATATAGAAAACTCATTTTGGTTCATTGATTTTGAAGGGGAAGAGAGAGAGAGATAAAGAATGAATCCTGTGCCTCTGTGGGGGATGAGGGGTCCAGATGGGACTTTTGAATCATTTCAATTCTTTGAAACTTGACCAAGTTTAAAGCTAATGTGAATGAGTTGCCCCATTTCAGATTCAACCCTGGGTTTTGCCCATATATTATTTTACTTCTTACCCACTTATTTCCACTCCAGAGCTCCTGAGATGCCTTTAATGGAATGGTATGACTTTTGATTTCACTAATATGCAGTTTTTAATGAAATAATTGACAGTTGTGAAACAAATGCTAGTAACTATTGGATTTTTGCCTCTTCTTGGAAGTAAGGACTACTGAACTGATTACTGTGGATGGGTCCAGAATTTATGTATAAATATATTAACATAATGAGCAGTCCTGGGGGCAAGCACTAGTCAAATACCACAGTAAAGGTTTCCCTGGTGTGACCTATCACTAAACTCCCTATATGATTTTATAGACACACCTGTCTTCCCAGCATGGGGAACTATAGTTTTGACAGTAATCAAAAGATAGAGGAACGTTTGTCTAAAACTTTGAAATCATTGCATATCAGACAGATAGTTGCTTCTTTCATCTAGCTGTCTATGTTCTCATAAGGAGAAACAAAGTGAACTGGTTTTCACTATGCATGCTTCAGCCCTGAAGCTCAGCAAGCTCCTGCTGCTGTGCTCCAGCATTTAAATGGCCTTTGAAATCCCACTCTGTCATGGACTCTGGAAAGGTTTTGTTAAATACCATGTCCCAGAAATAGAACAATTCCTGGAAACCGAGGGGTGACCTTTAAATTAAGGAAATTGGAAAGTCCCTAAAGGCCTAAATGTACCATCAGAAGGAAGAGACAGCTAACCACTAATCGGTAACATCTGCTTCTGTAGTGTGGCTTGCTTGCATTGGCTAGAAACAGTGACTAAACCACCCACCCCACTCACATGTCATTTTCCCTATAAATGCTGACAACAAAGAAAGTAGGGCACAATTCTTCTCCATACCACTTTTAGGTGTATGGGTGGTCGTCTCTGACCAGCTATAATAAAGGCTTCTTTTGGCTTTTAATGAACATCTTGGATGATCTCGTTCTTGTCTGGTGTAACATTCAGAGGCCCCAGAGAGATTTGATTTCCCCTAGCCCTCATGCCTAAATTGGCCTTCTGTGACGATTGCCCGGGAGCCCTACCCAGAGTAGAGGGGAGCTCCTGAGAGACGTGGCTCAGCCTCACTCTTGAGGGAACTTGGGCCCATCTTCAGGACGCTCCTCTGGATGAAGCCACCTGGTATCCTGTCTGTCTCAGTGAGTTGGCTGTCTAAGGGAACAAGGTCAGTCTGGACACAGTTGCTTACATGGAGTCCCAGGACAGGGTGACACGTCGCTCCTGTCCACGGGTAGGCCTCCCCATGTGGCCTAATCTGGTCATTGTCTGTTTGTATTTGTTTTGTCAGCCTGGTTCATGACTGTTTGCACTTTTGCTTTGCTTTCTGTGTTGAATCTCTTTCCAGGACAGTCTACCATGGGGCAGAATCAGTCAACTGTGTGCCCCACTGTTCCAACTTGTTTTTTAGATAATTTTCAGGACTTCCAAAATCATGTCAGTGACTATGGAGCTTCTGTTAATGGATTTAACTTAAGAAAGTTCTGTGTATCAGAATGGCCCGCTTTGGAGTTCAGTAGACCCCCTCAGGGAACAACCAACCTCCCTACCGCCCTCAGGGTCCAGAAGGTCATGTTTGTGCAGCCAGATCATCCTGATCAGGTACCCTATATTCAAATTTGGATTGACATACTAACCAAAAAGCCAAAATGGCTTAACCATTGCCTTTCAGATTCCAAATCCTCTAGTTCGGGAACTGGGAGATGCGGCACTGTTTTGGTGACAACAGCCAGACTAGATGCAAGATCCACCTGGGATGACTGCCAGCAGCTATTGCAGACCCTGTTCACCTTGGAAGTAAAAGAGCAAATTCAGAGGGAAATCCAGAGATACATTTTGGGACCAAATGGACTGCCCACCAATGATCCTGTCCACTTAGAAAAGGTTTTTCCCTCCTCCCGCCCCAACTGGGATCCTAACAGCAATGAAGGTAAGGAGACCCTAGCCTGGTTTCACCAGACTCTGATGACGGGAGTGCACGCTGCTACCTGAAGGCCCACCAACCTTTCAACGGTGAGTGAGACTATACAAGGCCCAAATGAGTCCTCCAGCGCGTTCCTGGAGCACCTCCTGCAGGCGTACCATTTATACACTCCCATAGTTCCAGAGGTCCCTGAAAAGAGGAGAGCTATTAACATAGCCTTTGTAACCCAGCCGGCCCCTGATATCAGAAGACAGTTCCAAAAGTTAGAAGGGTTTGAAGGAAAGGTACTGTCTGAACTGGTGGAAATAGCCCAGTGGGTCTATAATAATAGAGACCCTCCCGAGGAAAGACAAACTAAAAGATTGACTAAAGTCTTACTGACTGCTACCAGAACATGACCCAATCCCTTCACTAGAGGGCCACCCTTCCCTAGAAGCTGGAAACTGGAGAAAGACCAATGTGCTTATTGCAAAGAAAAAGGGCACTGGAAAAATGAATGTCTTCATAAATCTAAAAAACAGAGACAAAACAGAAAAAAACAGAAAAGGTTTTACAATAGAAGAGGAGGACTGACAGGGCTGATGTTTTATTCAGATAGCCCCCCCAAGAGCCTTTGGTAACTTTACAAGTGGGGGGAAAACCTGTGAGGTTCCTAGTGGATACTGGAGCCACTTATTCAGTGTTGCAACAGCCCAAGGAACCCCTGTTGATACCTAAATTCCCCATCCAAGGAGCTACAGGAAAGAGTCAACACTATTCTTGGACAAGGGCAAGAATTACTGATTTAGGTAGGAGAACCATTACTCACTTTTTCTTGGTGATGACAGACTGTCCTTATCCCTTGTTGGAAAGAGACTTTTTAAGCCACCATACTCTGCCCATCTGAAGTTTGGCTCCCCTACCCATATCTTGTTGACCTGCCCACTGGGGGAAGATTATCAATTAATCCCAGATGAATGTCTAGCTAAGGGTCTACTAAAGGACTCTAGCTGTTTTGAAAATTGTGATACTAGAGAGACTTTATTAAACTCCTTCTTCACGGAATTCTCTGAGGTATGGGCCAAATCCAACCCCCTGGACTGGCTACACACCAACCTCCCATCATTGTCCAGTTGACCAGCAACACCACTCTGATTAGGGTAAAACAGTACCCTATCAGCCAAAAGGCCTGGCTGGGAATTTCCCCACACATTAATAGTTTATGAGCAGAGGGAATCCTAATACCCTGTAAGTCAACCTGGAACACTCCCCTCCTGCCAGTCCAAAAGCCTGGAACAGATGACAACCACCCAGTGCAGGATTTAAGAGAACATAATAAATGAGTAGAAACACTCCACTCCACAGTACCCAATACTTACACTCTGTTGAGCCTATTTTCGCTAGAGTGTCAAGCCTATACAGTGATGGAAATGAAAGATGCCTTCTTCAGTTTTCCATTGGCAGTGGTAAGTCAGCCCATTTTTGTCTTTGAATGGACTGATCCAGAGGGGGTACTCAGGACAATTGGCCTGGACAAGATTGCCACAGGGGTTTAAAAATTCCCCTACTTTGTTTGATGAGGCCCTTGGTCAAGAACTACAAAGTTACACCCAGAAGTTACCTTGCTCCAGTATGTAGATGACATACTTCTGGCTGCAAGGACCTACTCTGAGTGTAAGGAAGCTACCAGGGATTTACTAGATGACCTACAAGCCCTAGGGTACCGAGTGTCTGCCAAAAAGTCACAACTGTGTTCTAAAGAGGTAACCTAACTAGGGTAGAAATGATATGAAGGGCAAAATTGGTTGAAATTAATTGGACTGAAATGAAAACTAAAGCCTTCCAAGATCTAAAAGGGGCTCTAATGGAAGCCCCAGCCCTGGCTCTCCCAGGCAATAAAAAACCTTTCCATCTGTACATGGCAGAAAAAGAAAAATAGCTAAAAGGTTGTTAACCCAAATTTCGGGACCATAAAAGAGGCCAGTGACTGATCTGTCTAAATGCCTGGACCCTGTCACTACTGGTTGACCCAACTGCTTGAGGGCAACCACTGCTACTGCCCTACTGGTCAAGGCATTGGGACAAGAACTTATAATCACCGCCCCCCATGCGATTGAAACAATACTAAAGGCTCCATCTGACAAGCGAATAACCAGCACTAGACTAAACCACTACCAGGCTCTATTGTTGGACCCACAGCAAATAAAGTTTTTAGCTACCACGATTTTAAGCCCTGCCACCTTGCTCCCTGATGATGATCCCTCCCAGTCCATACACGAATGTCTAAATATTTTTAACAGTTTCCAAGGGACCAGACTGGATTTACAGGACACACCCTGGGACAACCCTGAGGAAGAACTCTTCACAGATGGCAGCAGCTCCATGGTGGATGGCATCAGATACGTTGGAGCCACTGTGATCATCGTAAATAAAGTAATCTGGGCTCAAACCCTGGGACATGGAACCTCAGCCCAAAAAGCAGAATTAATTGCTCTAACCCAGGGCTTAAGATTTAGTAAGGGCAAAACTGTTAACATCTACACAGACAGTCGATATGCCTTTGCTACTCCTCACATGCACGGGGCAATCTACAAAGAAAGAGGTTTATTAACCTCAGGAGGGAAGATGTCAAAAATGTGCCAGAAATCCTGGTCTTGCTGGAGGCTATCTGGCTACCAAATCAAGTCACTATCATGCATAGCTAGGCCCATCAAAATGGAGAAACTATAGAAATACGAGGAAATAATTTTGCAGAACAAACCACCAGAGAGATTGCCCTAAGACCAGTGGGGCCATTGACCATTCTCCCAGCTCTCCATGAGTGCATTCTACTTTCAGAGCCTGCCTACTTGGAACAGGACAATATAAAAATCAAGCAACTTGAGGCACATAAAAACTCAAAAGGGTGGGCTACTCTGCCAGATGGCAGATTATACTTGCCACAGGACGTTGGCTGAACTTTAATTCATCATTTACATCAAGGGACCCATTTGGGTGAATCAAAGCTACCAGATTTACTCCATAGAAGATACTATTTACTCCATAGAAGATACTAATACAGTCCACTGTTTTGTAGTGCCACCCTGTGTTCAGGTAAATGCTAGAAGAATTACAGGTTCATCTCATGAGCCCAGATACTGAGGACTGACTCCAGGAGAAAATTGAGAAGTGGACTTTACTGAGGTAAAACCTGGCAAGTATGGGTGTAAGTATTTGCTTGTTTTTGTAGATTCGTACTTGGGATGGACTGAGGCATTTCCTACCAAGACAGAAACCACTCAGATTACAGTAAAAAAAAGCTACTTCAGGAAATCATTCCCAGATTTGGCCTCCCACTATCCATAGGGTCTGACAATGGCCCCACCTTCACAGCAAAAATAACCCAATCCTTGTTGAGTGCTCTAGGGATTAGTTGGAAACAACATTGTGCTTATAGGCCACAAAGTTCAGGTCAGGTAGAAAGGATGAACAGGACCTTAAAGGAAACAATAAATTAATTCTGGAGACTGGTGAGCGAAACATGTGTAGACCTTCCTCCCTTTGCCCTCGTTCAGGTATGCTGCACCCCTTATAAAAAAGGGATTACCCTCTTTGAAATCATGTTTGGAGACCCCCATGCCTGTTAGCTAAGCTGGACACATCCACAATTCATTCCATGGCTACTTATTCCCCTAAACTAGGATTTATTAGTATGGATAAGACCAGTGGGGAATGTTAAATACCATGTCCCAGAAATAGAACAATTCCTGGAAACCGTGGGGCGACCTTTAAATTAAGGAAGTTGGAAAGTCCCTAAAGGCCTAAATGTACCATCAGGAGGAAGAGACAGCTAACCGCTAATCACTAACATCTGCTTCTGTAGCGTGCCTTGCTTGCATTGGCTAGAAACAGTGACTATACCACCCACCCCACTCACATGTCATTTTTCCTATAAATGCCCAAAGGAACTAGGGCATGATTCCCTTCCACACCACTTTAGGTGTATGGGTGGTTTCGCTGACCAGCTATAATAAAGGCTTCTTTTGGTTTTATGTGAAGACTTGGATGATCTCATTCTCATAAGATATAACAGTTTTCCCATTACTCTTGGGACAGCTTGGTTTAGATGTTATGGTCAGTATCATTTCTCACATCACCAAGCTCAGGCTCACAGAGTCTAAATTATCTCTTCAGAAAAGTGTCAGGATTGGAAGGAGGTTCCAGCCCTCCCCATCTCTGGAGGATACTGAACAGACTCCATTAGAAGATGGGCTTACAAAATAGGATTTCCATTCTTCCCCATCTTAGGGAGATTTATCTGTCTTTGAGTACATACCCACTATAGGAACAAAGTAATCCATCCTTTTCTGGTATCATCCTAAAAGATCTCAGACATGACTTTCTCCCAAATTAACAAGTGAATTACAACTCCAACAGAGAATTTGTGGAATGTAGCCTTTGAATCACCTCTTTAAAAGCCCCTTGTTCCTGCTGATGGGCAAAATTACAGTCTTTGGAACAGGAAACCCCTGTGTTTATCCTTTGCTCCCAAAGCAATAAATGCTCTTTTTCCTTTATCAGAAGAAGAAGAAGAAGAAGAAGAAGAAGAAGAAGAAGAAGAAGAAG
>JAJEJO010004310.1:266176-278849 GCA_020662805.1 Glaucomys volans | reverse complement strand
GGGGTGTGGGAAGATGAAGGAATTCCAGAACCAGGTCACTTTGTTCCCACCCTGGGACTTGGTGCTCCACTGTGTCCTGAGGTAGAGAGATGTGGGATGCTCTTGTCCCCAGGCAACGTGATGACCTGCTCCAGGGTGTCCTGGACCTATTTTTTATGTAAAAGCAGGGCATGGGAAGAAGAACCCTCTGTGAGCCCAGCCTGTCCTCTGTAAAATGGGGGTAGCAATGCTCACCCACAGGGACCTTCAGTGATAATATCCTTTCCTATAAAAATCACTGATCCCTGTGTATGTCTCAGATGGTTATTCAAATATGTATTTGTTGGGAAGTTCTTCCTAGTAATTCCAAATTCTAACATGCATTCTCCCCTGGTAACCATGCTTCTAATATTCTATGATGACTTTTTTAAGCCATACTTTCCAAGTTTATTAAAAATGTCAGTTATAAGAATTTAGAATTAAAAAATAATATTAATGTATTTTCACTATTTTTTATTAGAGCTTTATAAGTTATACATCCTAGTTGGGTTCATCCTGACAAACTGAAACACGTGGAATTCAATTTCAGTTCATGATCCCCCTCACTTTTCTCTCCCGTACTCCTTACCCTCTCCCATCCTATGTCCTCTACTCTAATGGACTTCCTTTCACTCATCTATTAATTTATGTTTGATTGTTTCTTTCTATCTCTGCATAAAGTTGAAGTTCCCTGTCGTATATTTATGCATGTAGAGAATGTGTTTAAGAATTCATTCTGCATTGCTGTCCCTAAACCATCCCTCCATTCTGTCTCTTGATCTCCTTCTACATTACTGATCTTCCCTTTCTTCTTGTATTATCCTATCTTTCCCTGCCCCTTTTTATTTTGCTCTAGCTTCCACATATGAGAGAAAATATTTGACCTTTTAGTTTCTGAGATGTCATGAGTTCTGAGATTTAGTTTCTGAGTTTCATGATTTCTCTTAGCATAATTTTCTCCATTTATATCCATTATCTGCAAATGCCATAATTTCATTCTTTTTCATGACTGAGTAGAACTCCATTGTATGTGTGTATCACGGTTTCTTTTTTATTTTAATTATTTATTTATTTTAATAATTTTTAGTTGTCAATGAATATTTATTTATTTATTTATTTATTTATTTATTTATTTATATACAGTGCTGAGAATTGATCCCAGTGCCTCACACATGCCAGACAAGCACTCCACCACTGAGGCACAACCCCAGTTCCTATATCAGAGTTTCTTAATCCATTCATCTCCTGGCAGGCATCTTGGTCTATTCCACAATTTAGTTATTATAAGTAACTAAATTTGTGCAGCTACAAATATTGAGGTGACTGATATAGCCACCTGTAGCCTACCTATTTTACATCTTTTTGGAAAATACCAAGGAGTGGGAAACCTGGGTCATATGGTGGTTCTATCCCTAGTTTTTTGAGGAATCTACATACTGCTTTCCAGAGTGCTTGTACTACTCTGTAGTGCCAACAACAATGTATAAGTTTACATTTTCCCCCACAATATCACCAGCATTTATTATTACTTGTATTCCTGATCATTGCCATTCTGACTGGAGTGAGATGAAATCTTAGAGTACCTTTTTATTTAATTTTTTTAGTTGTCAGTGGACACAATACCTTTATTTTATTTATTTATTTTTATGTGGTGCTGAGGATCAATCCCAGTGCCTCACACATTCTAGGCAAGCACTCTATCACTGAGCCACACCACAGCCCTCTTGGTGTACTTTTGATTTGCATTTTGCATTTTGCATTTTGTTTGCTAGAGATGTTGAACTTTTTTCATATATTTGATGTCCATTTTTGTTTCTTCTTTTGAGAAGTTTCTGTTTAGTCATTTTGCCCATTTATTTATTGTGTAATTATTTTTATTAGTGTTAAGTTTTTTAATTATTTGTATATTCTGTATATTAATCCCCTATCAGAAGAGTAGCTGGCCAAGATTTTCTCCCATTCTACAGAATTTCTCTTCTTTTTTACTACTTTTTAAGTTGTTGATGGACCTTTATTTTATTTATTTATTTATATGTGGTGCTGAGTGTACCAGTGCCTCACACATGCTAGGCAAATGCTCTACCACTGAGTCACAACCCCAACCCCTCTCTTCATGCTCTTAATCATTTCCTTTGCCTTGCAACCTTTTAGTTTGATGGCATCCCACTTATGGATCCTTGGTTTTATTTCTTGTGTTTTGAGGGTATTCTTAAGGAAGTCAGTGCCAGCACCTATGTAATGGAGTGTTAACCCTATATTTTCTTCTAGCAGTTGTAATGTTTCTGGTCTAATTCTTAGGTCTTTGGTCCATTTTGATTTGAGTTTAGTGCAGGGTGAGGAATAGAGGTCGAATTTCATTTTCCTACATATAACTATTCAACTTTCCAAGCACCATTTGTTAAAAGGCTGTCTTTTCTCTAAGATATATTTTGGTACCTTTGTCAAATTCAGACAGCTATAGGTTTGTGGGTTTGCTTCTGTGTCTTATATTCTATTGGTCTTTATGTGCATTATGATGCCAATACCATGCTGTTTTTGTTACTATACCTCTGTATTATAATTTCAGATCAGGTATTGTGATGCCTCCTGTTTCACTTTTCTTGTTTAGTATTACTTTGTCTATTTTGGGTCTCTTATTCTTCCAAATGAAATTTAAAATGTTCTCTCTAATTCTGTGAGGAATGTCATTGATATTTTGATGGGTATTGAATTGAATCTCTATATTGCTTTTGGTAGTATGGCCATTTTGATACTCTTAATTCTGTCTATACAAGAACATAGGATGTCTTTCCAGCTTCTTTCATTTTCTTTCTTCAGCATACTATAATTTTCATTGTGGAGCTCTTTTGCTTCCATGGTCACGCTATTTCCCAAGTATTTAATTTTTTGAGGTTATTGTGAATATAATTATTTTCCTGATTTTTTCCATTGCTAAATCACTGAGTATAGGAAAGCAATTAATTTATGGTAGTTGATTTTCTATCCTGCTACTTTGCTGAACTCATTTATAACCTCTAGAGATCTCCTGGTGGAAATTTTTGGGTCTTTTAGATATACGGTAATACTGTTGGCACAGCAATAGTTTGACTTCTTTTCCTATTTGAATCACTAATATTTTATTAGTATCCAATATTTTATTAAAGATTTTTGCATCTATGTACATCAGGGATATTGGTCCATAGTTTTCATTCATTGATGCATCTTTGTCTGGTTTTGATGTCAGGGTTATACTGGCTTCATAGAATGTATTTGGGAGTGTTTTCTCTCTTTCAATTTCATTAAATAATTTGAGAGAGACTGGTATTCATTCTTCTGTAAAGGTCCAGGAGAACTAAGCTGATAATTCATATGGTCCTGGGCTTTTCTTTTTTTGGAAGAATTTTAATTGTTGTTGCAATTTCATGACTTGATATTGGTCTGCTTAGGTTTCCTATGTCTTCCTGTTAAATTTGGGCAGGTCATGTGCGTCTAGAAATTTTTCAGTGTCTTTCAGATTTTCCAGGTCACTGGAGTATAAATTTTCAAAATAGGTTCTAATAATCCTATGGATTTCAGAAGGATCTGTGGTGATATCTCCTTTTCTTCTCTGATCTTGTTTATTTCAGTTTTCTCTCTCCTTCTCTTGGTTAGTTTGGTTAAGAGCTTGTCAATCTTATTTACCTTTTCAGAGAACCAACTCTTCATTGCATTGATCCTGTATATTGTTTTCTTATTCTCAATTTCATTGATTTCAGCTCTGATCTTAATTATTTACTGTCTTCTACAGGTTTTGGAGTTTGTTGTTCCTTATCTAAGCCTTGATATAGAGCGTAAGTTAATTTATTTGGGATCTCTATTTTTAAGTTAGGCAATCAGTGCTAAAAGTTTTCTCTTAGAACTGCTTTTATACTGTCCCAGAGATTTTGATATGTTGTATCTCTGTTCTTGTTCATTTCTAGGAATTTATTGATTTCTGTTCTCATTTCTTCTTTGATCCATTCATCATTTAGGAGAGTATTGTTTAATCTCTATGTATTTTTGTGGTTGCTATTATTTTTCTTGCTGTTGATTTCTAGTTTCATTCCATCATGATTTTATAGGATATGTGGAATTATTTTGATTTTTTCTGTATTTGATAAGATATGCTTTATGGACTAGAATATGATCTATTTTCAAAAAAGTTCCATGTGCATCTAAGAAGACAAATTCAGATATTTTGGGATAGAATGTTCTGTCGATGTCTGTTAGGTCCATTTGATTTATAGTGTTGTTCAGGTTGGAGATATCTTTATTGATTTTATGTTTTGATGATAAGTCTACTGGTGATAATGGTGTATTGAAATCACCCAGTATTCTTGTGTTGGGATCTATGAGGGATTTAATGTTGTGGAGTATTTTTCCCATGTAATTGAGTGCATTTGTATTTGGGGCATAACTATCTTCTCTCCTTATACCTTTTTGTTTAATTTGTCCCTTTACTAGGATGTATTGTCCTTATTCTGATTAATTTTTGCTTGAAATATGTCATACATGAGAATAGCTAATCTTGCTTGTGTTCTTGATCTGTATACATGTAATATTTTCCCATCCATTTATCTTAAACCTGTGGATGTCTTTCCCTGTAAGTTGAGTCTCTTGTTAACAGCATATAGTTGGATATTGGTTTTTGATCCATCCTATTAATATATATCTTTTGATTGGGGAGTTGAGGCCATTAACATTCATCATTAGTATGGATATGTGTCTGTGGTTTCCTGCCATTTTGATTTTTTGCCCTATTTTATCTTGTCTTGAATCTCATTTGATGGGTTCTTCTATTGGACTCCCTCTGTTTGGGAGTTTCAGGAATTAACTTTTAATTCCTCTGTGTACAGTTTATCTTTGATTATTCTTTGTAGTGCTGGCTTGGTGCTCATCACTTCTTTTAGTTTATTCTTGTTGTGGAAAGTTTTTATTTCCCTCCCAAATTTGAAACTGAGTTTTGCTGTGTATCATAACCTTGGCTGACAATTGTTTTCTTTTAGGGCTTTGGATATCTCGTTCCAGGCTCTCCTTGATTTTAGGGTTTGAACTGAGGAATTAGAAGTGAACTATATTGGTTTGCCTTGAAATTTTTCCTGATCTTTTTCTCCTGCAGCTTTTTAAAAAATATTTTTTAGTTGTTGATGGACCCTTATTTTTATTTATTTATATGCAGTACTGAACATTGAACTCAGTACTTCACACATGCTAAGCAAGTGCCCTACCACTGAGCTACAACTCTAGCCCCTCTCTTACAGCGTTTAATATTCTTTCTTAATTTTCTATGTTGGGCATTTGGATTTTGATATGTGCTGGTGAGCCTCTCAATTGTTTGGGGTCCTGTAAGCCTCTTGCATGTGGATGTCTCTCTCATTTCTGATATGGTAAAAATTTTCAGTAATTATCTCATTGAAAATCATCTTTATGCTTTTAATTTGTATCTTCATGTCTCTTCTATCCCAATGATTCTCAGGTTTGGTCTTTAATATTGTCCCAGAGTTCTTATACATTCCAGCACTGTACTATTATTTTCCCTTTATTGCATTCTGTGTACACAAGATCATATACTCTCTCTTCAAAACCTGAAGTTCTGTCTTCAAGGACTGAGGTTCTATATTGTGTGCACTCTAATCTGTTAGTGATGACTTCAAGTGAGTTTTTAACTTGATTAGTTATGTCTTTCCTTTATAGGAGATCTGCCACACCCACCACTACTCCCCTCAGTGCTTGACACGGTTCCACTGGGAATAATGAAGATTCTTTCATGGTCTAATCTTCTGGGAAATGTAGACATGGCATTCTCTTTCTTGTTTTTGTTATTTCTTATTGTTATTGGATGTTTGCATTTATAGATTTCAGTAAAAAATCAGACATTAAATGATTTGGAACATAAAAATAACACCGCTCAAGTCTTAATTGATTTCATATTAATATTACCTTAAGCAAATGGAAAAAATGTTGTAGATCAGATCAACAAGAGTTATTGTCCACTGCTCTCAGTTAGCTTAATGCAGTCAGACTGCCTGGCTGCTTTAGCCCAAAGCAGGATGTGCCCCCCTCTTAGTGAAGCTGTTTTCACAGTTCAAGGACCACACCTGGATTACATGGGAAAATATGACCTTCCCCTAGAGAATAACCTTTAAAGCCCCTAGATATAGGTCTCCCTTTCCTTTAGCTAGAAGTTATAATAGGAAATAAGAAGTGCTTGTCTTAGAGGTCATTTAATTAACAAAAAGAAGTTCCACTTTATATACAATAGATAGATCAAAGGGCACTGTGCTGTCTTTGAGAGAGATGCTTGATTGATATGGCTGTTTGTTATTCTTGACTCAACTTTAAACCATGATGTGCTAAAATCTATATAACTTATGAGAATGGCCTCTACTCTTATCATTCCTAGTAACACGAAAACCAGAACCAATTAAATGTTTTTGTGATGTTTTTCTTAGAGGAATAGGAGAAGTTATCTTATTTTGATTATACTTATGCTCATTAGATTCGATCAGAGCTTGCAACGTTTTCCCTTTCATGTAAGCTCAAGAGATTGTACTCAAGGTGAACGAAAATAGTTAAATTGTGTGTGAAACAGTAAAGAAAAAACTTAGATGTGAAACTTACTTAGAACTTAGCCATGTAACAGTAAAGTTATAACTAAGCCTCAGATCTTCGAGTCTGTGTCACTTTATTCTAGTCACCAATGCCTTCCCCCCACCAAGCTGCAACACGACCCCTGCTAAGGCTGGACCTCGGCAGAGATCTGCTTGGATTCTTTTCACTATTTCCATTTCTTTATTAAAGTGGGCTTTTATCTCCATTAATTGCTCTCTTTATTCCTTCCTTAGAGCTTATTTTAGTTCCTTGAACATTTTAATAATCAATTTTTTAAGCTTTCTCTGGGCTTTTGTCCCCCTCACTCTCAGTGGGATCCTTTTGTTTGGGGATTGTGGATTTTGGTGGGATATTTGATTGCCTATTTCTTCACATTTTGAGATGTCTTGGGCTTGTGCATCAGTTGAGGTGGATTCCCCTCCTTTTTATTTTGCATGTGTCCTTTTATGCGTAATTATCTTATTTGTTCTGGTATTTCTCTCTGTCTTTGGGGTATGAGTAGATGCCAAGTGGTGTGACCTGAGGTCCCTCTCAGATTGTTCTTACTTGGGTACTTTTGTCTTCTCACTTCTTTTATTTTTATTTTTATATTTTTAATTTATTTAATTTTGATTCATTGAACACAAATGGAGTACAGCTATTGTTTCTCTGGTTGTACACAAAGTAGAGTCACATCATCCATGCATTCATACATGTACATAGGGCAATAATTTCTACCTCATTCTACTATTATTATTACCCCCCCACACACACTCTGACCCTACTTCTCACTTCTTTGAGTTGGAGTAATGTCAGGGCTTAGATGAAGTAGAATGTGTGTGAAGTAAGATTCATTGTTGCTTGGTTAAGATGTGAATATTTCATAGCTACAGGATCTCTATTCTGTGATCTTGCAGTTTCCCAATCTCTTTCCAGCCCCTCTTATGGGGAGGGGGTAACCAGGATTGGCACTAATGCCAGGAACAAATGTGAAGTTTTTTGTTAAATGTCTGGTGTCTACTTTGACACCTGTAATAATATATGCCACTTATATAGCCATGGTGGGATCAGCATTTAACAAGAGTATGGACAATTTAAAAAACTGAACTAGATCATAAATTCAACAGTAGTTGTCTACTCTGTAGTCTAACATTTGGGATCACTCCAACTTAAATGGGGTCAGAATTACATAGTGTAATCATTAGTTTTGGCTTTTGTTTCTTCTATTTTTTTTATTAAAGTAGAGCTGAAGATTGGGTGTCACTAATTTATATGTGGAGCTAAGTGTGCTGTCTTTTGGTCAAGTTTAATTCAGTGGTAGTCTCTTAAATTGTGAACTTTTAGTGTCCCAGTAGATTTCCAGCACCTCACAGAATAGGGTGAAATAAATAATAGTAGCATCCATTGCAAACAATAAACAGCATTAAAGTAAATACCCAATACTTACTATGACATCTTCAAAATTAATTACCACTAAAACAAAACAAAACAAAACAAAAAACCAGGAATGGTGGGTTCAGGAATTGTCAACAGTAAAAACAATAACCATGAACTAGATCTGGCTTTAAAGCAAAGAGAAGGTGTCAATTCTATCATCCCCAACACTAGTGATTGCATCAAAATTAACGGTGGGGGCAGGAGTTATATAAGGCAATTAGCACTGAAAAATGGTGAAAATAGAGTTAATAAGGGGAAAAAAATGTCTCAAAGTTAGAAGAATTTACAATTTCAAAAAGTGAACAGAGTGTGCAGAAGAGATGTTGAAGGTGATGTTTACATGGAAGGAGAGGAAAAATAGAAGAAACAATATTGGGTTGGGGGAGAGAAAATAGAATTTGGTCATTAGCAAGAGAAGAGAGAGAAACAAGATAAACAAGTGAAAATAATACAAAACTAAACCAAAATATATAATCAAAAAACCTGAACCCTCAAAAGACAGGGCAAGGGAAAAATAACTCTATTTTTAAAATGCTGAAGATGAAAGACATAGAAAGTATTTGTATTTATACCCCCGATCCAGTCAACACAGCAAGAGTTCATACACTCACCACACACACACACACACACACACACACACACACACACACAATGAAGAATGAAAGAAACTTCTCCACTGAGGTGATCAAAATAGTTGACCAGATTGGATGGTCACTCTATGTCCAGCAACCTTTCTTTCCATTTCTTCTTCAGTTATGTATTCATACAGAGAGCAAGGGGTGGCTGTTGTTATTCCCTTCCTGTTTTTGTGTTGCTCTCTGAGCTGCCAGTTGGAGCAGCCTAAGGTTGAAGGTTTTTGATATAAGATTCAGCTTCTCTTCTTACCAGTACAAGGTGGGATGTGTTGGGAAATACTGTCAGTAGGAGTTTTGTCCATTTACACCAGATTGGTGCACTCCCAGGGTAAAACTTATGAAGGGTTCTCTGAGGGGCATTCCAACAGGTAGGGCTTAGGTCTAATCAGGCCTCAGGGATTTTGTTTGATGTTGTCTGCTTTGGAAAGATCAGATCTATCTGTCCCTAGGGCTTGCCAGTAGCCAATTTCTGATGTGGGTCTGTTTATCAGGAGCCTTGCAATAATTCCAATCGTGGCACAGGGGGGCTATCCTTCATTCACTGCTACCCATGAGCACAGCCTTCCTGGGCTTAGTTTCCAAGTGAATTGCTTCCCCCCACCATCAGACTCCCAGCCTGATTCAGATGGTCAGTTGAGCTGCCAGACTCAAAGTAAGTTGGGCTTCCCCTCACCCTCCTAACTCAAATCTCCCTTGGTGCAGTCCACTCCATGCTTGTTTCACTCATGTTCCCCCAGTCATCCCCTAAGTCCCCAGATGGCATCTGCTGGGATATTGTTACAGAGAATTTCCATCTCCCTGAGGGAGCCATAGCTGCAGAGAGATCTCCCCAAAGCTGCAGAAAGACCTTCCCAAGATGGCTCCGGTGCACAGTGAAGTATTTGTCAGCTAAGTTTAGGCAGCTCTTTTTTTAATTGTAGGTTTTTCCATACCAAATTTCTCTGTTTCTCCCTCCTTCTGTGATGAATTGATGCCCATGCAACCGCTGGGTTGGCTCCCATGTATTCTTTCTTGTTTATTGTACCCAAGTTTCTAAGTCCCTAAGCCAGTTTGAATGTCCAATATTGAATTTTAGTGAAATCCTTCTTTCACTCACCTTGCTGGGAAGTTATACACCCACTGCTTTGGTCCTGAGTCACTGCATGACTTGGAATGCAGCTTTCCTCTACTCTGCTGTCTTCTGATCTCCTATGTTTTCACTATTTTAAGCATACCCAGCAAGGATCTTCATATTAAAAAGAGAATCCATAAAGTTATTATACTCTAAGAACATCACATTCTCAGCTCTGTACTCCCCTCGCTGAGGACTCTCTTCCTTACAATGTCCTTTCCTCAGGCAACAATTGATCTGTTAATAGATTAGTTCTTATTTTCCATAATTTTATGTAAATGAAGTTATAGAGGTTGTGTTTGGTGAGTATGGAGGGTAGGAAGTCTGATTTGGTTCTTTCAGGCTATTTATTTACTTTTAGACTTTTGGATTAATTTTTATTATACCCAGGTATATCAACAGAAATATTATTTCTAGACATTTTGGAAACACTTTGTTGAATATTTAATACATTATGTCTAAAAGAAGACTCACATTTGGGTAAAATGGAGATCATCATTTATTTTTTGAATCACCAAAATATCTACTTCATATGCACTAAATAAGAAATTCTTCCAGAATCATCTTCATATTTGGCATTATATTAAATATCTAAAGAATAAATATAACAAGTTGGAGTGCTGCATTTGACTTTGCTGAAGAACTTCTTTATTGATATTGGAAAATCACTTCCCTGTTGATCTCTGAATGAAGAAGTAATTCAGATAAAAAGGAGACAGAAACCATAAGCCCTTGACCCAGATGCTAAACCCAAGACCACCCACAGGACCATGCACTGGGATTTCATCTGCATCATCAGCTTCTTCAGAGGGAGAAAGAATAAGTGCATATCCACAAGAACTTAATGCCAGAATCATGTCAAATTACAGGTCATGAACTGGAAAATCATCATTAATAAAAGAGGGTGTCCTTAGGGGATGATAAGAGTTAAAATCCCATTCCTGTTCCTTACTAAATGACTCCATATAATTTATTTTACATCAGCAAATCACCTTTTGAGTAGAAATAATGATGCCTTCTTCATAAAGTCACTGTGCAAAAATTATGCAAAAATGTAATTGTTCACATTTTTTAGTTTTAAATATGTGAGTGATATCATAGAATGGGGACAATTTTATAAGCTTTTCTCCCTCTGAAAACATTTTCTTGTATTCTCTGATGTTGGTGACTATAGTTTTGATATATTAGCAGTGCTGAAGTGAATATTATTGTGCCTGTGTATCTCTTCAGTTCAGACGTAAGAGGGCAGAAGGTGACAGGTGACTCACTTTCTTCTTTCACAGATATTGCCAAGTATTTTCATAAAGAGATTTCATTAATGTGTCCTCTCCCAACAGTGTAGGCTGATCTCATGACCTCACATTTTCCACGTAAAGAGAATGAAACATAACATAAGCTCACTGATGGGGTTTTCTTTTCAAACCCTAGAATTTTTCCAGGAAATTTTATGACTCATGATGTGAGACCATTATTCAATTCAATTTAACCATAGTTGAATATTTATGATCTTTGACAAACCAGTCCACTTATGAGAATTTTTTCCCCAAATTCAGTCAACATAGGCCCCTATGGTCATCACTCATCTGTCTGCACTGCTCGAGGTTAAGCTGACCATTTCCCTGGCTGGCTCCGTACATTCAGATCCCCTGCTCTTTCTCCATCCATTCAGACAGGACATTCTGCTGGATGCTCAGCTTGGATGGACCAGCCACAGATCCATGCCAAGTTTGATATGCAGCATGTCCAGGGTCCTACCATTGGAGGATCTTATGAGCTACATGGAAAGCTATAACCTTAGAAGGTTGCTAAGTGAATATTCAATCAGAATAAGAAGTCTTTATTCAGATTCAAAATTGTTTCCCAAAAAGTATGCCTTGAAAGTCTGTCATCTGTGACAAGGATAGCTACTTTCCTTAAGCACACATAGGTAGGATTCCTTGGGACAGCAGCTAGAATGTGCACTGGCAGTGGTTGACTTTTAGACTGACCCAGTGCAGCACCACAGTGTGGATAAATCTGTTTGATCCTGAGTTTTATTAAGAAGTATCTCAGACCTAAACCTTTTTCTCCAATGTCACCTTAATAAGGAATAGAGTTGATGTATTGTTTTCCATAGGCTTTTGCTGTATTTCTTGATTGGCTCAGAGCTCAGATGTAGAGGAAGTGTATTTGGGGCAGGGGGGCCATAATGGCTGAGGCATTATGGACCAACACCATAGAAAAAGGAAGTGAGCCAGCCAGACAAGGAAATGAGAAATGAGAGTTGTGGGCTCTTTGTAAGACCCACCTCTGGCACGCAAAGCAGAACACACACTTGCTCAGCCCAGACTATCATTAAGAGTTTTCATAAGAAGAGGGACTAAGCTGAGCAATCCCTAATTCCCCTTCCAAATTCATTAATCAGATAAGTGATTCCCCAAGGAGTGAATATGTAGAGATGCTAAAGTCATTTTGTGATTGATATCCCTCTATATGAAAGAAAATATCAAGAATGGAAGATAGCAATTTTGATTGGGGTTGCTGTGAGTTAGTAGATAAGCCTGGGGAGAATCCCAGTCCCAAGTCTTCTGATCCATGAACAGGATATATCTTCTAATTATTTACATCTTTAATTTTCTTAGCAATATTTTGTAGAACTCATTGTACAGGTATCACAGTTCTATGGACAGATTATCAATACATATTTCATATTTTTGATGCTATCTTAAAATATTATTTTATAAATACTTATGCCAATTGTATTTTTCTGAACTTTTAGCAACAAAATGTTAACAGTAGATGTTGAGGAATATTTTTTGTGGAAAAATTATTTCATGCTTAACACACATTTACCAGTATTTACATGTCAGATTTTGGAAGTCATTAAGAATACATAGAGCTGGGC
>JAJEJO010004310.1:242149-266076 GCA_020662805.1 Glaucomys volans | reverse complement strand
TCCAGTACGAAAAAAAAAAAAATCAAAAAAAAGAATACATAGAAACTGGGTAAAAAAATCCCCCGGGACCAGGTTTAAACTTTATTACAAAAAAAAAAAAATCAATCTCTAAAAGAACATAGTTTAGTAGCTTTCAACATTATATGCATGGTTAGAAATGAAACTGTTGAAATGTGTAGTTTTACTTCTTTACCTCCTGGTAAATTAAGCTTAATGAATACCTGGAATCCTGGGTGGTATGAGAGAAGGGGAAACAATATGTATGTATTTGTGTATTCGTGAATGTATGTATGTATGCATTTACATAACAATGAAGCTACTAGAAATTTTTATTGTTAAGAATACTGAATTATTGTGATCAAGTTATTCTTATTCAGATTCTAGCACATATTAGAGGTAAGATTAGTGTTGCTTTTATTTGTTTTTCCCAACATTTCCTTGGCCAGAATGGTTACCATGGTGACCCTGTGACTGCTGTGGGATTTGGGACAGACCAAGCATCTGTTTATGATTTTAGCTTGAATTACTTATTATTTTGGTTCTGTCATGTGCTGCTTTTCTAATTCTGATGTTCCTTCTAAAATTATTAGTTGGCATGTGAGAAGAGTGTAGAATCTTCACTTCCTATTTATTTATTTATTTATCATGTACCAATATCATTTTATTATTCTGACTCTAAGATTCATATTTTACTCATAAATTATCCTCTGGTATATAATTTGTGCTTAGATTGTCCCCAAATCAACCAGTGGAAGTCACTTCAACTTGGTCTTATCGTCCACTTGACAGCTTTCTAGAATTCCCTGAACATGTACTTTGCTCTCTGAGACTGACATCTCCCCATGTGTAGAAAAGAAGCAAGGATGCCTATCTCAGAGCATCATTTTTGAACCTCTAAAAATAACAACTTACAATGTAGTACATGTTTTATTCATCAGCAAAGCAAATGTTATTTCCTCATTCACACTTTGATTCTTGTGGTCTGTGCATACAATACATTTTTTTGTTTTGTTTTGGGGTATTTGCTTTTTGGTTTTGGTACCAGGGATTGAACCTGGGGAGTGAAGGCTTCCACTGAGCCCTTTTTTATATTTTATTTAGAGACAGAGTCTCACTAAGTTGCTTAGGGCCTTGCTGAGTTGCTGAGACTGGATTTGAACTTGAGTTCCTCCTGCCTCAGCCTCGTGAGCCATTGGGATCACAGTGTGTGCCACTGCACCCGGCCATACAATGCCTGTTATATCAATATAATACCCTGAATAGAGTAAGAATACTTGGAAATGTAATATAAAGCAGGGATAAGCCCACATTTCCATTATTAGTGAATTTCTGGGTCACTGCTGTGTGCAGAATGGAGCTGTGGAAGAGGAAAAGCATCATTGAACAGATTCCAGTTAACTGAGTCGGTAAAGGTAAGACAACACCACCTCTGGATTTTCCATCCTCTTGTTTTCATCTTTATTCCATGTGTTTTCTTTCCCTTTACTATCCTTCTAGTTTAACAAGAGAGAATGATGTGGATTCTGTATTGCAGAACCAGAGCTTATAGACATAATCAAATATATTTAGTCTGCTAGACAGATTTCTGGAGAGATCAGTGTCCCATCATGGGAATACTTTTGATAATCTGCTACCCTTTCCACTAGCTTCCCCTACACAAGATCTTTCTGATCATCAGGAATACTCTGAAGATAAGCATGATCCCATGTGAGAAAGAAATATGTGGTCTGTGGTAGGAGGGAAGTACCAGTGAAATTTCAAGGACATAAGTTAACAAACCCTGCAGATGTCCCATAACTCTAGAATAGTAGGTAATTAAATAATGCCACTCTAATGTGAGCTGTTGAGGTCAGCATTTTTGCAAGTGTGGTCCAAGGATCACTTCATCAAAATCATCAGGTGTTGCTTATTAAAATAGCACATATTTGGGGTCCACTCTGTGTCTGCAAATTTAAGGTCAGGACAGTTGATTGGACATGTCTATATTTTGAGTAATTTCTCTAGTTGTTTCCAGTATTCATCCAGGCTGAAAAGCACTTCTGTGGATTTGCAAAAAGTTCTGCTAAATTTTTGAATTCTTTGATGTCTAATTCCATTGTTGGCTACTGCTGCTTCTTGGCTTTTAAATCTGTGTATTCTCTGGTGTATCAAATTTATAGAATTTCCTTCAATTAAGTAATATTTACTCAGTAATTCATATATGAGACTATGATGTAGGCACTAGGGAAATAGAGCAGAGAACAGGATAGGCAGAATCTCTGGAGCTCTCCTTCCAATTTGGGAATTGTGACAATTAGCAGGGAAGCAAATCAGCAAGCAGAACAATCTCATATGGTGATTTGTGATTTGAAGATAATAAACACATAGAGTAGAAAATCTGAACAGGGATTATGAGACAAAGGGTTGTCAATGAAGTTCCTTCTCAGAAAGTGGCATTTGAGGACAAGAAGAAGCCAGGCATGAATCAGCAATTTCATCAGTGTCCCTGTGCTGTTCATGGATACCAACTGATCAAGGAATAGAGGGAAAACTCAGTGTTGGGAGCCTGGCAGACAATGTGTAGACTAGCAGGAGGTGAGGTGCAAAGGACAAACAGGAGTCACAAGGTTTGGTCAATATATAGAGTTTGGATTTTATTCTGAGTGTAAAGGGTTAGAGTTTGGGAGTGAAATAATCTGATTCTTGCCAAAAGGTAATTCTGGCTGCTGTGGGGGAATGGACTGGAGAGGTACAACATAGCCTGTGCAAACAATCATTAGAATATTCCTGAAGGTCAGGGGAGGGAATAGGGTGGATAGGACCAGTGGTGTGTGCAGAGTGAAGAAAAGCACCTAGACAGGGCGTGTCTGGAGATAGGGCAGTCGGGACCTGCAGTGGCTGTGCGTTCTTGTGGGGATAAAGCAGAATCAAGGAGGAGCCCTGGGTTCATTCGGCGACATGGAGAAATGGTGGTGCTGTTTTCTGACATCAGTTATACTAAGCGCCACTGACATTCTAAAGCTATCAAGCGGTAGTTGTAGTGTAAACTAGTGACTTGAAAAAAGAAAAAAAAAATCGTGGTTGGCGCACGCTCAGGGAACGCCCGCCTAGCGGTTGGCTAAAATCACAAGGAGCAAGTGCGCAGTGGGAACCAGAGCCCAGACCCCTGTTGTGCCTGTGGAGACAGGGTCGTAGGAGAAGGTCGAGATGAACTCGGTATTATCGCGGGCGAACTCACTGTTCGCTTTCTCACTGAGCGTGATGGCGGCGCTCACCTTGGGCTGCTTCATCACCACCGCATTCAAAGACAGGAGCGCCCCGGTGCGTTTGCAGGTCTCGCGGATCCTGCTGAAAAATGTAGAAGACTTCACTGGACCTAGAAAAAGAAGTGATCTGGGATTCATTACATTTCATATCACTGCGGATCTAGAGAAGACTTTCGATTGGAATGTTAAGCAGCTGTTTGTTTATTTATCAGCGGAATATTCAACAAAAAATAATGCTGTGAATCAAGTGGTCCTTTGGGACAAGATTGTTCTGAGAGGTGATAATCCAAAGCTGCTATTGAAAGATATGAAAACAAAATATTTTTTCTTTGACGATGGAAATGGTCTCAAGGGAAACAGGAATGTCACTTTGACCTTATCTTGGAACGTTGTACCAAATGCTGGAATTCTGCCTCTTGTGACAGGAACAGGACGTGTATCTGTCCCATTTCCAGACGCATATGAAATAACCAAGAGTTATTAAATTTGAAATACCACATTTTATACTTAATGAATTGTATTTCATTTGTCTTTACTTGCATTTTTTCTTTTGCTTTTTACCTTCTTTAGATTTTTTTTTTGCTACAACAGCAAACATCAAAAGGCATATTTGATGGCCAAGGTAATGGGCTACTTAATTTCGCAACCAAAACAAAACAAAAGGACAAAAGGCTACCAGACTGGGGTATTGTTTTGTACAAATAAGACAACTGCATAATAAAATTTGTAACGTGAGTGTGTGTGTTGTGTGTGTGTGTGTGTGTGTTCCTGTATTTCCATTATTCTTTAAGGAATCAAAGTGAATGTGAAGGGAACTTTTGGGTGCCTGTAGAGTCATAAGAACTTGTTGTTTTATGCCTAGCATTTGTGCAACTTCATATTAAATGTGATTAAGAAGTTTATGTTTTCTAATCTCTTATAGGATATGTTGGATTACTGGAAAAATGTAGCATGTTTGCCAGATAGAAGCCTGGTTTACAAAAAACCCAAAAGTGATTAAATTTTATTCCATTAGTCTTGGAATTTCTCCTAGTGTTTGTCTGTCTTGTAGGTGACTAACAACTTTCACCACTTAAAGACTAAATACCGTTTTGTGAGCTGTAAATCATTCCAATTCATTTTAAAGTCCCTTAAGTCAACCAACTGTGTGTTTCAGTGCTTTCTCTGTAAAAGTTACTTTGTGTTATGTTTCTATATAATGTTTTAGCATTACTATTGAAAGTTGAAAATGTTTGCATGGTTAAATCTTAGTAAGTTTGTTTAGTGAATATGTCTAGTGCTACTAAGTAGTAATTATTTACAGTTCTCCGTAGGTTCCAATTTTAATTGTTTCTATGGTAATGATAATACTCATAGTATGATTTTTCACTCACAAAACACTCTCATATATTTTACCATATGTTATTCTCAATAATCTGAGGATGCAAGTGTTAGCTTTTTGCAGATAAAGAAACTGAAACCCAGTTTATTGAATTGCTTGAAGGTCAAATAGCTAACAAGTAATGTAGTTAAAACTGGAATTCAGATCTTCTTATGATCTAAGGTTATTTTTTGTCTTACACTTGAAATTTTAGATTAATCAAATTTAACTTATAATTTCCATTATATTTTTGGTGCACTGCATCTTTTCTATCATTACTAGAAGAAGTTTCTTATAGTAAATGAAAGTGACTAATTTTCAAGCTGCCAACAACTTATGTAGAAGTAATATCTCTTTTTCTGCATAAATTCATTTTATTTATAATACAAGCTTAACAAAATACAAATGTATCCGATTATAGTTTAGAAATTAAATATATAAAATACTTCATTGAATATATAGTTTAACATGATTTGTTTCTGCTATAGGGAAATAAACACACTCAAAGGTACCAACTGCAAGCAAATTGCCCTTAAAAACAAGAATACTTACAATATTAACAATAACAGAATGGACTAATATTGTTTCTAAGAATGATTTAAAATAACAATATTCATTTTATTTATCTTACTGAATATATCACTATTTATGCTATGTTTAACAGATGTGTGTGCAGTTGTACAGTTCATAGAGAAATATGTGTGTTTGAGTTTTGCAAACTAAAAGAAATGTCACACATGTTGGGTCATGCATACTAGACTGGCTTTTGCTCTTTATTTTTCATTAAACTTTTCCAAGTTTCAGTTTCTTTATCTGCAAAATGACAGAGTTGGACTAGTTAACTTAAATGATGGTGTTTCATACCCCATAAATGTATGAACTTTGTTTTATCTCTTCAGAAAAGAGAATGAACAGAAAAGCACCTTGGTAATGTGCAGAAAGGAAGATGATTGAAAGACTAATTCATACTTCATATTGATTTCAAAATATACTGTGAGGCTATACTAACCAAAACAGCATGGTACTGGCATAAAGAGAGAACAGAGCAGTGGAATATAATAGAGAGCTTGAGAAATAAATTCATACATTTACATCCAACTGAATTTTACAAAGGTGCCAAGAACATACAATAGGAAAATTATTTTCTCTTCAATAAATGGCATTGGGAAAATTGGATATCCATATACAGAAGAATGGATTCGATCTTAATTCACACCATATAAAAGGTCAACTCAAAGTAGATCAAAGACTTAATTGTAAACAGAATCTGTGAAAGCACCAGAAGAAAACTATGAGTAATACTTCCTGACATTGATCTGGCATTTTTTTCTGGATGTGACATCAAAAACATAGGCAACAAAAACAAAAATAGACAAATAGTATTATACTGAATTAAAAACCTTCTGCACAGAAAAAGAGAAATGAACAGAGTAAAAAGAGCTTCAAACCTGCAAACTGTACTTCTAATAAATATTAATATGCAAAATATACCAGGAATTCAAATAATTCAAGAGCAAGAAAGCAAATGACCTAATTAAAAATGGGCAAAAGACCTTAATAAACATTTTTCAAAGAAGACATACCAATGGCCAACAGGTATATAAAAATGCTCAACATCACTAATGATCAAGAAAATGCAAATTAAAACCATGATGAAGTATCACCACACTCCTGTTAGAATAGCTATTATCAAAAGACAAAAAATAACAAATTTTGATGAGGATGTGGAGAAAAAAAGAACCTTTGCATACTGTTGGTATGAAACAGTATGAAGTTTCCTTTAGAAATTAAAAATGAAAATGTCAGGCTGGCATTGTAGCTCAGTGGTAGAGTGCTTGCCTAGCATACGTGAGGACCTGGGTTTGATCCTCAGCACCACATAAAAATAAATAAGTGAAATAAAAGTATTGTGTTCATCTACAACCAAAAAATATTTTTAAAAAAATGTCATATGATCCAGCAATTCAAATACTGGTTATATATCCAAAAGAAATGAAACCAGTGTGTGGAAGTAATGTCCACATTCCCATATTTATTGCAGATCTATTCACAATTACTAAGGAATGTAATCAATCTAAGTGTCCATAAACAGTTGAATGAACACAGAAAATGTGTGAGAGAGGGGTGGGGAGGAGAGATAATGGAATAATATCCAGCCACAAAAAAGAATGAAATATTGTCATTTGCAACAACATGCATGAAACTGGAGGACATCCTGTTAAGTGAAATAAGCCAGATACAGAAAGACAAGTTCTGCATGATCTTACACGAGGAATATAAAAAAGTTGATCTCAGAATTGCAGAGTGGAATAATGATTAACAGTACCTGGGGCAATTTAAGTGTTTGGGGAGATGTTAAGAGGATACAAAATTAAAGTTGGAGATCTACTGTATAGCATAGTGACTATATTGATGACACTATATTGTATTCTTTAAAAATTCTAAGAAAGTGGATGCTAAGTGTTCTTTAAAAATTATGACTATGTGAGGTAATGCATATGTTAATTAACTTGATTAAATCATTTGAAAATGTATATATACTTCAAAATATCATGTTGTAAAAATAAGTAAATGCAATTTATCTGTCAGTTTAAAAATAAATAGCATAAAATTAAAATCTCGACTTGCCAGTATTTATGTCACAGGTTGCAATATTAATCTTTTCTGCATACCTAGTAATATTCTAAGAACTTTAATATACCAACTTAAGTGATCTCAAAACAACCACCTATGAATTAGGAAAATTTGATTTCCTAATTTTTTTTCTAAATTAAAAGGATTTATTCTTTAAAAAGCACTGTCAGTATGTAAAACAGACTATTCACAGAGAAAATATTTGCACATTTTATTTCTGATGAAGCACTTATTTACAGAATCTGTTTAGGGTACTAATAGCTCAATACTAACTAGTTATTAATATAACTTTTTAAAAAAGATTTCATTTTATTTTTATTTAACATATTAATATTGTATATCAATGGGCTTCACTGTGATGTTTGCATACATTCATATAGCATGCATTGATTATACCCATCTATCCACTTTCTTTCCACACTACATCCCTATGCCCTTTCAAGTTCATAGTATTCATTATTCTTATCAATTTAAGAAAAATTAACATTAAATGGCCAAAATAATTGAAAGCACAATTCATGTAAGAAGATATGCAGTTGGCAACTAAATAAATGAAAAAGTGTTTAGCAATATTTCTAATTAGAAAACGTAAAATGGTAAAATGAAAATGTAAAATGGTAAAATGAAAAATAATACGATTGTATAAGCATTGACAAGAATGTAGAGTATCTAGAAGATTCATATAGTGGTTGTGCAATTATCCAGTTGAAAATATAAATTTCTTCAGTTTAGCACTCATCTCCCTGAATATTAGGTGTCTATTACAAGTATCACTGTGGAAGATCTACAAGCAATCAACAGATTCATGAAAAAATGTTCAACATCCCTTGTTATAAGAGAAATGCAAATCAAAACCACCGTCAGATTTCATCTTACCCCAATTAGAATGTCTCTTATTAAGAATACAGGCAACAACAGGTGTTGGCAAGGATGTGGGGAAAAGGGTACACTCATACATTGCTGGTGGGAGCGCAAGTTGGTGCAGCCACTCTGGAAAGCATTGTGGAGATTCCTTAGGAAACTTGGAATGGATCCACCTTTTGACCCAGCTATCCCACTCCTTGGCCTATACGCAAAGGACTTAAAATCAGATTGCTACAGTGATGCAGCCACATCAATGTTCATAGCTGCTCAATTCACAATAGCTAGATTGTGGACCCAACCTAGATGCCCTTCAATAGATGAATGGATAAAGAAACTGTGGTATATATACACAATGGAGTATTATTCAGCCATAAGGAAGAATAAAATCATGGCATTTGTAGGTAAATGGATGATGTTGGAGACCGTTATGCTAAGTGAGATCAGCCTTTCCCAAAAATCCAAAGGCCGAATGGTCTCTCTGATAAGTGAATGATGATGAATTATGCAGGGTGGAAGGGTGGCTAGAATGGTGGAAGGATAGATAGCATAGAGGGAAGGGAGGGGTGGGGTTTGGGTGGGGGGGTAAGAATAATAACAGAATGTGTGACAGACATCATTGCCCTGTGTACATGTATGAATGCACAGATGGTGTGACTCTACTTTGTGTGCAACCAGAGAAACAATAGCTGTACTCCATTTGTGTTCAATGAATCAATAAGTAAATAAAAAAGAGAACAAAAAAAGAAATATTTATTTCTTTTACTACTACATTCCCAGCACTTATTCATTTTTTTAAGAAATTATCTCACTAGCTCATGATCCTCCTGCCTCAGCCTTCCAAGTCAATGGGATTACAGGTGTCTGTCAGGACAGGAGCTGAAATAATAATAATTCTTCTATTGATACATATTATCTTTTTTACATACTTACAGTGATACTTGTAATAGACACCTAATATTCAGGGAGATGATTTCCTAATTTTTTTACAGAGGAAAAAACTGAGGCAGAAAGTAATTCCTTCACTCTCCCAAGGTCACAGAGAGCCATGTATCCCAATGTCTATGCAAAAGGGTTTTTAAATAATAAGATATTGATTTGTCCTTGTAAAACCAAAGCATAAAGCAATTACTTAAGAATATTTTCTCTTCTTTGGAAGTATTGATTAATCCAGGTTCTTCAGATGGGGCCTTGGAATGACCTTGAGGTGAGAGAAAAGTATTCAGAATCACACAGTATTTAAGAGCTTGGATTTGTCCCTAGTTTGTCTGCAGAGCCTGCACTCATGACCAGTACACTTAGGAAGAAGGAACAAACATTTTTTGAAACATATCAGCCCATGGTGTTTAATATTATATTAGAATCATATGTCTTTGTGTGAAAATTATCCTTTAGAGGCCATTTTGCCATGTATCAGATGGTATTTAGTTACAAATTATCACCAAAAGGTAATAACTGTAGAAACCGAAGAGTAATGATTATTTTTTGAAAGGTAATAATAATCACAGTTACATTAGAAAACTTGGCCTTCAAGTAATTATTTTGATTTCTATGGTGAATTCTATTTCCTTTTATGAAGTCAGAATGCTTTTCCAGATGGAAATCACATTTATCTGTGCTCTAGGCTTTGTTGGTTGGGAATCAGGGCTGGTATGACCCTCAGTGACAGGTGATGCAGATGACATTTACCCAAGTTCACCTAGAGCTACTTGGTTAGGACTAGTACTGTAGCCCAAGTATGTCTCCTGTCTCATTCAGTTGATTTTTTAAATCAGAGACTGCATTAGTCCTATTCCTATGTGTAGCAAATCATTTCTGAAGGACTTACAGGATGTAGTTATCTGAGGTTAACCTGCAGGTTATGTAAGAGCATACTAAATAATTTCAAATAAAAAGAAATGGTGTGTTTATTTTTATCTCCTCCACCAAACTCAAGTGAGAGGTTAGAAGAAAAATACCTGGCATGTATTATTTTGTGTCTGGCTTTTTTCAATCAACAGAATTTTTGTTATTTACATTTGCTCTATTCATTGATTGTTCATTTTCATTGGTTTGTAGTATAAGTATTACATAGTGTGAATAATTGCACTATTAATATAAAGGAGAGATATATGTAATTTTCAATTTTTGAATTGGTGCCATGAATGTTCTTGTACAAAATTTTAGATAGACACTGTTTTTCATTTATTTTTGGCATGGACCAACTAGTGGACTTTCTGTGTTGTAGATTGTATGTATATTCTGCTCAATAGATAGTGTCAAACTTTTTCTGAAGGGGTTGTTTCAATCTGTATACTTACTGGTAGAACTGGGTGTCTGACTACTCCACATCCTCATTAATACTTGGTATTTTTCATCTGTTTTCTGATGGGCATATGGAGATATCTTCTTGTTTAAATTTTAACTTCTCTTTAATTTAGCTCTGTCTTTTAATCTGAAGATGATCTGTTCATCTGATTTTTACCTTTCCTATTTATTAACTTAAGAAACTTGGGCTGGTTTGGGTTTTTTTGTCATGTGGATTTTTCACTCTAGATTTTGCTGATGGTATACTTTTTGTGTTATTTATGTTCCTCTAGCTCCTATTTCCTTTAAATTAGTTATTAGATGTGAGACTTGTTCAGATTCAGATTTTTTGGCAAGAGTACCACAGATGGGGTGTTGATTATTTCCACATTGTTACACCACGAGGTTGATTGGATCTGCTTGTCTCTCCTTCTTTGAACTTGAAATTGTTCATTGGATTCAGGTGTTGTGAGTCTAATTCATCCATTATAAAATTTTCTATATCTCTTCACTTCATATTTTTGCAGTCTCTGCATATGTATACCTATATCTGCACTTTGTCAAAGGTTATAAAAACAATAATGTGCTGATCTTGATTTCTTCTGAATTCTTTAGCTGTGATTCATTTATAAAAACAACTTCTCCTCAATTCATATTATACTGAGGTATGATATGTAGAGGAACTCCTGGATGAGTGTTCAGTCATTTTGAAGTATTTCTCCTTTTCAAAACATTAAATTATTTCCCTAAGAGACTCCAAAAAGGAGCATTTTAGTGTTATTATGGAGGCACATATGTTTACATATTCAATGTATTTAATCCATGTTGGTCATTAATATTTTCATGTTCAAAATGTTCTATATTTGTCCAGTGGGAACCCCTTTAGTTTGCTTTTGAGTCTTTTGATATTCTATCTGTCATGGTAGTTTCCAGAATTATCTGGTAAAACTCAATAGATCTGGAATCAGTCACTTCTCTAAGGAAACCTGGTTCCTTTTGTAGAACATGGTTTTTAGATCATTCAATCTGAGGACTAGATTTGCTCATTGCTGCTAAATTATCATTGTTTCTTGTTGTTTTCTATTCGTGGAACCAATAAATATATATGATATTTTAAGGGAATTAACATATCTGCTTTCATACTTTGTGGCACTTTCATAATTTTTTAAATCATTTTTGTTAAAACCTTCCAGTTTTTAAAAATATAAACAAATATTATAACTGTATAGGCTATACATGTGGAAATTTCTGAGGAAATGAAAGTGTTCTGCTTTTGAACTGCCTTCAGCTGTTGAGTATGTGAAAATATGGTGAGTGCAACTGAAGGACTGATTTAAATTACCACATTTGCTAGTGGCTATTGTATTGAAAGACAATTCCATACCTTTTTTGTATCTTGTTTTTACATAAGAATGTATCCTAAGTGCACTAATATCGGTATGTATAGAGTCCTCCCTGCTTTTTATACCTGCATAGTACTCTGTGATGTAGATATTCATTACATTACTTAACCAGTCTGCAACTGGTGGACATTTGTCATATTTCTAGGCTTTTACTGTTGTGAATTGTTCTGACATAAATTGTTGTGTGCTTATTTGTGCTTTTTCTCTTTTTGTATTGTTTCTTTTTTTTTTTTTTTTTTGCGGTGCTGGGGATTGAACCCAGGGCCTTGTGCTTGCAAGGCAAGCACTCTACCAACTGAGCTATATCCCCAGTCCTGTATTGTTTCTTTTGGATAGATTAGCAGAATCTAGGGTATAATATCTATTTTAGATATTGCTGGTTATGGGAGTAAATACCTACATAATTTTTATTAGATAGCACCAAATACCCTCCAGGGGGGCTGCACCATTTGACATTAGCTCCAAAAATGCATGAGAATGGTTGTATTTACTCACAGATTACTTAAGAGGAACACTGAGGGGAGGTAAATATCCTGTGAGAAATTGCGAAAGCCATTTCACTAAATTAGGAGAATTACATGTACATACAGAGGTCCTAGCACTGTGCTTGTATACTTTTTATGTTTTGGATCTTGGTCCATGACCCCAAATGGGAGAGGAGAATTTACATGGAGTAGGGAGGGACAATCCAGGTGTGGTGGCACACTTCTGTAATCCCAGCGAGTCAGGAGGCTGAGGCAGGAGAATCAGAAGTTTGAGGCTAATCTCAGCAATTTAGTGAGGCAGTCAGCAACTTAGTGGGACTGTCTCAAAATAAACATAAAAAATAAAAATAAAAAGGCCTTGGGATGTTATTCAGTGGTAAAGCCCTCTTAGATCAATCTCCAGTACAAAAAGAAAAAAGGAGGACAAGATAGGATCACAGTCAGATCAGAGATTCACCACTCTGACATAGTAAGGAGCTAAAGGAAAAGGGAAAACCTGTGTTTCTCTGTGCATGACAAGAACCAAAACTGAATCCACACAAGGGTTAATTCATCTTTCACTCTCTGTGAGTGAGATTCTATCAGGAGAAGGTGGACTGTTAGCACTAGGTGCCTCTGTTTCCCACAGTAAAACCTCTCTCCAATAGGTCACATCATTTCCTGTTTAGATTCTGATTTTCCAGGACTCAGGGTGACTGTTGGACTAAACTAGGCTGAAATGGAGTCAGTTTGAGGTCACACACCATGCTGCAACATCCAGGTTCCTCCCTATGGACATTTCCAGTTGTGCAGATCTACAGAGGGAAATGTGTGGTATGCACATACCTAATTGAACTGACAGTGCCCAGCACACAGTAAACCACCTACCTGATTTCATAAACTCATTACATGTAGATGTAGGCATGAGCAGGAAACAACAGTGTATATTTATTTCCAGATTTTTCTATTGATAGGCATTTGTAGATATAGGAGTAACAGCAAACAAATATTTGTATGTGTTCTTTCATTCTTCTTATACACACAATTTAAAAAGGTATTTGAATATACAGTGAACTTATGACTTTATAGTCTGCTTTGAGGAAAGACTTTGTTTATAAAAATTATGCCTTTCCAATTTCAGGAAAAGAACCAATAGGAAAGGGAGAGTGAAGGGCTGGGGATATAGCTCAGTTGGTAGAGTGTTTGCCTGTGAAGCACAAGGCCCTGGGTTCAATCCCCAGCACTGAAAAAAAAAGGAGGGAAAGTGATACCATCTGGTGATTATTCAGAAATGTAGTAGTAAGCCTCAATCATGAGGCTTGGTAAGAGGTAAGCAATTTGGGAAAGAGAGAAACATATGAAGTTTATTGTATAGACCAAAGCTTTTTGAAATTTCCACACTTTGGTAGTGATCCTGCTATGGATCCTGCTATGAACCCTTGGATTGGAAATTGTGTGAACTGAATAGAAAGCACCTGGACTTGATGTGTTACTAATTAGAAACATAGGGACAAACACACATACAGTCGCATCATTTTTTTTGTCTGTTTCTTTTATACACATAAAATAGTATACTATGAGCATGTTTCTTAAACAATTCCTACATGGGTATCATATTTACAATCAGTTCACAATTATCCTATTTTTTATATTTTAAACAAGAAAAAGTCAATACTTAAAGTGCTAGGGAAATGCAGCTTTATAAAACAAAAGAATCTGCTCAGTGCAGTAGTGCATGCCTATAATCTCAGCAGATGCAGAGGCTAGGCAGGAGGACTGTGACTTCAAAACCAGTCTCAGCAAATTAGCAAGGCCCTAAGCAACTCAGCTAGCCCCTGTCTCTACATAAAATATTAGAAACGGCTGGGGATGTGGCTCAGTGGTTAAGTGCTCCTGGATTCAATCCCTGGTACCAAATAAATAAATAAATAAACAAAAGAATCCTCAATCTCCTCCCAATGCCTACACTGAATCATTAAATAAACTTTTAAAAGATGTGCTATTTTCACACAACAGCATATGAATTTTATCCTTAATCAATAAATGTGTTTGCACATTATTGTGACTCAGTTTATACATTTTCCTCATTTACAAAGTTTTATCTCAGTGATTCTATCATAGTACCAATTAATTCTTGTTTTAAAGATGTATCAACAAAATTGAAATTTATATTAGAAATTAAAAATATTCTGCCTCTTTTTCCCCATTCCATAATGCATAATCTGTCAATCTGTTGGTATCTATTCTCCATAATTTTCTCTTCTCATAATACACTAACATTTAATTAATCATTGTGATACACAGTATATATTATTTTGTAAAATGTGAATGCTTATTCAAACTAAATTTGGTCTAAGACAGCCTTTGTACTCACACACTTGAGTCCTTATGTAGCAAGTTGCAACCAAACTCAGTACATAGACAAACTGAAAGCCTCATTTGGAAATTTACCTTTGTAACAAAGTTCATTTGTGACCAATCACAGTGGCCAATCTTCAGTCAAACCAGGTTAAGACAAGGCAAATGCCAGGTTATAAACAATTGAGCTATCTTTGTCCCTCACTTCCATTGTATACATACCACCTCCCCTTTTCTATGTGGAAGCCCCAGCAACTTACAGAAACTGTCCTGTTTCTAGAGGTTGCTTGACTCATGATTCTTTATTCATTCTTTACTCAATTAAACTCTATTTTATTTCATGTATGAAGTTTTTCTTTTAACAGGTTTGGTGTTAGAAATAAGGCATCAGAATAAGACACCAATGGCTCCTGGGAACACGAGGTGAACAGGCAATGTACCTGCAAAACCTGCTGTGCTCACTGCTCTCCTACTTGTAATTAAAGGTCATGGGTGAGTTTTCTCTCAGATTCTGAGCTCCACTAATTTGGGTTCTGAGTGCTCCAAATTTATTTGAGCAATTTTAGACTGAACTGGGTATAGAATCAGATTAGATCTGATTATTAACTGGGTTGGATTCAGTTAAAGCCCTCAGGTAGGTACCTTATGGATAATGGGTTTATCTCAAACAAAGGAGTTTGGGATTTACCTCCTAGGGTTCCAGCTAATTTCACGTATAGGAATTAAGGCCCAGAATGTGTGTGTTTATAGAGAAATGGGTTAATCTAACTAGAGAAAGCTTAGATTTAATATAGCCACAAAGGGGAAGTTTTAACTGACATAAAATTGCTTACTTGCAAGGTACATTAGAAAAGAATGGATTGAAATGCAATTTTCAACTGATAAGCAGGAGGTCTTTAAAAGACTGAATTAATAAAAAAAATTGCCTCCCTAAAATATTCCTTAAATCAAAAGTTTAAATAACAAACAGAGGACATTAGGAAAAAGAACTACTCTACCTTAACTATATTAACTGTGATTTTTCCTTCTGTTTAATTTATCTTTACCTCAATACTCTAACCACTAAAATTTTTGCTCAATTACTTCTTCATCTTGAAGATGATGAAAAGGGAGAAGTTAGATTTATGCCTTATAAAGTGAGGCCTTCTGATCATCAAGGTTTACCTTTAGTCTGTACCCTAAAACTGAGTTTAGGGACATTATAAAGGACTTCACAAACACAAAAGAAAATACTCAAAATTTTACTGAGATGTTTAAAACCCTCATATGAGCTTATGATGCAAAATTTCCTTTACCAATTTATTCACATGATATTGGGCCTGACAAAGCTTGAAAATGTATGACAGCAAAACAATGAGATAAAGCTGAGGAAAACATTAAAGATCTCTCTAAAACCTCCTCATTAGAAGGACAAAAGGAGTTAGAAGACTCACTGAAAACCTTTTAAATTAAATTCCTAAGATTTTTCTATAAAATAGTAATGTGTCAATTATACATTCTTTTTTTTGTTGTACCAGGAATTGAACCCAGGGGCATGTCATTACTAAGTAACATTGCCAGCCCTTTTTAAATATATTTTTTTAAGTTTTGAGACAGGGTCTCACTAAGTTCCTTAAGGTCTCACTAAACATCTGAGACTGTCTTTGAACTTGGGATCCTCCTGCCTCAGCTTCCCGAGTCACAGGGATTACAGTAGTGACCATTATACACACACACACACACACACACACACACACACACAAAGAATAATGGAAAAGAAAATGATGGCCAGCTTCATATTATAAAGCCTATTTTAAAATATTTGTAAAATAATCTGAGCTTGAATACAACAGGGAGTATTTTCTGCAAGGATTCAAACTGTTGTAAACTGTTCTCCATATAAATTGACTTCATCCTGGTCTTGAGTATAGTCACCTAATTAAAAAAAACCTAAATGGGGATGAGAATTTACAGAGATATTCCAGTTTGTGTTTTTTTTTCTTTTTTTTTTTTAAAGTTTTTGACAGAGGGAGTGGGATCCCCCTGCATCAATCTCCCAGGTTGCTGGGATTACAGGCATATGCCAACATGCCAGACAGTTATGTGTGATACAAAAATATATGGATGTCTATATCTACATCTACGTATTTCACACATAAGAGAAGATTCCAAGAAAGTTGTAGGGCTAAGTCCTGAATATGCAAAATAAAAGACTGACATATGTAAGTATGTCTCTCCAGTTACAACAGTTATAGCAGTCAAGACTGAAGGGGCCTTCTTGTCCTTATTCTAAACCACAAACAAGAGATCCTAGAACAAGAAATTCTTTACTCTGAGATGTCTGCCTTCATTGCAATTAACCAGAACACTGGAAAAGAGATTTCCCACTTTTACCAATAAGCCTCTCCCTTAATTATTTTTCATTGCTTGTAATTGAACCCAGAACCTCACACATGCTAGGCAACCACTCTATCACTGACCTACATCACCAGTATGGCCTCTTACCTTTAGACTGGACTGTTTTGCTAATAAGGGGAGCCCACAGGATTTTTAATTCATGATAATAACCAACATTATTGAGGCTCTGCAGAATTCTCTGGTAATTTCTTCTCCTTAACATCTTTAAATAAACATGGGAAAACAAAGGTTAAGTTAAAAAAAAAAACAACAACGAAATCAGGTGTCTTGTACAATCTTGGTGGATACCAGAACCACTATGTCTGCCATCAATCCCTCTTTAACGAGCCAACAAATCCTACAGAGTAAAATGATCATTTCCATTGTGAGTTTTCTAATCAAGTTCAAGAAGAGGATGAGATTGATTTCAATCAATCTCAGGGTTTGTTCAGGGTTTACAGGTAATTGATAAAATTGTAACACAAAGTTTCTTGTATTCCCCCAAATTCTAATATGTTGTTATCTAACATGCCCACTGAATGAAAATGGTTCACTATAATAGACCTTAAGATCATTCTTTTTTAGCATTACAGTAGACAAAGGAAAGCATTGCTTGTTTGCTTTTACTTTGAAAAATCATCAGTACTTGTGGACTGTAATATCACAGAGATCATTTAGATTTTCTCACCTATAAATCTTCATATATTCTGAAAAGTTTCAGGGGAACTTATTCTTTTGCAGTCCCATTGTAGGATAATATAAAGGTATATAAACAGCCACATTTATTAAAAAGGTACTAAACTGGTTTTAATTCAGTGACATTATGCAAGAAATTTCTTGTACCCACATAGGTAATCTCCAGATCTTGAAAGTGCAACACCTGGAAGAAAAATATACATTTTTTATTGTTTTTGTTTTGGTTTTTCACTTGTTTTTGCAGTACTGGGGATGGAACCAAGGGAAGCTCTATCACTGAGGTACATCCCCATCTCTTTTTATTTTTATTTTGAGACAGGGTCTCATTAAGTTTAGTAGGCTCACTTTGAATTTGTGATCCTCCTACCTCAGCCTCCTTAACTGGCAGGATTACAGGCATGAGCCACAACCCCAAACTCTATGTTTTACAGACATAACTTGGATAAGTTTTTAAAAAAAATATATATATATTGTAATGATTGGAAATTAGCACCAGCCTTAAAATAGAGGGAGAAAAGCTAGTTTCTACTCAGGAAAGATTTCTTTCTGGGGTTCTTAGTGGTAGTAGTGTCTTACTAACTGTATGAGATTTGAAACTAATTCATAGATTGAGAAAAAATATTAAATTTTATAGCCAGTCAAACCTTTCAGGAGTTCAAGATAGGAAGAAGCCATTTTAAACATGATGGTTGATAACATACAGTTTCAACAGAAATAATGGAACAATATGAAGATTTAGATCTCCTTTTTGTTGTAATTGGAGGTTTTTTATAGTGATAAGCAAAACTGAATGTGGGACCTATCTCTCCCTTGATTTTGTGAGTAAAGAAAGCTTGATTAAAAGGTGGTGGATACTTCTGTTTCTTTAGACATTGCCACCAAACATATTTTAAAAATTCTCAATAAAAAGGATATGAACTATCTCTCAAGCCACTATTATACTGTGGCAGAGATGAGATGTAAATTGACTTTTACTTATAAGCAAAACATGTGGTAGTATTTATAGAGGACGGTCATTGCTTAGATTTACACAGGCATACAGTTAGCAAAGCTAGAATAAAAATAGTTTTCTGTACATTCATGTTTATATAAAATGTGCATAAACAGATGTGCATAAAAAGGATAAGTTATTAATGTGGTACAACAGGGTTGTATTTATCAGGGTTCTCAAAAGGAACAGAATCAACAGGAGGTATGATTATAAAAAGGGGATTTATTAGATCGTCTCACATGACCAGAAGTTGGATAGTCCACAGTGGCTATCTTCAGGCTAGAGAGCTGGAAGAAGCAATGCTGCACATTCCAACAGGTGGAAGCCCCAGAACAAGAGGGATCAACAGTTCTACCCTAGTCCAAGACCAAGGCTTCTGGAAACTCCCTGGGGAATCACTGGCAAAGTCTGCTTTGGACGATTGAAGAAGCGAGAGTCCCATATCCTCAGTTGATCGATGCAGTGATCAAGAACTTGATCAAGAAGAGTGGAGCTTGCATCTGAAGAATACCATTGTTGAAGTTTACCATCAGACCTGTATTTACAAGATACACACATGATGTCACCAGTGTTAATAACCTTTGTTCTTTGATTACTGTGCTGTTTGTCATGTATCTTCAGTGTACAGTATTTCCCATTCACCTATTCTGTTCTGTAAAAGTGAGTCACTAAGTTAGTTGTGCTCTCAAAGATGGGAGGCAGAATTAAGCTTAACCTCAGGGAGGACAGGTATTTATACATACTATTTATAATTATTTAATAAAGACAGTTTTTCTCCAGTCACCCTATTTATTAATTCAAACATGGATTTATGTTAGTATAAATTCACGTATATTCATTTTATAAATTGAATCTGCTATAATTTGGATCTGAAATGTCCCCGAAGGCCCATGTGTTAAAGCCTTAATCCCCAGCAAGGTGCTATTGGGAGGTGGTGCAAACCACCTAGGAGGGACCTAGTGGAAGATTTAAGTCATTTGGATTATGCCCTCAAAGGGAACTATGGAACCCTAGTCTCTTCATCTTTCTTTTGCACATTCCAGCCATGAGGTGAACAGTTTGCTATGCCACATTCTATAGCCAAGATATGCTTCCCCTTACCCACCAGAAGTCTAACAGCAATTGATCTACCACACCATGAACTGAGACCTCCAAAACTGTAAAGCAAAATGAATCTTTTCTCTTTATAACTTTATTATCCCAGGTATTAGTTATAGTAGAGGAAAATTGACTAACACAGGTTATTTTACTGAATGGATACATCTCAAAAGAAACTTATACATCTTATATGAAGTATTTCCTGGAATGCAAGTTTCCAGGGAAATTAGAGCCTAAGATACCTTGAAGTGTCAGGACACACAGATTTAGATACATTCCAGGCTCCACTAGTAACTGAGCCATTTTTACAAAGCACTTTCCATGGTTTCCTTAACTTCCCCAAACTTCCTATAACCTGATCTAAATTATGGGTTTAATTACAGGTTACTTGAATAAAGTGTAACATTAAGGAGATACAACTTGTGGTACAATTTGTTTACATTAGTTTTTAAAACTTTAACATCCTACACTCCCTGAGGAAACACCTGTTGTTCTGATTGAGTCAATGTTTCTCTACCACCTTAAAGGCCAGTCAACTTTATGGTCTGCATACCCAGATCCCTTCACCCAAAGAGGATTGCATTTTAACCACAACCAGATGAACCCTTGGTCCTTAGGCAGTCAGAAATAGAGAAAGAATGAGAAAGAGAGAGAGTGTATGCATTTGTGGGTTTGTATATATGTATGTATATATGCTTATAGTGCTGAAGTTGTGAGGAGTACATATTGTAAGGAACACTTGGGGAATTTACTGTAAAGTTAGTATTTTCATTTCCTAGAGCCTATTAAGAACCAAATCTGAATTATGATTATTTTTCCCAGTTTTCTTTGGCCAGCATGATTACCATGGGGACTAAGTGACTGCATCCACTAAAAGATTTGGTATAGAGTGAGAATTCATTTAGAATTCTTGCCCAATCACATACACTCAGTTGTGTGACCATCAGATGTAGCTTTACGCTTTGATTTCAAATGTAGGTAATCACTTTTTAAGATCTACAAGGAAGTTTACTTTTCTTCTGTGAGGTTAAGCTACAGATAACAGAAGAATACCCTAAGTATCTTAAAAGAAAAAGATAGGGGTTATCCATATACTTTTCCTACTTCAGGCTGTATTGGGAAATTAGAAGAAATATTCCTGGAATGGTAGAGTATACAGTCGTGTTTGTGGCAAATTTCAAGCAATAAAGTGGGCATGAGGTTAACATCCACTTGTCTATAGAGTTGTAGATTATTTCATTTTCATTTTTCAAGGTATTATATTGTTAGATATTTCATAATATGTTAGTATTTTCCTAGATTTTCATTTATGATTTATAAGGGTGGCATGAATGTTCTTGTTTATATCTTTTGGATGAATTTTTATTTCTCTTGGGCATTGTTATGTTTGGATATGAGATGTCCCCAAAAGATCCTGTGTTGATGCAAGAATATATAGAAGATAAAGTGATTGGATTGTGAAAGCTGAGACCTAAGTATTCCATCCTAGTGTGAATGGACTAACTGGGTGGTGACAGTAGTAGGCAGGTGGGGCTGGAGGAGGAGGGTTACTGAAGGCACAACCTGGAAAGGTTCATCTTCCCTGTGTTGCCTTGTCTTTCCTCTCCCTGCTTCTTGACCACCATGAGTGGAGATATGCTCCTCCATCACACCATTCCACAATAAAGTACTGCCTCATCTTGGGTCAGAGCACAGGAGTCAGCCCACTATGAACTGAACCTGTTGGAACCATGAGCCCCAATAAACTTTTCCTTCTCTAAAGGTATTTTAGTCACAACAATGTAAAGCTGACTAACAGAAGCATATGCCAAAGAGTATCATTTCTGAATTATAGATTTATGTATATGTTCAACTTAGTACTGCCAAGCAGTATTTCCGAGTTTTTTTTTCCAGTTTGTATTCTCACTAACAGTATGTGAGAGTTTCACTTGCTCCACATTCTTGGTAACTAGTGGTTTCTCCATCTTTTTCATTTTGTCATTCTGGTGGGCAAGTGTTGATATCTCATTGTGGATTTAATTTCAGTATCTCTGAATTGTTGACTTTCTTTTAATTTAAGGAAAGCACATCCCCCTCGTTATAGTTCAGGTCTAGAATATCCCCCAAGGACTCATGTCTTAAAGGCTTGGTGCCCAGGTTGGTACTATGAGGAGATGGTGGAACTTTAAGAGATAGGAGTTTTTCAGATTACTGGCAGCATGGCCTTGGAGGGGATAGTAGGATACCAGTTGCTTCCCCCTTCATCCCCACCTCTCTCTCTGGTTCACTTCCTGGCTATAAAGACTGGTTTAGCAAGGATTGTGAAAAATCAGAATCCAAAATACACATTTAACAAAAGGAAAATCAGAAAAATGTTGTTGCATCAAACCAAAATGTTTCTGCATAGTAAAGAAAATAACTGAGTGAAAGGAGCATCTGAAGAATAAGAGAAATATTTGCTAACTATATATCTGATAAAGAGTTTATGTCCAGAATGGAACACAACTCAATAGCAACTAGAAAACAAAAACAAAAACAAACCTCCAAATAATCTAATAAAATGAACAAAACATCTAAATATGCATTTGTGGAAAGAAAACACATAAATGGGCAACAAGTATATGAAAAAAGGTTTAATATCACTAACCATTAGAGAAGTGCAAGTCAAAACCACAAGGAGGCATCACCTTACTTCTGTTAATAAGGATATAATGAAAAAGACAAGAGATAACAAGTACTGGCAAGAATGTGGATTAAGGGGGATCTTTACACAGTGTTGGTTGGGATGTAAATGAGTATGATCATTGTGGAAAACAATACAGAGATTCCTCAAAAACTAAAAATAGGACTATGATATGACCCAGCTATTCCTCTACAAAGTATATACCAAAAGGAAATGAAATTAGTGTGTTGAAGACACATATGCACTTCCACAGTCATTACAGCTTTATTTATAAAAGCTAAGATGTGGAATCAACTTACATGCCCATTAACGATGATTAGATAAAAAATATGGCATGTACACACAGTAGAATACTATTTGGTCATAAGAAGGAAATTCTGTATTGTAACAACATGGCTGAACCTGAAGGACATTACATTAAGTGAAATAAACCAGACATGGAAAAACAAATACCACATTATCTCATCCCATGTGGAATTTTTAAAAGTCTGTCTCATAAAAGTAGAGAATAGCTGAGCTCAATGGTGCACGACTGTAATCCCAGTGGCTCAGGAGGCTGAGGCAGGAAGATCTCAAGTCCAAAGCCAATCTCAGCAACTTATCAAGGCCATAAGCAACAGACCTGTCCCAAAATGAACAACATTAAAAGGGGCTGCTGATGTGGTTCAGTGGTTAAGCACCCCTCGGTCCAATCCCTAGTACTAAAAAAAGAAAAAAAAATAGACAATAGTGTGATTTTTTTAGTGTTATCAGGAGCTCTAAAAGCTTCTATCTTTGATATCTTTTAATTCATTTCAATATTTAATATTTTTGACATTCAAATTGTTCTAAATTTGTCCATTGGGAGTTCCCTGAGCTAGGCTTCAGAATCTTTGACACACTTTCTGGTGTGAATATGGTCCAGCCTCATTTGGGTTAGAGATTCAACACACACACACAAACATTCCTAACAAAATAAGTAATAACTATTCACGACAATTATAGCCCTCATTTCTATTACTGGTCACATGGCCCAGTCAGAGTGGATATTTATAATTACTTTCTTCCACTACTCAGCCCACATTTCCCCTTACCTGGTAGCATGATTCATACCTTCATTCTCAGAGTGTATGGCATTAGTAGTCCTGCCTGAATTTGGTTGTTGTAATTTTTATTACCATTAATTACAACTCATGGTAATACTAAAAGATGACCTAAGGGTTCTCCTATTTTCCATACTGTTGTGGTTTAGATATGAGGTGTCCCCTAAAAGCTCATGTGTGAGACAATGCAAGAAAGTTTAGAGGTGAAATGATTGAGTTGTAAGAACCTTAATCTAATCAGTACATTACTGTCCTGATAGGATTAACTGGGTGGTAACTATATGAAGGTAAGATGTGGCTAGAGGAAGTAGGTCATTAGGGGCATGTTTTCGGGTATACATTTTTTCCCACACAGGTGGAACAGTCTCTCTCTCTCTCTCTCTCTCTCTCTCTCTCTCTCTCTCTCTCTCT
>JAJEJO010004310.1:105809-242139 GCA_020662805.1 Glaucomys volans | reverse complement strand
TCTCTCTCTCTCTCTCTCTCTCTCTCTCTCTCTCTCTCTCTCTCTTTCTCCCTCCCTCCCTCCTTCCTGATACCATGTTCCCAGCTGCTTTCCTCCATCACCAACTTCCACCATGATATTCTGCCTCACTTTGAGCCCTGAGGAATGGAGTCAGCCATAATATGGACAGAGAACTATAAAACTGTAAGACCCCAAATAAACTTTTTCTCCTTACATTGACTCTTGTCAGTTATTTTGGTCACAGCAATGAAAAAGCTGACTAAACACAGACATACTCTTCTTCCACTGTGGAATAGCAGTTCAAGTTCCCTTTGTAATCAGGATCAATAAAGTCAACAAGCACAGTGACTCCATTCTTTGACATGAGAAGTGTGAAGTGGTGAGGATAGGGTGGGAATCCATCTTAACCTCTAGATCTCACTTTTAAATCTCTACAACAGCAAAGTATAAAGTTATAGGAAGAGAAAGAGGGAAAATGTAGTATTTCACTAGGAGTAATAGTAAATAGTCTCACTGCCATTTCCTCTCCTTGGTCCCTGATACAAGTATCCGGGCTCTGGGAGAAACAGTACTGTAAAGAAATGGATGCTGATTCAGAGCACATACAGCTTTCTGAAGAGTCTTTCATCAGCCATACAAGGTATTACTATCTAGTTAGCACCATGTCTGAGTCTTGAAAATAATCTTCTACAATTCTATCAAGCCAGAAGCTTCAGGGTGGTGAAGAACATAGCAAAAAAGGAATTCCATGAGCAGGGATCCATTAACACACTTCATTCGCTGTGAATTATGGCAAAGATTTTCTCCCACTCTGTATGCTCTCGCTTCATGCTCTTGATTGTTTCCTTGCTGTGAAGAAAATTTTAGTTTGCTACCATCCCATTTATGGATTTTTGGTTTTACTTAATATGCTTTAGGACTCTAGTTGATGAAATTGGTTCCTGAGCTGAGATGTTGGAATGTTGGACCTACATTTTCTTCTAATAGGCTCAGAATTCCTGTTCTAATACCTTGGTAATTGATCCACTTTGAGTTGAATTTTGTGCTGGGTAAGAGATAGGGGTTAAATTTCATTCTGATACATATGTATTTCCAGTTTCCCCAGCATCATTTGTTGAAAAGACTATCTTTTCTCCAATGTATGTTTGGCACCTTGTCTAGTATACGATAGCAGTATTTATTTGGACTTGTCTCTGTGTCTTCTGTTTTATTTTATTGGTCTTTATGCCTGTTTTGATGTCAATACCATACTGGTTTTGTTACTATAGCTCTGTGGTATAATTTAAGATATTACAATGCCTCTTGCTTCACATTTCTCACTAAAGATTGCTTTGGCTATTCTAGGCCTCTTATGTTTCCAAATGAATTTCATGACTACTTTTTCTGTTTCTATGAAGAATGTCATTGGAATTTTAATAAGAATTACATTAAATCTGTATAGTGCTTTCAGGAGTGTGGCCATTTTAACAACATTAATTGTGCCTATGCAAAAACATGGGAGATCTTTGCATCTTTTAAGGTCTTCAATTTCTTTCATTAGTGTTCTGTAGTTTTTCATTGTAGAGGTCTTTCACTTCTTTATTTTTGAGGCTATTATGAATGGTATATTTTTCCTAATTTCTTCTTCAGCTGATTCATCATTGGTGTATAGGAAAGTAATTGATTTATGGGTGTTAATTTTATATCCTGCTACTTTGCTAAATTCTTTTATGAGATCTAGTGGTTTTCTGGTAGAGGTTTTTGTGTCTTCTGAGTACAGAATTATGTCATCAACAATTAGAACTAGTTGAGCTCTTCTTTTCCTATTCATATCTTTTTAATTTCCTTTTTTTTTTTTGCCTAATTGCTCTGTCTAGAGTTTCCAGAACTATGTTGAATAGAATTGGTAAAAGAGGGCATCCCTGTCTTGTTCCAGTTTTCAGAGGGAATACTTTCAATTTTTCTCCATTGAGAGTGATGTTGGCCTTGAGTTTGATGTAAATAGCTTTTACAATGTTGGGATATATTCCCATTATCCCTAGATGTTTAGTGTTTTAAACACGAAGAGATGCTGTATTTTTAAATGCTTTTTCTATTGAGATAATGAGGTGATTTTTCTCTTTAAGTCCATTTATGTAGTGAATTACCTGTTTGACTTCTGTATGTTGGATCAAATTTGCATCCCTGGGATTAATCCCGCTTGATCATGGTGCACTATCTTTTGAATATGTATTAGTATGTGATTTGCCAGTATTTTATTGAGAATTTTTGCATCTATGTTCATGAGGGATATTGGTCTGAAGTTTTCTTTCCTTGATGTGTCTTTGTCTGGCTTTCATATCATAGAGATACTAACTTCATAAAATGAGTTTGTAAGGGTTTCCTCCTTTTCTATTTCATTGAATAATTTGAGGAGGATTGGTCATAATTCTTCTTTGAAGGTCTGGTAGAACTCAGCTGAGAATCCATCTGATCCTGGGCCTTTCTTCACTGATAGACTTTCGATGGCATCTTCAATTTCAATACTTAAAATTGATCTGTTCAAATTTTCCATGCTTTCCTTTTTTCTTCCTACCTTTTCTTCTCTCTTTTTGATGCTAATTTTAAAATTATTTATTGGTTTATGTTGTATACCAGGCAATAGCAGTCAAAACCCATCTCTCTGTCCAAGATTTCTTATCTTCAGCTCCAAAGCCATCTGTTGAGTAGACATATCTATGTGGAGCAAAATAATAATGTCACATACCCCTGATTCTGCATGCCCAACAAGTTCCTTAAACTTGGAAGATCACCACGTGAAAACATGAAAATATGATAAAGATGCAGGGAAAAACTGAAATTTAACAGGAAAGCAAACACAGATTCAAATTTCTGTTCAGCATCTTAAGAGCAGAATGACCCAAGGGAAAAACAATACTCTGATCTCTCTGAGCCTGACTAAACTCTTCTAATAAAAGTCTATGGCATACAGCAGAAGATTGTAGTGAGATGTGAAGGATCAATTCTTCATAAAGTGGACAACACAGTATCTGTCACAGTGTGGGTAGCACACAATCTATGCTAATTTCCTTCTTATTTCTTGCACTTCCTTCCATAAAAGAAATGCTCTTGACATATTCTAATGAAATTATAGAGAAACATTTGGAAGTGTTGTGGTAAGAAACAAAATTAGCAACTCTCCATTAGATATGGGCTTCAATACCACATCCCCATGTTAAAGGGAGTGAGATAAAATGTGTTGGTGTAGAGGAAGAAGTTCAGAGCACCATTTCCATGTAAGCAATTGGAGGGTGATTTAGGTAAAAACAATAATCATGTCCTGTTCCCTTTTTCCATGCATCTCCTCATCCCATCCCTCCTTTTCATATAGTCTAGGTCAGTTTTGTAGAAGGATAGGACCTTTGATCCCCAGAAAGACAAGGTTTGTAAATCAAGATGGCTTTAGAACCTTGGCAGGTTAGTGATCTGTGCCCTGTGCCTGACATCTCAGTAAACAACACCTTTCATTGGTCATGTCTTCTCTGCTATTCTCTCTTGTAGTAGAGTGGAGTAAAATGCCACTCTAGAATGTTATGGTGCAAAGTGATGTGATGAGGGAAGGAGATCACTACCACCCCAAATTAAAGATTCAGACATTACAGACTTCTGCATTGAGGGAACTCAATATAAAGCACTTGTTTTCACTATTCTTCACTATTCCAGTTAGTCATGGCAGGAACTTTGGAGGAGTAAAATAAAATAGCACAGGGAAAATCAGATACATTAGAATTTTATTGAACTAAGAGGATTCTCCTTCACTTAGTGCCGCTCTACTTTTGTGATCTCACTTTTTCCTCCTAATGCTCTTTTAGCATTAGGAATATAACAAATTCTGTAGTTCAAAAGACAAAGGATCCAAGATGGTAGGTGCCTGGGAACATTGAAAGTTCTTTCCTTGTAGACAGACTCTCTTCCTTTGATATTAAAGAGCAAGTACATCTCCTGGATCCTTAGGTCCTTTTCAAGGGATTCTGAAAAGATGGAAAAGCTAATGGATTTATACATATATACATTCTCTCTCTTTCTCATTCTCTGACTCTATCTTTCTTTGTCTTCTCTATCTTTAACGCACACACACACACACACTCACATGCACACTCATTCACACACAATATTTTACAATAAATGTAGGTAGATTTTCTTCATTTTGGAGGGCTTTATGTCATTTACAGGTTAGAAACATAAATAGTGTGGTGGGCTGAGATAAGGAATATAATTTCATTTATAACCATACTGGTTGAAATTATTCAGTTATTTTCTCATCAAATTAATTTTCTCACGCTTTATAAGGCAGTGATATTTCAAACCATGCATACATGAAACACAACACAAAACTCCTCTCTCAAATCTTCAGGACTTGGGGAATATTATTACTACTCAGATTTTTCTTCCTGACAAATATTTAAATTAACTTCTATTGGGAGAATGTTAAAAAAATCAAATTATGTTTTCCTTTTTCAGTTTACTTAAGTGACAGACCCACCAAGGGCTGCTTTGGAAGGCACATGTTATTCTGGAGTATCTCATGGGTATTTCTGAGGAGGGCAAGAGAGATTGATACTTTACCTTCTCTCCCCTTCCTTCTTCCACTTCCCAGATCTAGCTTCGCAGGCTGTGTGCTCTGTTGGTCCAGACCTGCTGTGAACCTCTGGCCTCACCTCCATCAGGACACACACTTGACTGATTTCACTCCTCTCTATTTTCCCTATTTAGCACATAGAGCTTCCCTTCCATCCTTGTAACAATGAACTCATGGAGCTATTGAAACTTGACATCCTGTCCTAGGGATTCTTAAACAAGGGTGCATAACAGGATCATTTGTACACACTTTGCAAATCATCATTGGAATCCTCTTCTTGCTTTAGGCAAAGTCATCATTGTTAATTCAGGAATCTGATATTTAGAAGGATTAGTGAAGCTTCTTTTTTCACCACTTATTACTGTATGAAATTATCCAATAAGTATATTCAATAACAGTAAAAAAATGTATTAGAACTATTTTTAAAAACAGGTACACAGATTACCTCTCTGGAGTTGCTAACTTAGTAGGTCTCGGGTATGTTATTGAAATGTGCATTTTTAAAAGTCGTTTCAGCAGACATGTCTGGTAGACACCTTAATCCTGGTCACTTGGGAGGCTGAGGCAGGAGGATCACCAGGTTGAGGCCTACTTCAGCAACTTAGTAAGACCCTTAGCAACATAGTGAATCACTGTCAATTTTTTTTAAAAAATTAAAGGATTGGGGATATAGCTCAGTGGTAAACTTTTCCTGGTTTCAATCTCCACTGCCCACCCCCAAAAGTGCCAATTCAGGCAATTCTCAAAATCAGTTAAGGAACTGGAAATGTAGTTCAGTGATAAAGCATGTGTTTAACATGTCTTAGACCCTGGTTATAATCCTCAGCACCAAAAAATATAGAAATGAGGAAACACATTTCAGTTGGGCACAGTGATACATGCCTGTAGTGCCAGATACTCAGGAAGCTAAAGAAGGAGATGGCTTGAGCAGAGGAGTTCAAGGCCAGCCTGGGAAAGATAGGGAGACCTGTCTCAAAAGAATAAGTGAGGAAAAAAAATCTAACCTGGGATAGATATCAAATATTCTCTTATTTGTCAGTTAATAAACATTTCTTTAAATCTCAGTTCATCACATGTAAAATTTTCCTTATACATTATCTTATTGCTTTTATCTTTATTAATTGCTTGGTTTTGTTTAATTTAAAATGCAAATATAAATATAGAAAGTAAAACAGAATAACTTAATTTTTCTATGTGCATAGGAAAATACATTTATTTTTTACATATTTTAGTGAAATAACATGCTTTATATTGTTCTTTACTGGCTTTTTTCAGTTAAAATACATTACATCTGTAGTTCTTAAGCAAAATACTATTTGTATAAGAAACTATTGTTCACTAACCTAGTCACACTTCTGGGGTAGATGAGAAGTTAGTTTTCTAATGCTGAAATTTTGGGGTTTTTTTTCTTAATTATTGTTAGTTTTGTTTTTATGTGTGTGTGGCATTTATTTCAAACTTGGAACATTTTCCATAGGTCAACACACAAGTCCTAAAACAATGGTGATCGTGAAAATAATCAGTGTTTAAACATATGTAACAGTTAATACAACATATTCAGTTCAAAGCTTGGTAAGATCCTTTTAAAGATTTTTTTGTCCTCCCTTGTGAAGAGCAGTTCATTTGGTAATGTCAGCATGGATTATTTAAGATCTTTCTTCCAACTGAAGCAGTTGGAAGACTATAATAGTTTTCCTAAATCTTACATACAATGCAAAAGAGTGATTGCTTTATTACCATCTCTATCACTCAGATTCAAACATAAATTTTACTCAGACATATGTAGAAGCACCTTGTTTCATTTAATGCCTACATAGCATTCCACAGAATCACTGTACCAAAAGTTGACTGATGGCAAGTGGTTTTTAAGATTTGGAAACAAACATGTTCTGTGTCTCACAGGAAGGTCTTGCCCTTCTAAAATGCCAATGTTGCTCCTATTAAAAATCACCGGGATTTTTGTGCTTCTAAAGAAATTTCACAGTCATCAACATTATTCCCATCAAATTCCATGAATATTTTTTATATTTTCTATTGTAGATGGACACAATATTTATTTTATTCATTTATTTATATGTGGTGCTGAGAATTGAACCCAGTGCCTCACACATGCTAGGCAAACTCTCTACCAATGAGCTATAACCCCAGCCCTGTGTACCATGAATATTGTGAACCCTCAGAAAAGTTTTTGAATTTTAAGTCCCCCAACAAACAGTGTACTGCAGTACCTGTTTTTCAACACTCTCCCCAACATTTTTAAATGCAATATAATAAACATAAACATGTGCAGTAAAGTACAATGGAAATTTTACCAACACCAAAGATCCCATCACACAAATTTGCCACCTGTTGATATTTAGTATTCTTTCCTTAAAGTCTTCATACTACCTGTGTCAAAACATTATAATTGAAGGAATAAAACAAGAAAGGAAAGTTCTCACCAATGGTGGAACTGGAAATTGTCTGAAAAACTTTAAGATAGAAATTTTGTTTGAGCTGTGAAATGATAAGGAAGGACTGGACAGGAAGTGAAGGTCTCCAGGGATCATTCCAAATCTACTTCCCGGTGCCATGTTCCTAGCTGCCTTCCTCCATCACACACTTCTGCCATGATGTCCTGTCTCACCTTGGACCCTGAGAAATGGAGCTGGCTGTCTATGGACAAGACCTCTAAAACTGTTTGCCCCCAAAATAAAGATTTCCTCCTCTCATTGTTCTTGTCTTGTCTTTTGGTTGCAGCACCTACAAAGGTGACTAAAGCAACAATTATAAAATATGATCCAAAGCATCAAGGGTTGAGAATGAGGGTGAAGAACATGCAGTGCCTGGAAATGTCCACTATTGTGTATAATAACTTCTGGGGAAAATATATTTAAAAATTATGAGGTCCCGTTAGCTCAATAGGAGTCAGAGAAGGAGAGGACCTATAGATACAGAGAAGCTGTCTCAAGAAAAAAGGATTTGAGTTGCGCCTTGCAAGGTGGATAGGATTAGAGTCTTTCAAGGAGGAGGGAGTATGGAAAGTGCTAACAAAGGAATGAGGATAGCTCTGCTAAGGTGGATAGCATGCGCCTATAAAGTGAACACACAATGTCAGGGGATGTTCCTGCAAACCCTGCCATATTTGAAGATGAGACAACCAACATATTTGCTTTTCAGGGATGTTGTGCAATTCAATGCCGACTTTCTGCCTAGTCCTGGATGAAAAGATGAGCCCAACACACCTGGTAAGGGTCCATTGAGCAAGGCAAGATTCTAGGAAGAAATGCTCCATGTGACAAGATTGACCACTCTGTAAAGACCAATTTATCTCTTTGAAGTTCTCTTCACTTGGTTCAGCTCCACACCAACTTCCTTCTTGGGCACCCCATAGGCACAAACCAACATGGTTTCCACTTAGCTCTACTGAGAAGATTTGTTGGACCCTGGAGAAACTGACCTTTGTTTTTCTTTTTAACCCAAGGACCCCAGGGATCCCTCAGATTTCTGTCATTTGAGGAGCTTTTGCTGAATCATAATCATTATTTCCCCATCCACCTGTGTGGGCACATTCTGGACTCCAATTATTTATGTCCTCCCTCTTTTCGTTTCAGAGGTTATTAATTGCATCTTCTTACATCTTTCACTTCCCATGAAAAACTTCCTGAAGGTTCAAAATGTCCTGAGAAATTCCTATTTGTGAGACTCCCAGTGTAGAATATAATACCCAATATCATTCTCTCCCTTGGTCTTTAATAGAATTTCAAACATGCAAACCCCCCATTCTTGCATCCCATGTCACCACTTACTTCAGGGACTGATTTTAATTATTCCAAATGTGACAGGACTGGGAATTTACCTGAGGACAGTTACTGGTCAAGAGTAGCCAGCAATCTTACAATAGCCAATCAGATCAAAAACATAGTCTTTTACTCCATAGCTGGAAATGAGTTTTCCCCTCTCCTGGGGGAAAGAAACAAGAAGGAAAGTAGCCTCAAAAACATCAACTCAAAGTGGATGAAAGACCTAGGAATTAGACCAAAAACACTACAAGTGCTGAAAGAAAACATAGGGAAAACATTCCAGTATACAGGTGCAGATGTCTTCTTCATTAGGACTGCTAAAGACTGGGAAACAATCCCAAGAATTAATAAATGGAGTGGCTTCAATTTAAGAAGCTTTTGCACAGCAAAAGAAACAAGAGTGTGAAGAGCAAACCTACAGGATGGGAGAAAATCTTTTCCTGCTATGCTTCTGACAGGAGAGTAATATCCAAATATTTAAAGAACTCAAAAACACACACACACACACACACACACAAAAGAAAAAGCAAATAACACGATCAGTAAATGGGAATGGGCAAAAGAACTAAACATACATTTCTCAAAAGAAGAAATACAAATGACCAACAAATATATGACAAAGCTGTTCAACATCCTCAGCAATCAAGGAAATGCAAGTCAAAATTACATTGAGATTTCATCTCACTCCAGTTGCAATAGCAATCATTAAGAATACAAATAATAATGAATACTGGTGAGAATGTGGGGGGAAAGTTACACTCATACATTTCTTAATGGAACTTCACATTAGTACAATCATTTTGGAAAGCAGTATGGAAATTCTTCAAGAGACTAGGAGTGGGACAACCATATGACCCTCTATCCCACTCCTTAGTGTTTATCCAGAACAACAAAAATCAGCATACTGATACATGCATACCAATGTTATGCAATGTGTATATGCATAAAATAGCCAAGTTATGGAATTAGCCTTGGTGTCTATCTACAGATGAATGGATAAAGAAAATGTGATATATACATACACACCTATTTGTAGATATACATGTACACATACATACACACACACAATGGAGGCTCACTCAGTCATAAATTATGTCATTTACTGGTTAACGTTTGGAATTGGAGAACATTATGCTAAGTGATATAAACCAGACCCACAAAATTGTGGCAAATATTTTCTGTCGTGTAGAAGCTAGAGAGAAAAGGGGGGAAAAAAGGAATAAAAAAATAGGTCTCACAAAAATAGAAGGGAGACCAACAGATTAGAAGAAGGGGATTGAGAAGGAGGAAGGAGGGAAGGACACGGGGAAGTTCTGGAAAACAGAAGCTACCAAATTTTGCTATGTTCGTGTATGAATAAACCACAATGAATCCCTCTTTTATCTATAATTATAATGCATTAACTAAAATAATATTAACAATGGTAATAATAATAATAAAAGGGAATCAGTAGAGTAGAACAAGTGGATCAGGGGGAAGGAGTAGGGGAGGGGAAGGGAAGATACAAGGGAATGAGATTGATCAAATTATGTTAAGCTCATGTACAAATATGACATAATGAATCCCACTATTGTGTATAATTATAATGTACCAATAAAAATGTTAAGTAAAAAAGGAGCATAGAAATAAGTATACATATTGTGGTTTAATTCTTATAGAACAAGAACCCATTTGTTTATGTTTTATGTTGAAAAAAATTTAAAGAAAAGATAGCAGGAATATTTAATTATGTTTAGTAGGATTAAGGTTTTTTATTCCTTCCTTATGCTTCTTCATGTCATACGAATGAATGTATATTCTTTTAATTAACAGAAAAATTTTTAAATATACCTTTTAATTGCAAAAACATGGTATATGTTAAAAATGATTTAGAGTAATGCTGTAGAACAGAAATATATTTGGAACCACATATCTAATTTTAAGTTTTGTAGTAAACACATTTTAAAAGTAAAAGGAAATACATGAAATTAATTTTAAAAATATATTTTATTTAACATAGAATATTCAAGGTGCCATTAGTTTAACACATAATCAATGTAAAAATTATTGGCAATATAGTTTACTTTTAGTATTTGTACAATGACTTTGAAATTTTATGTGTTGTAAACTTTTAGCATATCTCCAATTGCATTAGTCACATTTCCATTTTCAAAAGCCACATATGACTTATTGTTATTTTATTATACATGCAGACCTGAAACATCTGTCTTGAAATAGTCTTGAATCTTGAAATAGTCTTGAATCTCAAATTGGCCTGAATCTCAATTACTTGGTAAACCATCAATTCACTGAAAATGCAGTTGATATGAATTAGAGACTACAAATTGAAGTGCCTCTAAAGGCCAGAAAGGTGATAGATAATATGAGTAGTTCAAACTGGGTAAAAAAAAAGTGAGATTGAAGCACATGCGTTTCTAAAGTGTTGAAGGCACCACTAAGCACCCTTCAGTCAATTGGTACAACATTAAAATGCAGACCCAGTATTGACAGGGGAAGTTTTTCATGGAAGCCTAAAATCTGCATTTTTCTGTGCCATTTATCATTGACTGAATATTAGCAATGATTCAGAAACTGTGCGGTTCTTTATGAAGCAAAAAAAAAAACCTGTGTGCTTAAAAAATGCAATTTCTCTCTTGTCAAATTCTGACCTCTGAGATCAATAAATGCATTTTATAACCCACTAATTTTATTAACTTTGAAACATTTATTAAGCTACTCATTTTTAGTGAAATAAAACTTCTGTTTTTTTTATTTTACATACGTTATAACATTAGCAACTAATATTTACTGAGAGTTTGTATATGATAAGCATCTTTCTAAACACTGTTCATTCTGTAAATATAAGAAATGAAACTAAGGGAAGAGGTTAAACAACTTTGTTCAACATCACAGAACTTGTAGTTGGTGGTGCCGATATTTGAACTAAGATCTGTCTGACTCCAAAGTCTATGCTTTTTACAAATACTCCATTAAACTGCATGGGAGTGTCCATGTCTAGGAATCAAACAATCTCTCTCTCCTTTCCCTCTCCTGTCTGTCTTTCTGTCTGTCTGTCTGTCTCTGTCTCTCTCTCTCTCTCTCTTTCACACACACACACACACCACATTCCTTTTTGTCCACAAAATTACTGCATACATGCATACATGTGGCCTCTGTCTGCCTTGGTCTATTTTTCTTTCATCTGGTCTTCCTTTATGCTTATCCTACATCTTTTTTACAAAAGATATTTTCTTTCCTCACTTTCATTTTCCTTGCATGAGTTTATCCCTGTTTTAATGAATTGCATGAGGGAGGCCTTTATGCTAATGGTGTGCTCTCAACAGATAATTGTACACATCTCTTCCTAACTTTTCATTAAGTGACATCATGTGGGAAATTGGAAATCAACTCTAGTAGGAATATTTGTACAATAGATAGGTTATCACTACAAAGTGTTTACTGGAAAACCAAGTTGTTAAACATTCATGAGTACACAAATGCCTTTGTCACTCACTGTTCAGGCATTTGATTTTTTCTGTCTGATCGTAGTTGTAAGGTTTTTAAAAATACTGCATTTATATTTGCCCATCTTTTTTTTCCTTTGCTGCTATAAACCCTATATTTTGGAACCAAGCTTTTACATGAACTCCAATAACTGATTATGTTGAGTCATAATGTGTGTGGTGAATTTTACTCCTTTGGCATTCCAAAAGACAATTTTATTTTCTAGTTCTGTTGGGGCACCAAACTATAAATTCCCAATAGTCTGAAATTATTTTTCAAAAAATATTTTAGTAGCTTGAACATATACTAATTAATATCTGCTCTGAATCTGTTTTCCTCACTGGGCCATCTGGATGTTATAGTCAAATTCTCTAACTCATTCTATGTTGTGCTTTGCCCTGTTTTAGAGTCTTTTCTTCTCTCTTATGCTGCTTCTTACACTACACGTGTGCCCTCTGTATCATAATTCCTCCCCATAAAATCCTGTAAATTTGTCCATGGACTTCCACTTCTGTTTCAACCTCAAGCCACTTGAAAGATCACCAAAGTCCTGTTCCCTTGGGTATCTTATTATTATAATTTTCTTCCCTGTGGTATTTTCTTGGCTGTGCTTTCATGTGAGTACATCCAGATGACATTGATTGGACTACTAGATATCTGCAACATTATCATTACCATATTCACAGATAATTTACTTTAGAAATCTAAAATCAATACATTGTCTATCAGATTTACCAATTCATAGTTCCCAGAGCACATTATGTTTCTAAGATTTGAGGTCCATCGGACCCACAAAGTATATCCTCCATCCATTTATATTATTCCCTTAACTTTGGGCTTTCTTGGAAAAAAAAACTCTTTGATTATATACACCACGCCACATTCAATCGAATTGGATAATGAAATGGTTTCATATGGGTTCATCCTATGGTCTCAGTCTAATGTTTCCTATAATAGTACACAAATATACCTTTTATTGCAAGTATTTACTTATAAACCACAAAAGTGATTTTATGATTTATATCTGTATCATTCCAACATTTCCAGCCTGGCAGGCCTCTTTCTAGATTTTTTTCTTCTAGAATTAAACAAGTTATTTTGAAGAATTGGATTAAAAATTGCAAAGATTCCTTTAAAATGCTGATATAAGAATATCAAACAACTAGTTTTGTTTATTCCGTGTGTTATGTGTGAGTTGCCCATCCCTGACCCTCAGAGTACCCTCAATTTTCATTGCATAGAACAAATTAGCATTTTTTCATTTCATTTTTTATTTTTCTTTTCTATTTCTTCATTTTTTATTTGTTTTTATTGGTTCCTTTTAGTTATATATGACAATCAAATTTATTTTGACATAATAATAAAATCTTGCAATATAATTGCCTCTAATAAAGATTAGCTTTTTTCTTAACTTTTGCTAGACTTTGAGAGTCTGTGGCCCCAGGCCTATGTTACATATGAGACACTTTTTCAAACACACACACTTTTTCCAGCTTTATATTAATTAGTCCTATCATTTTATTACAAGATGGGACCAATAGTGTAGCTCAGACACCTAGTTTATTTTGTGTTAGTTTGTACAATTTGGGTTTAAAATTACAAGACCACTGAGAATTTGAACACTGACCATTAAGTTATGGTCCATTTTAATGTGTGAAAATGGTGCTATGATTTGGGTTTTTAAACATCATTATCATTTATAGATAAACAGTGTATTAATATCTATTGCTGTGTAACAAATTACCTCAAAATTTAGCATCTTAAAAACAAAACTTTTTATTATCCCAGAGATTCTGTGAGTCAGAAGACTGGGTGTGGCTAATCAGAGGAGTCCGCCTCAGGCTTGTTACACAGGTTGCAATCAAGATGTTGGCCAGGGCCAAGGTTTTATCTGAAGACTAGACAGAGAAAGGACCTGCTTTCCAAATCCCTTTTGTTGTTTGAGCAGAATTCAGTTCTTTGAGGGCTGTTGAACTCAGAGCGGCAATTCAGCTGTAAGCTGAAGGACACTCTCAGTTTGTTGTTTTTCTGTGTCTCTCTAACATGAAGCTTGTGTCATCAAAGCCAGCAGAAGGCAGTGAGGAGAATGGGTGAGAGGATGAATTTGCTAGCAGGACAGAAGTCACAATCTTCTGTAATGTAATCTCAGAAGTGACATCCCATCACTTGTTTGCTGTATTCTACAAAGTAGAAAGCAAGACTTAAGAGATTGTCTCTGCTGCGCATGGTAAAGCATGCCTCTAACCCCAGTGGCTCCAGAGGCTGAGGCAGGAGATCAAAAATTCAAAGTCAGCTTCAGCAATTAAGCAAAGTCCTAAGCAACTTAGGGAGACTCTGTCTCAAAATAAAAAGGGCTGGGTATGTAGTTCAGTGGTTAAGCAACCCTGGGTTCAGTCCCTGGTACCAACCCAAAAGAGAGAGAGAGAAACAGAGATTGTCCCTATACTCTATAGGAGGCGTAATTAAACCAGGGCCTAAACACCACTCTTAAGGGTAACTTGAAATCTATGTGTCTGAGTTCCATCAATAAGAATTTTTAAGTGCCTTCATTACATTTGTAGGCCATTAAAAAGGTTTTTGAAGCTGGACCTGACGTTAGTATGTATTTCTTTTTTGTACAATTTATTTTCTTTAAAAAATGCAGTTGATTAAAAAAAAAATCACACAATGCCTCTTGAGAAATGACCACTAATGATTCCTTAGAGTACATAATTTAAAACTTTAAGTAGAAAACCTAAACATTTATTTAATGTTCACAACCTGTGTCCTGTGTATCTTAATTCTTCTCAAATGAATTTTCTTGTTCACCTGTATGGTGCTCTGTTATTACAGTTACTATTTAAGAATTGAGATTTTATATTTATGTGTGTGTGTGTGTGTGTGTGTGTGTGTACACATAAACATACACACACACACAACTAGTCCTTTAGATATTGATGTGCATTAGAATCCCCAGGGAAATGTGCTAACAATGCAAGTTCTAGAACCTCATTCATAGACCGAGGGTGGGACCATAGATCTATGTATAAATCCATGATTCAATAATGTCTTGCATAGATGGAAGATTAGCATACTTTTAGAAATGCTAGGATATCACTCAATCAAACTAGTGTCCTTTTTATGATTTGCAAGGAGTGTCTTCTAGAAAATGGAAGTTACACATCTAAGGTTATTTAATTAGGAACTAAACTAAGAACTAAGAGATCCTAACTCAATCATTATTCATTTTACTTACATGTTTATCTCTTATCAGGCAGAAATCACAGAATGATCAACACAAATTGCAGTTGTGAGGGAAATAGGTTTACTGGGTTATTGAGACCCATCTTTTGGCACTCAGTTAAATATCTGAAAGTAAAAATCTTAGGATAGGAGCCACGAATAATAGAGAATGGGTGAAAAACAGAAAAAAAGAGGTGAAGGCAATTGCATCCCAATTAATTTAAAAAATCTCAACCAGATTTATTCATCTGGTTGAGAGATCCAAATTCAGCTGGTGTGTATTTATGAAATGACCCTAATAGTCTCATAAAGTCAATAAAATTGTTCTCATTTCTTTTCAAAGTACACAAAATACAAAAAAGCCACATTAACCTATCTCACAGCAACAAGTTCCTTTATTAATCCTTTTGTATATTTTTGTTATTTCATGTAATAGTTAGATACATATAAGCCTTAAAATAAAAAACACAGTTTGTTCTTAAACTGCTTTATTAACTTCACAATATATAATGAGCATCTTTCCATGCAATAGGTAAATTCTGCTAACAAAAATCTTACAGACTGCGTCAAAAACACAAACATTCAATTAGAAGCTGGTAACCGGAGACACAAGAGAATGAATGACATCAAAAAGCTTACAGTGGTACAACACAAACATGTAAGATTAGGAGCAAAGGTTTCCCTGCTGACTTCAGGGAAAACATCAGGATTCATGGCATAAGGCAAAATTCATCATGATGGTCATGGTGAGGGGGATCAGTGCTAACTGCACGCAGGCTATGACTCAACTGCCTTTCCCTCAGCTTTTCCATGAGCTGCCTCACCTCCTCCCCAAACCTCTCCATATTTTCTTCTCTCATCCTTGCCTGGGGTTCTCCAAGCCTGTGCATCAGGTCCCATCTATAGTGCAGGATGGGCCGCCTAGCACGGAACCGCCTGCGATTTCCTCTAGGCACAAGGTATTCACCAGCTTCCAAAGGGAGGGCCAAGGGCTCCCCTTTATTAACATCTTGCTCCTTTTCTTCCTTTTCCTTTTGGGCATTTTCCATGTTGATATTTTTTCCCACTTGTTCCTCTTTGGATTCCATTACTCCTAGAAGACAAAAGGCAGGAAAATTCATGAATTTATGGTGGACATTTTAGTACCGAGGACAGAGTCCCAACTACTCATCTTTTACTACTCAGTGTCCTGGATATCGACATTGTTTGCTTTTTAATTTCGTTTCTCCCATCTGAAAGGCTTTTTTTGCCTTCTAGGGGGCCTGCAGTGTAAGCCCTCCCCTCTCCCTATCGATCCCCCCCGCTCTCCCCCAACCACCATTTTCCCTACAGATGGATCACCAGATTTCTGCAGGCAGTAGAATGGAGGAGCTAGGACAGGGAAATGTGGGGTTGGGGTCTCAAACTAGGCTGTGCACACCTTCCTTGCTTCCCGCCCCCGCCCCCCTGCCCTGCCCCTCTCACCGACCTGGGCCTATCCTTGCCTTCTCCTCCTGCGCCTCCCGATTCTCGCCACCAGGTGCGCCGCCGCCGCCGCCGCCGCGACTCTCGGTTCGCAGACCTGCAGACAGCCGAGGTGGGGCCGCAGGGGGCGGCTAGAGCCCAGTGCTCGGCGCCGCCCCCCGCCCCTTCCCCGCCGCGGCCCGAGTCCCCTCGTCGCCCCGCCCCCCGCGGTGTTCACCGTTTTTCTCCAGCGACTGCAGGGTGATTTCCCTGGGCTCTAACTTGCTCAGCTGCCCCTCCCCCTGGAGCCTCAGCCGCCCTGCACCCCCAGCCAGGGTGCCACTACCGATGTGCTCAAGAATCCTGGAGTGTGCAGAAAGCTGGGGGCCCCGCTGCGCTGTTCTCCTGCACCCGCGCTGGGCCTACAGGCTGCTGCCGGCCTGGCCGCGACGTGCGGGCCCCAGGGCCCTTACCTGCTCCGCTTTCCCCGGGCCCGATGCCAGCCCGCCGTGCGCAGGGCAGCGGGGAGCTGGTAGCCAGACGCGAATGACGACTGCACCCTAGGCTGCGTCGCTCTGCAGCTCTGGGTCACGTGAGGGCCGCGCGTCACCGCGAAACTCGCCCTCCCTCAACCCCCCAACACCGACTGGTGGGCAGTCAACAGGACCCCCCCTTCCCGGTCTGTATGCAGTGCCCCCACATGCACTGCTGTGTCACTCATCTCAGTCCTCTCCAATCTGAGGCCCCACAAGTGGCATCACCATCTTGTGGTTGGAGTTGGCCCTTCTCTGGTTACCAGGGAAGATCTGATTCCCTCCCCTGCATCTCCCACCCTTTACCTTGGCCTTGGTCTGTTCTGCTTTATCTTATCTCCTGGCTGCTGCATATAAGCTTCCTAATAATTCCTCTTTGTTTCCTTTTTTAAAATTAGCATGCCTCAAAAATTGGAAATTACGAAAATTTATTTCTGAAAGAAATGGTTTAGCTGAGGGAAGTAAAAAAAAAAATTATTGTTTATGTTCACTTGTACCACACAGACGATGTTTTCTTCTGGGCTCCACTCACTGTCATTTTGGAACACTCTAGCTTGTTTGAAATTATTCTGGGAAAAAAAGAGGAAATTCTTTTAATAGTCGGTGTTTCTAGAATCATCTGTTAAGTACATTTTCAGAGAAAATTTCAGTTGTCGGATTATGGGAATTTTATGCAAATCTATTTTCCTTCTGGGACAAATTTCCAGTGCTAATATATGTTTGTTTTATTCTATTTTAATGAACATTCATTAAATGTAGAAAAATATTTGCTGACCACTGACATCATCTGCTGAAAATTAATGGCTATTATTATTGATGATTATGAAGATCTAAAGAAAGGAAAGAGTTCTGAGGTCAGGCAGGTTGAAGGATGCAGAGACAGTCAAATCATTCCTGCTCCACAAAAGGTTAGGAAGGTACTACTTCTACCACTACATTTCAGAGCCTCTCATTGATATTGCAGATTGGAACATTTGATTCTGTAACCACAGAAATGTAATCAAGTCAAGTTAGCATGAATATACAGACAGGGCTTTAATTGGGGCTTCAACTGAAGAGAGAAAATATTGGTCAAGAAACCAGGCTGCTTTCTGAATAAAGGGAGATTCAAGTTTTTGTTGATTTTCTTAGGTGGGCTCAAGTTTGGTAATTTTCCATTGGCCAGGGTCATGGTTCTGAAATATGTTTCTTCTTGCATGAGATTTTACCATCATATAGGAACAGTCAACTTGTCCTGGGAACTGTTCAGTTACTTGTGTAGCTGATGCCATCATCCTATGCAAACATTCTGATCTCATAGCTCAATCTGGGCCTTATGATAGGTCTGAAGGACTTTGGGTGCTTGGGCTGCTACAGCAACTGAAAGAGTACAAAGGTAAAGAAAACACATACCAGCTCTATCAGGCAATCAGCATGTCTACATGCAAACTTGAATAGAATTTGGCCCCAAAGTTACAGCAGCAAAGGGGACAGATATACTATGAAGACAGAGATATCAAGCCTTTCATCCCATTCTAGTGCCACATCAGACATCTCTAGGCCCAAGTGAAGAGTCAGTGTTTTTCAGCAAAAGTGACCTTCAAGTCCCTGGAAGGTAACCAAGGCAAACATTATCACAAACCACATGTCAGAGGTGTTATATGCTAGGTTTTCACCAGGTAATAACTTCATCTTGTACCAACATTCTATTTCAATGGTTTTATCATGGTGTCATGATGAGTCTTGTTGAAAAGAGCACAAGGGTAGAGAAGCAACATGCCATGCTACAAAGGGTAATAATTTTTGTGCCCAAGGGTTTATTTCATTTTCCTCACTTTTGTGCCACCATGGTGATCCCTGATTTTCTCATGATTTCCTATGTTAAAGCTACTGAATTTGTTGCTTACTCTAAAAGTAGCAATGGAGAGAAGACCTATCATAATTGTCTTTGGTTTCTTCATTTCTTCCCCAAATTCACAACTAGTGACTCACCTCCTAGCATAGATGGGAGGTTTGTTCCCATGTAGAAAAACCAGAATGATGCCCATCTATACTTCTGTAGTGAGTTGCCAAGAAACAAGAAGAGTACAGAAGTGTTTGGGGAGAGTGGAGCTCCTAAGTCTGTTTTTCTCTCTCTTGTTTTTGCAATACTGGTGATTGAACTCAGGGGCACTCTACCATTGAACTACAACCCCATCCGTCCTTATTTTATTTATTTATTTATTTATTTATTTATTTATTTATTTATTTATTTTTTGAGACAGGTTCTTGCTAAGTTGCTGAGGTTTGCTTCAAATTTGTGACCCTCCTGCCTGAGTCTCCCAAGTAGCTGGGTTACAGGTGTGCATCATTGTCCCTGACATTCTCTGCCTTTTCACCTACCCCAGTTGGTAGTGTATCTGGAAACTTCCTGCTGGATTAGGAGGTGCAGATTCCTGGGACCCTCACCTTAACTTCCTCACCTCCAGGTCACTGAGGAAGAGCCTACTCTTGCTGCAGAGTCACTATCAGTGCTTACACCCACCAGCATACCCCTTTGTATTTATACCAGGGCGTAAGGAGTACCGCCTGCTGATCAGTATGAGTAAATTTGGCATTCTTTCAACATGGAAGTCTATGTAACCCCTTAAATGTTATTCAGAATTATGTGTGTAGGGAGCAGTGGTATATTTACATTTTTTGTGCGGAGAGGGGTTGTTATATTTTGGATCTGGAATGTCCACAGATGCTCATGTATTGAGGTTGGTGCTACTTGGAGGTGGTAGAAAGTTTAGGAAATGAGAATTAGTAAGAGGAAGTAAGTCACTGGAGGTGTGCCTTGGAGGGTATATTTTGTCCCAGGCCCTTTTCCCTTCCCTCCTCCCACCTCTCATGAGGTGAACATCTTTCCTGCACCACACACTCCACATCATTCTGCCTTACCAGACCCAGAATCGACTGAACCAAGTGACCATAGACTAAACCTCTGAAACCATGAACAAAAATAAATCCTTCTTCCTTTGAAGTTGCTTATCTCAGGTGTTTTGTCAGAGAGATGAAGCTAAGTAACATACTTCTTGGCAGATTCTCAAAGATACTGTGATTTCTCACCCCTCAGAAAGTTTCAGTATTCCTAACCTACAGCCTACAGATCTCGATATCTATCTCTATCTCTATCTCTATCTCTATCTCTATCTCTCTCTCTCTCTCTCTCTCTCTCTCTCTCTCCCTCTCTCTTTCTCTCTCCCTCTCTCTCCCTCTCCTTCTCCCTCTCTCTCCCTCTCCCTCTCTCTCCCTCTCTCTCTCTCTCCCTCTCTCTCTCTTCCTCCCTCCCTCCCTCCCTCCCACAGCTTACACCTATTTTTCCCCTTTTTCACCTCACAGTCCTCCCATTGGCCAACCCAGAAACTTGGCCATCACTCTTCTAACCCTCTACATTGTCCCTCATATTCAATTAAAAAGGTAGTCCAGTTAAATCTCTGCTATAATTTGGATCTGAAATGCCCCACAAAGACCCATGTGATAAAAGGCTTGGTCCCACTGTGGCAGTATTACAAGGTGGTGAAAACTTTATAAGGCCTAATTCTAGGTTAGGTCATTAGGAACATGTCCTCAAAGGGAATTATGGGACCCTGATCTCTTCCTCTTTCACTTTTTTGCTTACTGGTCATGATGTGAGAGTGTTTGCTCTGCCAAGCACTCCCGAGATGATGTGCTCCCTCAAAACAATAGTTCGACATGATCATTGACTGGAATCTGCAAAACTATGAACCAAAATAAACCTATTCATAAATTTATTACTGAGGTATTTGTTATAATGATGGAATGCTAACATTCTCTATATCTTTTTTAAAAAGCTTTGTGGAGATATAACTTTATATTGCACAACCTCATCCATTTAAAATATACAATTCAGTGATTTTTTGTATATTCATAAATGTGTGATCATCACGATTGTCAATTTTAGAATAATTTCTTCACCTAAAAAAGAATCCCTGTATATTTTTGCTATCATTTTTGCACTGCACCCTTCTCTCCAGCCCAAATCAAACATTACCATGCTTTATGCCTTTATGTATGTCCTTATTTTGGAAGTCTGAAGTCAATTTCACTCCTTTGTAGACAACCTGTCCTCTGTGGTTGCTAATAAGAGATTCTTTTGCATTTTGCATTTTCACCAGGATGTTCTGAGATGTAAATTTCTTTGTATTTGTTCTGACCAGAACTGCATCAGGGTCTATCATAGGTGCCCTGAAGTCTTCTTTCAAGTTTGGGACATCTCACCCTTTATCCCCTCAAATGATCACTCTTCCTCCATTCTCTCTATTCCTATCTTCTAAAATTCATATTAGAAACATGTTAGATCTGTTCATTTCTCGTCAACATTTTTCTTTTTTTATGAGTACCATTAATGAGATACATTCACATATCATGAAATGCACCTACTTAAAATGTACTTCTAATAGCTTTAAGTATATGCACAAGGTTGCAAATCAATCACCATAATCAGTTTTTAAATTTTTCCTCACCTCAAAAAAGAACCATGCTTTCCTTATCTCTCAGCACCTGATGACCCCTCTCTTCCAGCCCTAGACCACTACTAATCTGCTTTTTGTGTCACTATATGTTCAACTATTCTCAACATTTTTTATGAATGAAGTCATTAGATGTGGCCAAGTATTCACAGTTGTCCACTTCATGTACTGTGCATCAATTTCACCAAACTTCAGCAAGGTTTCTCTTCTGCCCACAAGCACATGAACTTTGAGTTCCCAAATCCTGGAAAAGCATTAACATATAACGTATGCTTTCTATATTTATCCATTTTCAGTTGCTACAACAAAATACCTGAAGCTGGATAACTTGTGAAGAAAAGAAAATTTTCAAGTTCACACTTTGGGAGGTTGAAAGTCTAAAGACCATGGTGCTGACTACAATGAGGGGCTCCCTGTCATGGATGACATAATGGCTGGAGTGAATAAGACATAAAGAGATAGCACATGGTTACACAGGAAGCTAAAGAGAAGAGGGACCAGGCTTGCTCTTTGATAACTTCCCTCTTCAGAGAACTAACCAGGATTCCCAGAGAACTATATTAATTCTTTCTGAAGGCAGTGCCCTCAATGACCCAATTACAATCCCACCTGGGCTCTACCTTTTAAAGGTCCCACCACCTCCCAATATCACCACACTGAGGACACAACCTCCAATACATGAACCCTGTTGGGGAGCAAACCAGAGCCAAACCATCGCACCTTACCCCATTAAACTAGTACTGAGCAAGATGTGTTTCCTGTCCAGCCACATTGTATTCAGTCCACTTACTTCTTATTTTCTCAACTTCCCCTACTTATTGCTTAACACTCTTTATTTTAAAAAAGTCATTTCTTGGTTTTACTTTTGAGACATGTTCAATTCTTAAGTACAAAGCATTTTCCCTATTGTGATAGTCTTTTGGAGTAACATCTCTCCTTGTGTAAGTCTGCGCTTACTTTTATTTAATAGATATGGAGTTCTTATTACTGATTCTTTTTTAATGTTTTTAAATTTGTTGTTTTTATATATACAGGACAGTACGTTGTATTTTTTTTAAAGCCAAAAGAAGACTTTATTTTAGTTTTCCAGCGACGACCACCCATACACCTAAAAGCGGTGTGCTGGGGTATCGTGCACTAGTTCCAGCATTTATAGGGAAGGGAAGGAATTAGGGTGGGACCTACTCTCCCTCCTGATGATATTTAAGAATCTTTTGGGGAGTATAACATTCCCCACTGGTCTTATCCACACTAACAAATCCTTGTTTAGGAAACTAGTTGGAGAATGTGCTTTTTCGGTCTCCAACTTCCCAGACTCTGATGGCTTCCATTCCTCAAGTTGACCAGATTCTTTATTCTATACTAACTGCCTGTCCTCAATTAGTAACTTTTCACTGCTGTAAGGAGAGGGGGCGACAACCGCTCTGGCTGCTTCGAGCTGGAAGTAGGTTGTATTTTGATGTATTAAACATACATGGAGTGCAACTCATTACAATTTTGATCCCATTATTGTGGTTGAACATGATGTGGAATTACATTCTTTTACTAAGCATAATATTTTTAAGATTAATGCATGCTATAGCATGACTCATACTTCACTTATTATTGCAAAGTAATATTCAATTATAGTAAGAGTCTATATATTATGGATCCATCATCAGTGGTTAATTCAAGGTCATGAATATTTATGTCTAGGTTTTATTATAAGCATGTATATTGTGAGTCTTCTATTTGGTCTATGATCTATCTTAAGTTTATTTTTGTGTATGATATAAAATATAGATCCTAGATCATCTTTTTTTTTTTTGCAGTGCTGGGGATTGAACCCAGGGCCTTGTGCTTGTGAGACAAGCACTCTACTAACTGAGCTATATTCCCAGCCCCCTAGATCATTTTTAATGTGGTTACCCAGTAGTCTGAGCACCATTTGCTGAAAGGACTATCCACATTTTGTCTTTACACCTTTATAGAAAATCAGTAAGAATTACGTGTGTACAAAGCCTGGAATTTGTTGATCTGTACTAAAAACAAGTAAAAAGTTAAGCAAACTTAGAAAATCAACAACTCTTCTGAGATTTGTAAGAGAACTTAGATCACAGGCCAAACTCCCCAACTCAAACTAGGATGGCGGACAGTAATAAAGAGAATGACAACATGCCAGAGCAGAAAACTTCACAGTTATCCACTGCCAGGATAGGAAAACCTGAACTCTAATGGACAAATTTCTGGAGGTTTGATGTGAACAAACTGGTACTTAAAAATGGCAAGGGTTTAAGATGCAGTGGTGACACATGGCTCAGGACTCTGAGGCAAAAGGATCACGAGTTAGAAGCCAACCTTAGCAAGGCTCTAGGCAACTCAGCAAGACCCTGTCTCAAAAAAGAAAAAAGAAAAAAGAAAAAAAAAACCTAAAAAATACCAGAGGGACAGTCATACAGTCAGGAGGAAGGAAGGAACCTTTGGGGAGTTTTACATCCAGAAGCTTGAGTAGGTTCTCACAATAAGCATAGAGAAAAATCACCTCATCTTCCTGACATGGGGGAAGGAAAACAGGAAACATTTTGAGATTTATCAGAATGCTCTGTTTTTAACAAGGTCAACAACCTTCAGGATCTGCTTAACCAAATCTTAACCTGCTGGGCATTTATCAGAGCCTAACCAACCCAGGAGAAAGGAAATGACCAATTCCAATAAGCTCCAATTGGTCATACAGGAAAAGATAAATTCCCAAATTTGAGTCCACTGTAACCATCCTGTCCCACCTAAGGAAGAAAAAGAAAACTTGTGATGTTTATAGTCCAGAAACAAAATATGAGACCTAAGTAAAGGATTATAGTCCAGTTTCCCTCTCCTCCACTTATTACATTGCTAAAGGACTATTTATAAAAGTGTTTTTATCTAGTACATCATATCTAACTATCTTTTTTGTTTTGTTTTGTTTTGTTTGCGGTGCTGGGGATTGAACCCAGGGCCTTGTGCTTGTGAGGCACGCACTCTACCAACTGAGCTATATCCCCAGCCCCATATCTAACTATCTATAAAAAATACAAGGCACACTAAAAAGTAATTTACATATATATATAAACATATGTATACAAATATATAAATAATCATATATATATAATTCTTTAGATATAAAACCAAAGAGCTCAATCCATGACAGAAATATTTGATAAGCAGGACTTCATTAAAATTAAAATTTTCTGCTCTTGAAAGATACTGTCAAGAGAATGAAAATACTAGAAGGAAATATTTGAACAAAGCATATGTTATAAAGGATGATTGTCCAAAATATTCAAAGAACTCAAAATGCAGCAGTAAAAAAGTAACCCCATAAAAATGAGCCAAAGGGCTGGGGATATAGCTCAGTTAGTAGAGTGCTTTCCTGTCAAGCACAAGGTCCTGGTTTCAATCCCCAGCACCACAAAAAAAATGAGCCAAAGGCCTAAAATAATACTCAACCAAAGATGGACAGATGACAAATAAACATGAAAAGATGCTCCATATAACATATCACCAGGAAAATGCAAATTAAAACAAGACACCACTACACACCTATCAAAATGGCCAAGATCTAAAACACCAACAGCATTGAATATTGGAAAAGATATATTGGAAATGCAAAATGATACTTTCAGCAGAATCCAGGACTAGAGATGGGATTATCCAGGAAGGATTTGTGAAGAACCCTCTTATTGGATGGCATGTATTCACTTGACACATACCTGAGACTTACAAGTATTTTTTTTTTGGTTTTTTTTTTTTGGTACTGGGGACTGAACTAAGGGGCACTCGACCACTGAGCCACATCAGCAACCCTATTTTGTATTTTATTCAGAGACAGGGTCTCACTGAGTTGCTTAGGGCCTCACCATTTCTGAGGCTGGCTTTGAACCCACAATCCTCCTGAGTTCCCGAGCCACTGGGATTACAGGCATGTGCCACCGTGTCTGGCTCTTACAAGGTTTTTGAGAATATTTTTCTCACCAAAAACAAGACCAATCTGACCTGACAGGAAGGAAAGGAGGACAAAATAAAGGAAGGTTATTAGACTTCAATAAAAAGGATGGATTACTCTTAGACCAGAACTACGAATACAAAGGCAGAGGTCAGAGAGGGTCATCTTCACTATCCTAGAAATCAAAGCGTCAAGTCACAGAGGATAATTCTTGGGCCTTGAAACCTAATAGAATTTTCCCTGATTTCTTTGAAAGTTTCTTAGGACTAGTGACCTCTTTAGTTCTCTCAGGTTCTCCCTCTTGGAATGGGAATATTTACCCTATGCCTGTTCCATTAATGAACATATCCCTCCTTGCTAATCTCATAACCAGAATTTTCTGGTTTTCCATTTCCACAGATGGAGAATTATTCACCTACATGGACCATAGTCTCACCCAAACCTGATGTAGGTACTTTAGATGATGCAATTTTGGACTTTGAGAGCCATTACTTTTTTGTGGGGCTGGGAATCAAACCCTGAACATTGCCATGAAAGTGTTCTTCCACTGAGCTATACCTCTAGCTCTAGTTGATATTTAGATGGGATATTTGACTTAATAGTTGATGCCAAAATGCATTAACTTTTACATAAGGTAGAGGTAGTGAATGCATTTTTCACATGAGACACATGGGAATTTTCACAGGCCAGAGGGCACAATGGAGAGTTTTGAAAAGTGATCTCCCAAAGATATGTCCATATGAAGCCTCAGAATGTGACCTTATTTGGATATGAATAGAGAGATCTGGAGATTAAATCATCCTAGTTTAGTGTGGATCCTACATCTGTCAATGGACAATCTTGAAAAGAACAGAAAAATAGAAGACCAGAGAATGTCATGTGAAGATGGAGACAGAGATATGAGTCATGATGCCACATCTATAACATCACCATTAGCAACCAGAAGCTGAAAAGGCAAGGAAGGATTCTCCCCTAGAGCCTCTGAAGGAAGCATGGCCTTGTTAGCACCTTGAGTTTGGATTTGCGGCCTTTAGAATTGTGAAAAAATAAATTCATGTAGCTTTAAGCCATCCAGTTTGTGGTACTTTATTGTAGCAGCTTTAGAAAACTTAATACAGATATAAAGATACAAGCGTGCACATGCACACACACACAAATGCCATGTATTTTTCTGAAAATAGCGATTTAACTTTTTTCTAAATAAGTATCTCAACATTCACAGTTATGTTTTTATAGTTTTATGGTTGAACAGAGTTTCATAGATTCTGTGAATATTATCATTGCTTCTAATGACAATTCAAGGTTAATATCAGTTTCCTTTCTCTCACCATTTCTTTACATATCAAGATATTAACAGTATGACAGTGATATATGTGGGCATTTTTTTCTTCTAAGAATCTCATGTGCTCTTTAATGCTATTTCCCCCCAAAAGGGTAAGAAACAAATATTGTTATCGTCATAAAACTAACTAATGCACTAGAGACCTATAACACCAGTGATCAAGTTTAACAGTGTTAGCACTCCCAACTTAAAAAGTCACACAGCCCTTTGGGGAACAGCTCTGGTATAAATGTAGATCCAAAATTTGAGTCTCTACTCCACTCCTTCCCAGGAGTTGCTTCTTCTGAGTATCCCTTTCTTTCTCTGCAGAACATAGAGAGTAAAGCCTGTCACAAATGGATTTTTGTAGGTTAAACCTACCAGGAAATATCAGTCTTTATTAGGAAAATAAACAGGGATCCTGGGTGGTGGAGCAAATACATGGAACACCTGAGCCTTTGGATGCATGTGAGTCAGCCCTACAAGTTAAGATTTGGCTTTAAGTCACAACCAACTCAGTCAAAGAGAAGTACTCATATTAGAACAAAAATGCAACAAAGAAGATAAGGAAGAAGATGATGACACCCAGGGATTTCTTCTCAGGGCTTTGTACTTAGGATTCAGGATCAGTCTTTCTGAGAGTCTCCTCTGGGAACCTGCCCTCTGCCTACAGGAAGTGAAAGAAGGAGTTTGGAGATCAGCAGAGCCAGAAGTCAATGGCCTCATCCCCAGGCCACCTGGATTTTGCTCACTTGGCCTGAATCCCCCAACCTCACCTTGGGCAGAGGGAGAACTTGTGTAGCCCTGGTGTAGTCCCAGTGGTTCTCTTGAAGGTACCTGGGGTAGAGAAAGTAAAGGAGACATCCATTAGGACCCAAGAGGAGACACTTTGACAGCACAATGACATTTCTAATCCAAGTGACAGAAACATACCTCCATGTATGATGCAACATGTATAGAAGAATAAACCCTGCAGCACAGGATGTCATTGGGGGGGGTAGGAATCCTGAAAAGCTGAATGTCTTGTAATAAAGGAACAGGGTCTACAAAATTTAGATAAGTACCATATACTTGTTCAAAATAACTAGATAGCTGACTATGTACTAGAAGGCAAATGTTCAGTGTGATATTGAGTGAAATAAAGAAAAACTACCTGCAAGTTTCCATAATTCACTTCCCTGATCCACCCAGCAAATATGTGATCACTGTATACTCAACACTTACTTCTGAGACCACTTGAGGTTCATCCCAGACTGGACAGAGAAAGCCTGCACCATTTCCTGCTGCTCCTGGGAGAGGGCAGGCATACAGGTGGAGTAAGGTGTGGCCATAGGGATGGAGAAGGTTCTCTGGTTCTCCTGAGGGCTAGGGTCCCACACAAACAACTTATCATTGATGATGCACAGGCTGAAAAAAAAACAGACCATTAGTTGACTGGAAAGATGTATAACCCCACACACCTAACAAAAATCTTCCCCCAACAATCCTGCTACCTCTGCTCATCAACCACATTCCTTCTATATCGCTACTATGTCCAATTTTTTGGCTAGTATCCTTTAACACTCCCACAGAGGTCGGCTATGGAAATTGTCTACAAGCTTCACTATATTGATAGGTTTACCTATAAATCAGGAATGGTTTTATACTCATATTTGCCATTCACAATATCAGAAGGGAGTGAACAGTGTAATCACCATTTTAAGAGAGAGACATTGTATTACAGAGAGGTCATATGACTTGGCCAAAGTCACAGCAAGTGACAACATTCCCACATGTGTGGGCTAAGGCTCAGATGAGTGCTCCCACTCATGATATAGCACTTACCTGGAATTGCTTCCAGGAATAGCGATGAAGGTTCTGAAGAAGGCACGAACAGAGCCCTGGGACTTTCCCTCCACTTCAAGGACAAGAAAAAACAACACCCCCTTAGATTTGGGCATACTTTACAAACTCACACAGTGTTTCCCAGTCAAGGTCTTATGCTGAAGGGGACCAGAACCAGAAAAATTATTTACTTGGAGTCACGAAGTTGTGGCAGGAATGGGAGGGCAACAGTAGGAACAATTTGCTCCCAGCAATGGATCCCTTAGTATATGATGTGAAACCCACTTTAAAAGTGTACTTGTGGGCTGGGGTTGTGGATCAGTGGTAGAGTGCTTGCCTAGCATGCGTGAGGCCCTGGGTTCGATCCTCAGTATCACATAAAAATAAAGGTATTCTGTCCACCTACCACTAAAACAAAATATTTTTTAAAAAGTGCACTTGCTCCTTATCTCACATCTGCCCAAGAGATGGGTTCTACTAGCCCCATTTGAAAAATGGAGAAACAGAGAGGTCATGAAATTGGTCCAAGGCCACAGAGTAAGGACCTGGGAGGAGAGTCATTGAACTCCATAGTCTGTATTCCTAACTAACACCAGAGCTGGGGGGAGACAGGCATAGCATGTTCCGACCAGGGTGCTTTGTGGGCAGAGAGGGAGTATGCAGGGAAGAACTGGATGGAAAGGCCCAGAATCAGGGAAGCTGAGGGAGTTCTGAGAGGGTGCCCACCCAGGGGAGGGAGCAGTAGGGGATCTGAGGAGGGGGTTGTGTAGACACTCACCTTCCTTGAACAATCCATTCACAGAGAAGCAGAGCATTGTTTCCTGAAAGGGGACAATGCAGGAGCTCAGGGTCCTGCTTAACCTCCTCCCCAACTCCAGCTTTCTGGTCCTGCCCCAGGGAGGAAGCAGGTGCTCACCGTCTGGAACCACATGTCCACCACAAAGGAGCTGAGGTCATGCCGAGTCTTGGGCAACACACAGAGGGCATCCAAGATGTCATATTTTGTATACTTCAGCAGCTGCCTCCGCAGGTCTGTAGAGGAGAAAGGAAGTGGAGATAGGGGACTGCCATATCCTTGCCCTTGACACCCATCATTGACCCCTTTGCACCCCCATATGCTGCTGCCAAGTGTTCCCCATCACATACTTACAGGAATCCTTGAACTTCTTTATATCCCTGTTATACTTGAAGTACTCACACAAGCTGCTCCTAGGAGAAAAAGAGGAACAAGAGGTGTACATATTTCCAGTATCTGGACTATGTCTGCTGGGAAGTCACAGTACCATAGATCAGAGTCTGAGCTGTGATACTCACAGGGCTGGATCCTTGGGGTTGAAGGGAATGGTTAGGGAGAAGCAGGCCTCAATATGGTAAGTGCCCAGGAGACTTTTTCGGTCTCCATAGTCATAGATCAAGTAATACCTGCAGGGGAGCAAATTGAATTGTCTATCTCTAGGGTTTGGGCCTCAAATGAGACTTAAAATTTCATCAAGCAGGCTTATGATAATGTGGCCTCACCTTCCCATCCCTCACCCCCTTCCTCAGAACCCCAGAGGCACTTACTGCTGCAGGAATTGTAGGACCAGATTCTTCAGTATGTCAGATCCAAAGAAACTTCCCTGGAATAAAAGGAATACTTAGGATCATACCTGTTACCTGCTCTTTATATACCACCTAAAACCCTACATGATCCTCTCCTCACCTTGCAAGTTGGTAACTTCTTGTGAGCTTCAATGCCACATATAGTTGGTCTAGATGACTCCTGCCCATCCTGGGGAAAGCAAGAGGAAACATCAGTGCAGAAAAAGGAGGTGATACTGGATGATTACAGAAAGGGATGGGTCCAGGAGAGGGTAAGGTCAAAATTCAGATGTAAAAAGGCCCTGGAAATGATATGGACAGAACTACAGCTAGGGTCATGCCAAGGAGTCCCTGTGTGAGAAAGGTCATAGCCTTTGTCAGGTTCCCACATGGTTCTGTATTGCCTCTCCTTATACCTTTGAGGTTTAAATGTCAGATCCAAAAATATAACTTGAGCAAGACCTAAAGGGTTTCAGGGCAGGTTGGGGATAGTATCAGTTCTAATTAAAGGAGTCAATGATCAAGGAGTGAACTTACCAAGCTTAATAACTTGGGGAACAATTCTAGGATGGAACTGTCAAAAATCAAGACAAAGTGATTTAAAAGTCATTAAATGTACGTGTATATAGACACATTACACAGTACCATATTAATATGTGCAGATTACATGCTTATATATCAGTTGAAAATAAATGACCAAACATATTTTTAAATCAAATCACAATAGACAAAAATAGTTGAAACTGTGCAGCTGCCTTTCCTGTTGATTGACTCAGAGAGAGAGTTGTCTCTCCCTCAAGCTCTCCTCCCTTTCCTTTTCCCTGGTAGCTTCCACCTACACTGCAATGACCCTCTTCTCCAGGGACACCAAGAAGCCACACTGAGGCTCCAAGGCTTCCTTCCCCTTCATACCTCCCTTACCTTCTTCCTGATCCCCAAGGAAGGCTCTGCAGGGAGCAGGGATTGAGGTGGGACCCTGGGCTCTGCTATCTTGCTGGGTATCCAGCATTCTGTGGGGCATGGCATGACATGGCCAGGCCAAAACCAGGTCATCTCCCTGACCCACAAAATGCTGGAGCAGGGGGTGAGTGAGGCAGGGAGGGGAAGGAAGGGGTATGATGACAGAAAAAGAATGAAGATAGGGGAGGGAGACAAAGGAAAATAGAGACAATGAGAATCAAAGCAAAGGGAAGGGGGAGATGCTCTACCCTGGTGCAGCAGGTCAAGGCAGCAGTGAGAAGAAACCGGCTCCCCTACTGCAGCCCACTCCTCCACCTGCCCCTGGCTGGCCCTGGGGCCCCAGGCAGGAATGGAAACATGCAGCTGCTGGGCTGGGGCCCCCTGGCGGCAGGTCCAGCCTTTGCCTCCCGTGGGAGCCCAGAGCATGCCAGATATGGGAAAAGGAGCCGCCCCCTGGGCAAGAGTCATTCTCAGAACCAGGAGTGAAGGGTCAGGCCCCAGCTCAGCATGGGATGGAGGGTCTGTGGCCCCCTCTTATGGTCACCAGGTTCCCTCCTGGCAGTCCCTGTGCACCTGTGCCTGTCTGGGTCGGTGCCTTGCCAGAGGAATCATCTTGACTTGGGCTACCCAGGCTCCTCTGAGGGGCCAGGTAGGATGATGTGACGTGAGGTGGAGGAGGGAGCCATAGTGCCCCTAAGAGGCCTGTGCTCGTGCCTAGGCCACCTCCTCCTCCTTTGCCCTCTGCCTTCCCCTCCTGTCTTGGGAAGCCCTCTGCTCACTGGCTGTGGCCCACTTCTGGCTCCCTGACTCAGGGAACCCACATTTCTCCCCAAGGAGAAAACAGTGGGTTCCTCAATGGCCTAGAGGAACAGATGTTGTGATGGTAGCCACCCAGGGCCTCGGCCCTCAGCACGGGGCATGAAAATCTCCATGTCAGCCTGGGACAGGTGGGGAGAACATTTTGGAGCAAAGGAAGAAGGGTCTCTCTCAGGATAGGGAAGGAAATCAGTCCTATCATGGGAGAGTATGCTGGTGGCCAGGTGCAGAGAGGTGGGAAACATACCCCAGAGCAGGTGAAAAAGGGAGCAGGTCAGAAGAGGCAAAGCAGACCTGTGAGCATAGCTGAGGTACACAGACAGAGGAGAGGGTGGAGCCTGTGGTCCTGTCAGAGGACCAGGGCTGCCTCCTCCTGCAAAAGGAAACATCAGGGCAGCTCAGGTTCCCAGTGGGTAACAAAGGTTGCAACTGACTTTAAGTTGTTGGACTTATCCAGGAAGGCGGTGTGCAGAGCATTTCTGTCTGCACATATCTCTTCCGGTTCCAGCCCTTTCCCCTTGTCCATCTTCCCGGCAGACTTAACCTGTAATTATGCAAAGAAACACATGAACCAAGGAAAGAGAGAAGGGCCCTGTATCCCCAACTCCCTACCTTGCCAACAAATCCATGTCTCTGCCTCTTTTCACCACCCTGATGAGCCCTTCCACTTTTCCTTCAAATAATGTTCTGTGTCTTACATCTTACCTTATTTTTGGAGACATGCAGGCTTTCGTTATTGAGAACCTTTGGCATAATGTCCAGCACTCCAGCCAGCTGGTAGGTTGGTAAGGGAAGCTATGATGAGGAAAGAGTTAGCGTGAGGGATCTAACATGGAATATCTGAGACAGTCTGACTGCTAGCTAACCTGTCCCACCCTCAATAATATCATGAAGCTTAAGGTCTCACGTTGGGTTTGTTCTCTTCAGGAATAGTCAAGGAAGTAACCATGTGCCTTCTAGGATTCGGTGCCATTTCAATAGTATGGGTCATCAAGTCTTCAGGAAGCAAGAGGTGGGAATAAGAAGGCTGAGAGGAGACCAGCTGGCCCAAATCCAGCACCAACATTTCCCCAAGTGACAATCCCTAATATCCCTCCAAGGCAAACCCATCTGCCGTCCTCTTTCCCAGAATTACTGCTATCAGCCATACTTGGATCAATAGGGGGTCTCTGGATGTCAAGAGCTTGCTGGGAGGCATCACATTGTTTGTTCATGGTCAACTGCAGAGTTAAAGATGGAATTCAGTGTCTCTGAGGCAGAAGTGGTAAAAAGGGGCAATATATGGGGCAGAAAGAGGTGGGTCTGGCTGGGGTGCACAACTTGGGTTTCAATCCCCAATACTGAGTCTACATTACCTTCATTTGCTCTAGCTTTCCTGACTTCAGCTCCCTCTTCAGAGAGCAGGGTGCCTCCGAAGGAGTAACAAAGACTGATATCTGCAGAAAACACATGAGGGGCAGAGTCTACACCAAGAATTTTAAATACTAAAATCAAGATCTTACCCCTGTCCTGCCCTCTTGCTCTCTTGATTGGCTCTGGTTATACCCTTGACACATACCTTTTCATTATCCTCATCCCATATCTTGTCACTAATATTCTTCAATGCGAAGGCAATGCTGGCATTCTCAACAAAGAACTGGGCCTGCATTTTCTCATAGTGAAACTACATTGACGCGGTGAGAGAAATAGAATGTGAGGTCAGAGTTGCTGCTCTTCTAGCCCTTCCTCTGTCCTTCTTCTTCTTATACTCCTTACTTTATTCTCTTACCTCGACTGGAGTGAAAGGGACACTGCACTGGCTCTGAATCAAATTCAGCAGCCACTTCTCTTCATATTTTATGCCAAATGGAATCTAGAAGCAAAAAAGAAAAAAGTTGGGAGAGACTGACATAATGGAATTAAATATTAAATTTAAATGCAAGCATGTTTCTTTCAGACTTTTTTCAGACTTTAATATAATTTATAGATGACAAATTCCATTACTTTTAGCTTTTATACCAGACGTGGACTTAAGTACCTTTTTTTTTTAAATTCAGATAGTTTTCTTCAAATTAACAGTATCAGATACTTAATGTGAACTACCTTGGTAAATTCCCAAGAAATCTTACCCAAGGCAGATTTGGCCTGCCCCTTTGACAGGGACCCCAGAGAATCAACCAAAAACACACATTCCGTTTTAGCCAAACAGGAATATAGTATGGAACTGGTTCAATGTCCATAGCGTTAGATTTTTTCCTTTGCTTATATGCAACCACTTCCATTCTCCCTGCAGTCACGTTGTCGCCTTTATATTGTTTCTCTGAATTTGCCCTTACATGACCTGGGATATTAACTCCTAGTAACAAAAAAATAAATTATCATCTCCTCTGCACCCAGAAATGTACTTTGTGTCTCTATATAAGTCCAATACAACTGTCCCTGTTCTCCTTCTGGATATTTGGTTCATTTTGCCACAACACTCACTGTGATCTTGAACCAGCTCCCTAAGGTTCCATTCTGCCTCTTTCCCTCTGTTCTTCGCTCTGGAGGCTTTTGCTCTCTCTCCATGTTAACATGGGTCTGGTCTTGTTTGTATAAATTGCTTCTCCAATGATGGGATGGGATGGCATAGGGAGTGCTGTGGAGAAGTAAAGAAAAGGAAATAATCCCTATCTGGTCAGAAAGTTTTCTATACATATTTTGCCCTTTGGTACCAGGATTATGGAAATTTGCTCAACTGTTAATCTGATCCTATCATTTCTCATGCTGCCAGGCTGGAGAGAAGAAATAATTACATAATTAACTACAGGGATATATATTTCACTGGCTGGTAATTTCTAGCCATAGTGATGACTGGTCACTTACTATCTAACTCCAGAGTCCATGTGGGCATCACTCATTGCTGGATCTCCATCTTGCTGCTGTTGGGATGAAATATGCATGGCAGCACTGACAGGTTCAGACCAATTTGGAAATCTCCTTCGAAAAATACCCCAGCATCTTGCTCTTCTTTGAAGGGTGTTAGCTTGGGAATTGTGACCTTGTATTGAGGAAAACACATCAGTGGTAAATGCCAGAAAAAGTTCTGGGAAAATATAATAGCATATCACTGTCTTTTATAATCTAGAAACAAATACATAAGGCTGGATATGTAGTTCCATGAAAGATCACTTGCCTGCCATGGACGACGATATCAGGTTTCAATCCCCAATACTGAGAAAGAGAGAGAGAAAGCAAGCGAGAGACAGCAAGAGAGCGAGCACACACTGAGCTAGTACAAGGGAGCAGCAGGGAAAGAAAACACAAATGTATCACAGGATCTTATCTGTGATGTTAGCCCCTGCTTTGTCCTTTTCAGGTTGGGTGATTTGCACAAGTTGCTTATCATCGCTTACTCTTACCTCCCTCCTCTGCTTGAGGAGGTAGATAAAAGTCTACCCTGAAAGTTTGCTGTTATGGTTCAAGGATAAAAGGCAAGTTCCTTCCTAAATGAAGAACTAGAGAAATGAAAATTAAGATTGAAGAAAATATACAGAATAAACATTAGTTACACATAATTATGGAGAATAGTAAAAGAGAGGGGGACAGAATTAAAGGCGATACAGTAAGCATATCTAACATGTTTATTCTGAGTCCCAGAAATCAGGAAACAGTAGGGAAGCAGCATATGAAGAAATCTTGCTTAAGAAGTTTCCATGTAATAGGATATAAAGTCAGTATAAAAACAATAGAAAAAAGTGTACTTTAAGGAATAACACTGCTAAACCAAAGGGATACATTTCATAATGATGTTCTTATAACAAAAGTTGAGTAAAACAATTGGCCTGAAGACTCAGATCAAAGGAAATATTTAAAGGTTCTTTGGATAGAAAAAATATGATACCGGATAGAGGATTATTGATGCAGGGAAGGAAGATCAGTGACATTTGTGACTATGTAGGCAAACCTAAGTAAATATTCACCATATAATACAATGATAAGTTCTTCTGGGTGTGTTAATCCATACAGAACTAAAATGCATGACAATAAGTGGGGGGGGGGCACGGACAATGACATCACAGTGTTTCAAGGTCCCTGAATTGTTTAAGAATTTGCAAAAGGAGTAATTTACATTAGACCATGATGGAACAAAGATGTACATTGTAATCCTGAGGGCAAACACAGTAGGATGGCCAAAAAATGTTTACCAAATGAGGTAAAATTTTAATAGTTAAAAATTTTAAACATGTCAAAGGAAAGGAGAGGGCAAAAACTCAGAACAGGCAAAAATATATGCAGATTAATACTATTTGATTCAAATTATATTTTATAATTTCATAAAAGGAGACTAAAGTAAATATCCTAAATTGATACATGGACAGAGTCAGATTAGATAAGAAAATGTTTCATCAAATGTTCCTTGAAAGAAACACACATAAAATTTAATGATACAAAATTTTTAGGGGCTGGGCTTGTGGCTCAGTGGTAGAGCACTTGCCTAGTATGTGTAAGGTTTGATCCTCAGCACCACATATAAATAAGTGAATAAAAAATTTAAATAAATACATGGCAAAATATGCCTATATGTGGAAATTAAAAAAGTTGACCTCATAGAACTAGAGAGCACAATGCCAGGTTACCAGTACCTAGGAAGACTACAAAGATCTGGGGATGGAGAAAGGACAGTTAATGGGTTCAGGGGTTCAGCTGGATAGAAGGAATAACTTCCAATGTTCTATAGCAATATAAAGGAAATGTGGTTGCTGACAAATGTATATTTCCAAATATCTAAAAGAAAGAATTCTGAATGTTACTTGCACAAAAAATTATAAGTTTGAGGCAATGACTATAACAATTACCCTGATCTGATCATTACATATTATATACATGCATTGAAATATTATATGTCAAAGTATACTGTCATGTATAACTTTAAAAAGAGCAAATTTTAAAAATAAAATAAAAGTAGAAAAAAAGGAAAACAACCGTGCATATGAGAAAAGTAGATCATGTTTCTGCTAAGCAAAACTATGCAGTATGTAGGGTTTGTTCTGTTATGGAAAAAATAAAAGTCAATTTTGTTTGGAATTATTGTCTTAGAATCAGCAAGAAAAAATAGGAAGGAAACTAAATAGAAATATAGATTTCTGTAAAATGAATCCTGAAAAATAGAATATATGTGTAGTCAAACTAAAAAATACATACCATACTGTACTACATAAATATGTACAATTAATAATGTCAATTTTTTGGTGATACTGGAAGTGAAACCCACGGCCTCACAAACACTAGGAAGTGCTCTACCACTGAGCTACATTCACAGTTCAAAATGTTTTTTTAAATACTTAAAATATAGTAACACATTCTATCCATTCTCTAACCAAAAACTTGTATAACTACTAATAAAAACTCTAAGGAAAAAATAATTAGAAAAAGAGGGAGATTTCATAATGATAAAAGGATCAATTCAGCAGTAAGAAATTAAAAATAATTTTTGATTTTTATGCATGAACATACAGCCAAAATGTAAAAAGCAAAAAATGATCAAAAGAAATGGAGTAGCTAGGCACAGTGGTGCACACCTGGAATCCCATCAGCTCAGGAGGCTGAGGCAGGAGGATTGTGAGTTCAAAGACAGCCTCAGCAAAAGCATGGCACTAAGCAACACAGTGAGACCATGTCTCTAAATAAAATACAAAAAATAGGGCTGGGGATGTGGCTCAGAGGTTGAGTGCCCCTGAGTTTAATCCCTGTTATCCACCCACTCCCCAAGAAAAACAAAATGGAGAAATGGACAAAGTGAGTTTGAGTTAAGTTTTAACACACCTCATTGAAAAACAGATAAAACTGGCAGACAAAAATTCAGCTGTTTGGTGAAAATTTAAATAATAAAAAATAAGATGGGCATGGTAGTACATGCCTGCAGTCCCAGCAACTCTGGAGGCTGAGGCAGGAGGATTACCTGAGCTCGGGAATTCAAAGCCAACCTGGGCCATATAATTAAAATTCACTTTAAATTCTTTTTAAAATCTGGGTAACAAATCTACTTAATTGATATGGAAGAGTACACATAATCTACTTATCGAACATTCTAGATAGGTTACTCTATAAAACAAGCTTGGGCAAACTTCTATGGGGTAATACAATCTACCCTGAATGGTTGATGTGAAGATTCAAGAGTACTGGTAGCTTCCCTGCCCCTCCTCCACCACTAGCTGGAATTTAAAAAAAAAAATGTTAATTTGCACCAACCCCTGCTTCAGGTGACACTCTCCATTCCTCAAACCCTGAACTTTAGGAGACTATTTAACTCAATTGGGAGAAAAATTCACTTCAGCCAGGCCAAAGAGAGGGGGTTCTCCATGTGGAAACATGAAAAGCATCTTGGATCTCAGATGTCACTTGTCCTCTGGAGAATGAAAAATGATCAATCTGGGACCTTACCACAACCCCCTTCCCATTTTAAAGGTTAGTAAACTGTGTTGTGGATGGGGGAGGGTGCCAGAATACGCCCTGGCCTGTGGGGGCCTGAGACCAAGGCCTCAGGCGGAACGACTCACCCATTGTGTAGCCTGCCGCGAGGTTCTCTAGAAGAAAACGTGCGTCGTCTGGAACTGCAAGTTTCAAAATGAGTGAGGAGAGCTACTGAAGATGAGAGCAAGCTCTAACTCACTTTGTCAGGATCAGGCTAACAAGATGGAGTCTTTACAGGAAGTTCCATCCCCAAGGGCGCAGAAAAGAGAGCCCTCAGGGCCAGAGGAGACTTAACTTCCTGTTCTTACTGCCTCCTGAGTTTACTACCAGTCTAACACCCAGGGAGCTCTTTCCAATTGACCCACCCTAGCAGAGGAAATCAACCAAAAGGCTTGGGATCTGGTATGTCTTGCTACAAATACAGGGAACTCTGCATTCCAGTCTCTGTATTGGTTACATGACATTGTATTCCTTCACTCTGCACCCAGAGAACTCTGAGTACCCTCTGTAGGCCTGGCACTGTACTTGCTACATTACATTGTGTTTTTTCACATATTTGTCACAAAGGGGCTCTGATTTCAAAATCGCCAGCTTTCTGATGTTGTTGAGTCTTAACAAGATTCAGGAGTTTGTTTGGAGTCATTCAGATGTTACCTGGAAAAACAGAGTGTAACTGAGATCCATACAATGGGGATGACCCCTCTATTAACAGCTTTATTAAAGTCATGTAATATGTGAGGCTCTCTTAAATTAGGGTTAAGTAACAGAATGTTCTCAAAATAGTTACATGGCTGGAATTAACTGCTCTATAGCCCTGGAACTCTCAGGCCAGAGGGCTTTGCAAGAGGGAAGGGAAACAGGGAGGGCCTGGACTTCAGTGCATCACCCAGTTTTTTCCTGGAATTTTACACACTTTGTTGGCAATCCCTTCCTGGGTCTGTATGTCCTGAGAGAGGATGTCTAGCCCGTTTGTGAGCTGAAAATAAATCTGCATATGAGAAAGTCTGAACATTTGGGGTGAAGGAAACATAAGACAGAAAATTACACGCTCAAAAAAATAAACTGTCAAGAGTTTACATTTTGAAATTTTGTGTAATACTGTATTAGCCAACTTTTTGTTGCTGTGACAAAATACCTGGGAAAATCAACTTGGAAGTGGAAAGATTTATTTTGAATCATGGATTCACAGGTATCAGTTTATGGAGGCTGGCATTTAGGGCACATGCTGTTGAGATGTGAGCCCCAAACACTTTAGTCAGTCCCACCCCTATGGACCCTGCCAATTGCAAACCACACGGCCTCTCTCTTGGGCTGGCTCTGCTAAATGCCTGAACTTTTCCTTAGCAGGTAATCTATGTTCCTGGCATTCTCTTTTTTAAAAATTTTGATTCATGTACACAAACAGGGTACAACTTTTGTTTCTCTGGTTTTACACGAAGTAGAGTCACACCATTTGCATAATCATACATGTACATAGGGTAATGATGTTTGCCTCATTCTATTATTTTTCTTTCCCCCCACCCCCTCAACACCCCTCATCTTCCTCTATACAATTCATCCTTTCCTCCATTCTCGCCTCCCCACACCCCATTATGTATCATCATCAACTTATGAGAGAGATCATTCGGCCTTTGGTTTTGGGGGATTGGCTTATCTCACTCAGCATGACCATCTCCAACTCCATCCATTTACCTGCAAATGCCTAATTTTATTCTTCTTTATGGCTGAGTAATATTCCATTATGTATATATACCATAGTTTCTTTATCCATTCATCTATAGAAGGGCATCTAGGTTGGTTCCACAATCTAGCTATTGTGAATTGAGCTACTATAAACATTGATGTAGCTGTGTCACTGTAATATGCTGATTTTAAGTCCTTTGGGTATAGGCCAAGGAGTGGGATAGCTGTGTCAAATGGTGTTTCCATTCTGATTTTTCGAAGGAATCTCCTTACTGTTTCCAGATTGGCTGCACCAATATGCAAACCTACCAGCAATGTATGAGTGAACCTTTTTTCTCACATCCTTGCCAACATCTATTGTTGCTTATATTCTTGATAATAGATATTGTTAGTGTAGTTTTGATTTGCATTTTTTTTTTTTGGAACCAGGGATTGAACTCAGGGGCACTTGGCCACTGAGCCACATCCCCAGCCCTATTTTGTATTTTATTTAGAGACAGAGTCTCACTGAGTTGCTTTGCACCTTGCCCTTGCTGATCTCATGATCCTCCCACCTCAGCCTCCCAAGCCACTGGGATTACAGGCATGTACCACCACATCCGGCTACAGTAGGAATCTTATTTTATTGTATCTTTTTTTCTTTGTGGTGCTGGGGGTTGAACGCAGGGCCATGTGCTTGTGAGGCAAGCACTCTACCAACTGAGCTATATCCCCAGCCTGCATTTCTTTTATTACTAGGGATGTTGAACATTTTCTCATATATCTGTTGATTGCTTATAGATCCTCCTCTGTGAAGTGTATGCTCATTTCCTTGGCCCATTTACTGATTGGGTTATTTGTATTCTTGAGGTAAAGTTTTTTCAGTTCTTTATAGATTCTGGAGATTAGTGCTCTATCTGAAGTGTGTGTGGCAAAGATTTTCTCCCACTCTGAAGGCTCTCTCTTCACATTGCTGATTGTTTCCTTTGCTGAGAAAAAGCTTTTTAGTTTGACTCTATACCAATCATTCATTCCTGCTTTTATTTCTTGTGCTTTGGGAATCCTGTTTAGGAAATCTGGTCCTAACCCCACATGATGAAGAATTGGACCTACTTTTTTTTCTATTAGGTGCAGGGTCTCTGGTCTAATTCCTAGGTCCTTGATACATTTTGAGTTGAGTTTTGTGAAGGGTGAGAGATATGGGTTTGCTTTCATTTTGCTGCATATGTACTTCCAGTTTTCCCAGCACCATTTGTTGAAGAGGCTGTCTTTTCTCCATTGTAAGTTTTTGGCACCTTTGTCTAGTACGAGATAACTGTATTTTTGTGAGTTTGTCCCCGTGTCCTCTATTCTGTACCATTGATCTACCTGCCTATTTTGGTGCCAATACCATGCTGTTTTTTTTACTATTGCTCTGTAGTATAGTTGAAGGTCTGGTATTATGATACCCCCTGCTTCACTCTTCTTGCTAAGGATTGGTTTGGCTATTCTGGGTCTCTTATTCCTCCAAATGAATTTCATGATTGCTTGCTCTATTTCTATGAGGTCTGTCATTAGGATTTTAATTGGAATTACATTGAATTTGTATAGTGCTTTTGGTAGTATGGCCATTTTGACAATATAAATTCTGCCTATCCAAGAACAAGGATATCTTTCTTTCTTCAAAGGTTTTCTTTAATTTCTTTCTTTAGTGTTCTGTAGTTCTCATTGTAGAAGTATTTCACCTCTTTTGTTAGATTGATTACCAAGTATTTTAGTTTTTTTTTGAGGCTATTTGGAATGGGGTAGCTTTCCTAATTTCTCTTTCAGAGGATTCATCATTCATGAATAGAAATGCATTAGATTTATGAGTGTTGATTTTATATCCTGCTACTTTACTAAATTCATTTATGAGTTCTAGAAGTTTTCTGGTGGAATTTTTTGACTCCTCTAAATATAGAATATGGAACAAGGCAGGGATGCCCTCTTTCTCCACTTCTATTCAATATTGTCCTTAAAACTCTAGCCAGAGCAATTAGACAGACCAAAGAAATTAAAGGAATATGAATAGGAAAAGAACTCAAACTATCACTATTTGCAGATGACTTGGCATTCTCTTAATTCCTGGAATCTTCTCTACAGCTTTGGATTCACTCTTATAGCTTCACACATCACCCTCTCAGGGACTGTCCACAGGGATTCTAACCCACCACACTTTGCTGGGTCTCCCAGGCATTTGTTTGAAATATCAACGGAAGCCTACATGAGCCCCTAACTGCAGCATCCTGCAGAACTAGCACCTCATAGACTATGCCAAGGTCTGCCACCACTTAAAATATTATCCAGTTCCCATTGGACCATGGTTATAGCAGCCTCTGAGTTCCCAGGTGGCTGAATACAGTGAAATTAATCCTGGGGAAACAACTTCCTAAACACCCCTTTTACACCCTTGAGTCTGCAATGGGTATGTTTTTGCTGGTTGCTGAGATGCTCTCAAAGCATCTCTTCTATTGTCTCTGTACAAAGTACTTTCTTTTTAGTGGCAGTAATATTTTCAGCAACCACAACTTCCTTGGCCCCAATAATATGTGTATGTTTCTGGCCATACCATGAGTTTTTGAAATATTTCCTCTTCTTTTTGCTCTTTATTCTCACAATAAACCTGGCTAAAATCTGCCAGCAATCCCCATACCATCACCTGAATGCTGTGCTTCCTTGAAATTAGTTGAGAATCTTTCAATTAAATGTTACAGAAAGTCTCAGGACATGGACAAAATGTAGGTGAATTCTTTGCCATGATGTAACATGCAAGACCTCTAGTCCAAATCCCAATTGAGTACTCATTCTCATCTGAATCCTCATGAGCATGGACTTTACTAACCACGTTTTTATGAGTATTCTGATCTTCTGAGTTCCAACCAGAGTCATTCATTAAGCTATGCTTAAAACATTCTAAGGATTCTTTAACCTACGTATCCATACTTTTCTAGACTCCACCATCAGGGCTGGGAATGTAGCTTAGTGGTAGAATGCTTGTCTAACATGCATGAGACCCCTGGGTTCAATCCACAGCACTGGAAAATAAAAAACAATCCCCAACTCCAACCTCAACCAGTTCCAAAGGCTTCTGAATCACATGGTCAAGTATAATTACAGAAACAACCCACTTCTCAGAACCAATTTCTGTTTTAGGCAGCTTTTTGCAACTGTAACCAAAACATCTGACAAGATCAACTGAGAGGAGGAAAAGTTTATTTGGGGCTTACAGTTTCAGAGGTCTTAGTCTAGATTTGTCCAACTCCATTTCTCTGGGTCTGAGGTGAGACAGAACATTATGATGGAAGGGAGTGATGGAGGAAAGATGCTCAACTCATGGCAACCAGGAAGCAGAAAGAAGAAAAAACAAGGAGCCAGGGACAAAATATAGTGCCCTAAGGCATGCCCCAGTGACTTACTTCTTCTAGTCATACCCACCCACCTACAGTTACCACCTAGTAGTCTGTTCAAATTATCAATACATAAAATGGATCAATCCACTGATGGAGTAACAGCCCCAATCATTGCCCCAAAGCCCCACATCTGAACCTCGCTGCATTGGGCGTCATGCTTTCAACACATGAGGATTTTGGAGGAACTTCCCAATCCAAAGCACATCATGCACTTTTAAACCATAGTACATAGGTATCTATTTGAGTAGAGAGGGTAAGCTATGTAAAATTCATTATTGAAAATGAACTATTGCAATATCACCTGCAAAACCTGGCAGATACATTTGTTTTCACAAAATTAAATAATTTCATTTAAAGCATTACAATTAAAATGCACAATAAAACATATTTGCTTATAGGTAATGTAAACTACAGAAATTAAAGCCAAAATCAGCATTCCTCCATTTATACTCATAGGAATTTTGAACAAAATCTTTAAATCTGACTAATTTGGTGATGTACGAAGACCCAGGTTAAGCACTATGCATTACTTTCTCAAAATACAAAGCAATCACTGTCATCCAACTAAGGTTCCATTTTTAGGAACTGGGAAAATATATGATTTGCCAAAAGGCATGAGTAAAGGACGATAAAGTACAGTTTAAGGTCTACATTAAAAGGGAAATTGACTTTCTACTGACAAAATTTTGTACTCATACTTTAGAGCATTGAACATTAAACTAAGCATGAGTAGTAGAAGTTTGAAGTATCATTCATGAGAAGCACTCCCTTAGAGAAATCTCAGTTGTGTGAGATATTTCACTTGATGAGCATAAACAGCCATACCTCATTTACCCAAACCTTAAGGTCCTCAGACTTTCCTGGCTACCACAGTCTAGGAACTCTAGGATTAACCTGTTGTCTCACTTCCTTACATAAAATTTACCCCCTGGATGAGTACAATTCCTTCTCCTGTGCTGGCCTTATTTACGAAGGATGATAGCACTAAATCTCAGCTGTTAGGAGCATTGCAGTGGGGTAAGGCAAATCTAGACTTGTTCCCTCATTCCATTATCAAGGTGGTACTCAAGTTTGCTCACCTTGCACTCAGATGAGTAAAAATATGTAGGGCCTTTATCAATAAAACCAGTCTGGCCATCTTCACTGGCTTGATCTTCACGTGGCTTTGCCTATTCCAGCACTCTCTGGCTGTCCTGTCAAGAATTTTCATAGTGGGACATGGTAGTGCAGTGTGGGAGACTTAGGCAGGAGGATTGCGAGTTCAAAGCCAGGTTCAACAAAAGTGAGGCACTAAGCAACTCAGTGAGAACCTGTCTCTAAATAAAATACAATATATGACTGGGGATGTGGCCCAGTGGTCGAGTATTCCTGAGTTCAATCCCTGGTACCCCCCCAAAAATCATAGTCTCTCAGTATGCCCTTGCCCTTCACTTAACCATTCTCCATCCAAAGTGGCTCATCCAAAGTTGGGTCCTGGTTTTGTCCTGTTGAACATAGATCTTCCCAGATAACAACAAACATTAGACAAAATCATTCTAGGACTCATGATGAAGTGTAATTAAAAAAAAAAAACTCACACAACCATGCAAACCATAATATTACCGAACACTCTTTTATCCTAGCTAATAGGGGTGACTGTTACTTCCTTAACAATTGTAGCTTTAGTTTTATTCTATTCTTTTCTTCTTCTAGACAACATTTAAAGATATCAAATTACAAAATTAATCCTGTTTCTGGACAGCATTCAATGAAGAGCAATTCTGTAGTTCCTTGAGTCCACCCCCAAATCACCTAACACAAGTCCAAATCCTATAAGTTATCCAAAATACCTTCTTATTGAGACATGTTATCATTTTTCAGTGGTATGCATTCTTCCTCTTGCAATGAGCAAAAGCTCATCTTTGCTGGCCACAACTACAGGTGTATTCTTGGTGGTCTTTTGCGTAGAGACACTGACATAAGGGTTAAGTGGCCATCCTGGGGTGGCAATTCAGGGTTTCCTAGGTTATGGCAATTCTTATTTCCCCAGTATCTGCAATCCATGCTTACCAAAGATCTGTCAGGACAGTCTACCACAGATGCCTATACCAAGGTACAGGTAGATCGTCTGCATTATGGTATGGTACAGAGTGTGGAGTGGGACAGCTGATTAGGTTGGAAGGCAGCAAATGTCAATCCCAGGAAGGAAGATTCATGTACAGCTTCTCTGTTTTCTGGACCCTGGTCCATTCTCTATGGGATAGGGTTAGAGGGAGAATGGATCTGGGAACCTCATATGAACATAGCTCTAAGAGGGGACATTATTTTCCATAAGTCACTTCCCTTCTTGTCTATCACATACAAATGTATCAATTTCATGGACAACAAGATGCATTTCTTATATTGGTTATAACTGAGGTAGGTGGTGGACCCCTCCCCATGTCCCACCAGAGCCCAAGAACCTCTGTGGGGAAAGAGACTCTATGGAGAAGGAACTCCAGGAGGAATAGCCTTGATGGTGTCCATTTTCAACCTCCATTTCCAAACAACTTTTATGTCTTTCCTCAGAATATCTCTGGATCCTGTGTACTAATCTCTACTCCAAACAATTTGCCCCAGAATGTGTCTCTAAACTGATCAAATATCCATATAACTTTGATCCCTGCCTTTAATGCACACCCTCAGTCCAATGCTTAACTGCTACTTGTAATTATGGATTCCATTTATCCTATTAGTCTGTTAATAAGGCTAAAATGGCTTCATTCCCTTATTGACCATGAAATTCTCCTACATACACAGTCCCTTATGATATCATGATAACACACTTATTTAAACTCTGAGCAGGAAAAGGTAATGCTTAAATGCTACCCCTTCACCCCGTCAGGGACTATTCAGGGGCAGAGACTTCAAGCCTAGACCATGCAAAATTTGACACTGTCCCCTATTCCCAATAAAATAAAATAAAAGTGGAGAGAAATGGTATCTGTGTTCTTAGCCTCTTAATCTACATAAAAATAGCTGATTATATAATGGTAGGATGACTTACTTCCAACCAAATATCTCATCAGTCAGGCAAGGAATTGATCTCACACAGACTTCCTTCAAGCTTCTGTAGAATCACAAATAAAAGCAAACAAATAATACTGCAATCAGAGCTTGAGCCATAGCTTGATTGCTTCGGACCATGCAGTGTCCAGTTCATTATCTCAGAGCACTGTTTGCTCCCTTTTTGACTGTAGTTAGGTTCCCATCTATCCCCATAAAAGCTCTGCATGCTTAGGACTCTAAACGCTGTAGTCTCCTGGATCCTGGCACTTGATGCTTCTCAGGGTATTGCTCAATTTTCATTATAGTAAACTCTATTTTTTAAATAAAAATATTATTGAAATTTAAATACACTTTCTTTTTTGTTTGTTTGTTTGTCTTTTGTTACTGGAGATTGAACCCAGGGGTGCTTTACCACTGAACTACCTTCCCAAGCACTTTTTTTAAATTTTGAGACAGGATCTCACTAAGTTGTTTAGGGCCTCACTAAATTACTGAGGTTGGCCTTCAACTTGCGATCCTCCTGCCTTAGCCTCCTGAATCACTCAGATTACAGGCTTGAGCCACCACACCCAGCAAAAAACGCTTTCTAATTGACGAAAAAGTTAAAAGTTGTGTGAAAACTTGGGATAAATTATTCTCAAATTCTTTTTAATACATCAGGCTGAAATGCTCAAAATATGAAGCATATTTTTAACCAAAGAGATGGACAAAAAATAGCAAAAAGGAATTCACATAAAACATACATCTGCAAAAACAAAATTCAATATACCACACCCACAAGAAGTAACAAACTGTAAATAATGGTTGAGACAGGTAATACTATGCAATCTAAACATGAGTATGTATAAGATTATAATTTTTGAAGAATATATGAATGTGAAAATATACTTGTGTATATGTAAATACAAGTTAATATTTGTATAAAGGTGAAGAGAAGCTGGGTGCAGGGGACAAGTCTGTAATCCGAGCGACTTGGGTGGCTGAGGTAGGAGGATCACAGGTGTAAAGACAGCCTCAGCAATTTAGTGAGGCTCTAAGCAGCTTCGCAAGACTCTGTCTTGTAATTAAAAAATATTAAAAAGGCTGGTGATGTGGTTCTGTGGTCAAGTGCCCCTGGTTTCAATCCCCAGTACCACAAAAAGAGTGGAAAGAAGTGGTATCTGTGTTTTTAGCACCTTAATCTACATCAAAGTAGCTCATCATGTATGATAGGTGGACTTACTTATAACTAAGTATTTGGAGAATATGTACCAATCTACTAACTGAAGCCACCTTCATATTAGGACAGTGAGAAATACACTTTATGAATATATTCCCTTATTCTTTAAAATGTTATAATCAGGAAATTATTAAGATAACAATATGAAGAGAGAAAAGTGTAAATTGATTAACTGAGAAAATGTACATGTCAAAGAAACAGTTAGACACTAGTCAAAACCAGTAAAGATAAATTTATTCAGTGTATTGCAATACAAAAAAGAGCCTTCAGTATAGAAATGAACTCAATTTCAAGTACAACAAAGGCAAATGTGGATTTTTAGCCAAGTGACAGCATGAGGGGTAGAGGGATTCTTGCTAAACTGACTTAACAGGATTCTTGCTAAAGGCAGGCCAAGGTGATCAAGTATCAAGCGTAGGGAATGAGGAACTGGACTATATATCAAGAATGAACAGATAGCAAGGAAGAGCGATACACTTAGCAAGGTTCTATGCTAAGACTTGCTTCAGCAGGTCAAGGAGAGCAATCAAATATAAGATCTAATCAAAAAGATGGTTCAGAAGAACCTAAGTTTGGTCAAGGAAAGAATCTTTATCATATACAACTGATTGATTTGAATTTGTTTTTTGTTACCAGGGATTGAATCCAGGGGTGCTTAACCACTGAGTCACATCTTCAGCCTTTTTAAATTTTTTATTTGGAGTCAGGGTCTTACTAAGATGCTTAGGGTCTCACGAAGTTGCTGAGGCTGGTTTTGAACTCACTATCCTCCTGCCTCAGCCTCCCAAGCCGCTGGGATTACAGGTGTGCACCACCACGCCTAGCTGTGTTTATGAAATATGTACAAAATGTACAGTTTAGGGGTAGAAGCACATTAAAATGATTGCTTTTATTTAGTAGATAAGTGTGTGTGTGTGTGTGTGTGTGTGTTTCTATGAAAAAATTAAACTGTCTGTTGCTAGGTCTCAAATTCTATGACTCCAAACGCACAATCATAGGTGCAGCTTTCTCTACATCTTGGACAGAGCATGGATTTTTTGCCACAGGGCTTAGAGATGACAAAAAATGGTGTATTTAAAGGGATTGCTGCCACTGGGTGTAAAATTTGACAAGGCGATAGATTATACCATCTTGCTTAGATCCCTATCTACCTCCTATCAGTCTGGTTGAGTCCCAGTCTGAGAATACTAAAGCTGCAGTTAAGGATGTCACTAGCAAAATAACATGTCTCCATTTTGCTTTTGGCCCTCTTTTTTTAATAATTAAAATAGCTAAAAATTTTTGGCACTGGGGATTGAACCCAGGTGCACTTAAGCACTGAGCCACATCCCCAGCCATTTTTAATGTACTGTTTAGAGACAGGGTCTCAATGAGTTGCTTAGAGATCACCAAGTTGCTGAGACTGGCTTTGTTTTTTGTTTTGTTTTGTTTTTAATTTACTTAATTTTGATTCACTGAACACAAATGGAGTACAGCTGTTGTTTCTCTGGTTGTACACAAAGTAGAGTCACACCATCTGTGCATTCATACATGTACACAGGGCAATGATGTCTGTCTCATTCTGTTATTATTATTATTACCCCCCACCCCACCCCACTTCTCCCATCCCTCTATGCAATCTACTCTTCCTCCATTCTTTCCTCCCTTTCACCCTGCATTATCAGAGAGATCATTCGGCCTTTGGATTTTGGGGACTGGCTAATCTCACTTAGCATGACAGTCTCCAACATCATCCATTTACCTGTAAATGCCATAATTTTATTCTTCTTTATGGCTGAGTAATAGTCCATTGTGTACTTATACCACAGCTTCTTTATCCATTCATCTATTGAAGGGCATCTAAGTTGGTTCCACAATCTAGCTATTGTGAATTGAGCAGCTATGAACATTGATGTGGCTGCATCACTGCAGTAATCTGATTTTAAGTCCTTTGGGTATAGGTCAAGGAGTGGGATAGCTGGGTCAAATGGTGGATCCATTCCAAGTTTTCTAAGGAATCTCCACACTGCTTTCCAGAGTGGCTGCACCAACTTGCACTCCCACCAGCAATGTATGAGTGTACCCTTTTCCCCACATCCTCGCCAACACCTGTTGTTGCCTGTGTTCTTGATAAAAGACATTCTAATTGGGGTAAGATGAAATCTTAAGGTGGTTTTGATTTGCATTTCCCTCATAACTAGATATTTTGAACATTTTTTCATAAATATGTTGATTGCTTATAGATCTTCTTCTGTAAAGTGTTCATTTCCTTGGCCCATTTATTGATTGGGTTATTAGTCTTCTTGGCGTAAAGATTTTTGAGTACTTTGTAGATTCTGGGGATTAGTGCTCTGAAGTGTGTGTGGCAAAGATTTTCTCCCACTCTGAAGGCTCTCCCTTCACATTGCTGATTGTTTCCTTTGCTGAGAAAAACCTTTTTAGTTTGTTTCTATCCCAATCATTGATTCCTGCTCAAAATGGCCCTACTACCAAAAGCACCATACAAATTCAATGCAATTTCAATTAAAATCCCAATGACGGACCTCATAGAAACAGAGCAAGCAATCATGAAATTCATTTGGAGGAATAAGAGAACCAGAATAGCTAAAGCAATTCTTAGCAAGAAGAGCGAAGCAGGGGGTATCACAATACCAGACCTTCAACTATATTACAGAGCAATAGTAACAAAAACAGCATGGTGTTGGCACCAAAATAGACAGGTAGATCAATGGTACAGAATAGAGGACACAGAGACAAACCCACATAAATACAGTTATCTCATGCTTGACAAAGGAGCCAAAAACATGCAATGGAGAGAAGATAGCCTCTTCAACAAATGGTGCTGGGAAAACTGGATATCCATATGCAGCAAAATGAAACTAAACCCATATCTCTCACCCTACAAAACTCAACTCAAAATGGATCAAGGACCTAGGAATTAGAGCAGAGACCCTGCACCTAACAGAAAATAGGTCCAAATCTTCATCATGTTGGCCTAGGACCAGATTTCCTTAACATGACTCCCAAAGCATGAGACTGGCTTTGAACTCATGATCTCCTTCCTCAGCCTCCCAAGCTTCTGGAAAACCCCTAATGTTTTTAAATGTGAAAAGGGATATTATACTTTAGAGTAATTCATGAAACTGTTTGGAAAGTGTGCTCCAATTCTATTTAGAAAAGTAATATTTACATTAAAAAATAAAACATAAGCTTCATTTGATGCCTTATCCCTGCCTATATTTTGCTCATTGATCATCTCCTTTACTTATATTCTTTCCTTATTAGTGCTGATGGACATGCTCACACTGTGTTAATGGTCCCTCCCAGAAAGCAGGCCATCAAGACTCCAAGAATTCACTCCTGTAATGGCTGCCTATAGTTTTCCCCACCTCCATACTGTAATCTCCTCTCTAGAACTCCATGGACACATCAGCCTAGACCAGTTTCCCTGAATCATGCTCTGAGCTCAGAGGCAGGCTGTTGCATAGCAACAGAGGCTCAGAGCCAAATATAGCCCCTACAAGAAATAGAGGCCCCAGCTAATGCTGGAGCTATTTAGAAAAGAAGATAAAATCATACCTCCAAAACACCCTCAAAAACAGCCCACCTTCTCTTCCCACCAAGAGTCCCCACCCCCATGAACCCAGCCTATGTATCAAACATTTTGTACTCTGGAAAAACTGCTCCATTGACTGATATCTCCATTTTTCAAGCATCCAAGGGGCTCATTAACTTGATGGAGCTCTATTTGCATGGGGCTTCTTTTACATACACACAGAATGGTGGTCCATTTTCAGAATCACCCCTGCAAGGGAGTGGTATCAGTGTCCTTTTCCTCAAAAAGTAGGCTGGGGAAATTCTTGAGGAAAGACAGAATTGGGATTTAGCAGGCCCAGCCAGTTTCTAGTTCTAGTTTATTGGAAGCATGTAAAAGTTTTCTAAAGTACCAGGCTAGCATGACACAGCCAGTGTTGATGGTCCAGGCCCAAAACCAGTGTGTAGTTCTTGCTTTAAGAGACACCTGCTGCCCCCCTTACTGTCTCTTCTGTCCTACTCTCAGCTGGAGGACACTGTTCTGTCCCATCAGTGGGGTCTTAAAAGTTATTCTGAGAACATGTACCTTTGAAAGGAGTCAATTTCCCTCATGACCTCCCCTGATTCAGCCATGTGAAGTTAACAATAATGCTGTCATTTCTCACAATATCAGAAACCAGTTTCCAAGGCACATAGACTTGTCAACCTTTGACATGGGTTCCAGATGGCTCTGAGGAGAGGAAATGTGCCACCTTTGTCATTGTTCATAATATCTACAACTTATTAATCTGATTTAGAGTCATGATTTTCACTCTTTTTTTTTTTTTTTGCATCACTTTCCCCTCCTCTCATGGCTTCTGCCTATGCTAACACTTTCCTAGAATTCCTCCCCATAACTAATTCCCACACCCTCAGAGTCACAGATGGAGCATATCTTAGTTCACAGAAAATGATTCAGGGAGTGAAGTAGAGGTAGCTCCAGGAGGCCATACTGGGGCTGCCATATCCAGTTGGATGGTGTCTTATTAAGAATAAGGCATCATCAGTCATTTGCTGTCTCATCAATTGATTCATGAGATTTTATATCTGGAACAAAAAATTCAACAGCCCATTTTCATTTAATAAATTATTTTGTATCCCTTCAAATTTTATTTCAGATTAATCCTAGATGTTTTTCCCCTTCTGAGCTGTTAAAATGCAAGATACTATAGAGGAAGAACAGCTGTGAGTCTGTAATATTAAGGACAATCTGAGTACAATATTCCAATGGGGCAGGTCTGCAGAAAATAAGCAAGCAGAATGTCAATAAAGGCAAAAGCTGGTAATATGTACTGCTGGTGGAATGAAGGGGAAATTAAGTTTCACATACACTGTAAGTGCCAAAGAGCACATCAATTTTCTGAGGCTCATATTAATTAGTACAGCTTAATAACTTGAATTCAATTCATATAGAAGTCCTATTTCCAATGACAAGGGATTTTCTGGTGAAGGTTTAGAAAAGAATCCCAGTATGATTCTGATATCCGTTGTGGTTAAGAGGCCCAAACTAAGGAGGCAGGTCAAGTTGCCACATGAGTTCCCTGCTACAGGGAGAAAAGACTATTTATAGAGCTATTTATAGAGCTGATTCGTTAGAGGGAGTCAGCTCCAGGTTCCTCACATTATTAGCTAGATTTAATCTCATAACAACCCTACTAGTGGGATATCAATACCCTCTCTTCATGGATGTGTGTAATTATGAAGTACACGCTCCTAACCACACAGCTATATGGCAAAGAAGTTTCTCACAAGGCCCACTGCTAGAGTCAGGTAAAGAGCTTGCCAGCATGGGCACCATGTACAAGGGTTCATAATATCAAAACTGTCCCAAAGTGACCTTGTTAGAGAAATGTCAGAAACAGTATTTTCACAGGAGAAAAAGATGCAATGGGATACTTACATTATGATATCACATATCTTCATAGCTTAAAATGTGTAATTACATTTTTCCTTAAATTGGAATAACACTGTGGGGAAGGCATCATTATTCCCATTTTACAGATGTCAAAGTCAAACTCGTTGATAGAAAATCATTTTTTCCAGAGTCATTATAGTAAGAATCAGAAACAAGACTCTTCCCTGAGCAAGTACCTGTCAGTCCTAAGTCTAGGCAGAGGGCTTTCTGAAAGCTGGGGGTTCAAGGAGGCAAGTATTGTTGAGGAAATATGAATGTACTGGACTTATTGAGAAAATTAATGTCAATCCTGCTGATCTACTTCTGTATGGAGTTGCACAGATGATTGAAACTCTGAGCTTTGTGGTCTTATAGTATTTGCTAATTTTAGACTTAACCACCACATAGCATTCAATGCCACTGTGCAATAAAGTGCCCCTTCATTCAAAAATGTAAGAAACAGAATTATACCTCTCTCCCCCAAGGACATCTAACAGTCTTTATAGGTGAAGCTTTCTGGGACTTAAAATCTGATAGCTTTCCATGTTTCTAGCATCATTCCCATGTAAGTACTCACCCTTCTCTCCTTGAAGAAGCTGATAGTGCAGATGATATCCTGGTACAGGGTCCTGTAAAAGGTAGTGGGTCTGGTATGAAGGTAAAGAACTAGTGATTCCTGCCTCCTCTTTGTTTCCACTCTCTTGATTTGGGGCTTAGCGGGAAACTGTTTTTCCAACATCATTCTAGAAGATCAAATAAGGGAATGGAAAATGATGAAGATTTAAATTTAATTAAATTAATGATGATGATCTTCTTCCTCCCCAAATCCCCCAGCAAATTCACTCTGCAACACAACAATGGCTCCAGTCCTTGATTCATAATGTGAGTATGTGCTATTTCTTACTGTTTCATTTCCAGGTTGCCTTTATGGAAGTTTAATGGGTGTAAGAAGCAGTCATCACTTTACTGAGAGGGATAAAAGTGGGCCAGGATATCCTTGGCATTTGTTGAAATTCTACTATGTGCCATCTACTCTGTACAGGATTTCTCATTTACCCCTCTCTACAGTTCTGTAAGGGAACCATCATGAGATCACTTTTAGAGATGACCAAGGGCAGTCTAATAGAGGCTAAGAAAGTATTCTAGTGTTAAACAGCATGTAAGGAGAAGAAATTAGGTTTCGTTTTTTTGCATTCATCACAATGTACCATTCAATGTCAGCAGGAGCAATATTGCTCTCAAAGGTCTGAAAATTAGTTCTTGAGGATAGAGGGATGGTAAATATTGTAGAAGTTTGTGTCACTACCAAGGAAAAATTCATTTAAAATTTCATGATCTAGGCATAAAGGAGTTTATAAGGAAAAAGATGTCTAAAATGTCTGCTTACTGGGGTGATTATGAATGAAAGTTGAGGAATGTTTGTATACCCAGAGACCTCTTCTACAAATGATTGACCACCAAGTCTTAGCGACTGGTCATTTTACGCTCCCCCGTGCATGCTTACTCAACAACCCCTTTTGAAGGTGGTGGTGGTGGTGGTGGTGGTGGTGGTGGTGGTGGTGGTGGTAGAGGTGCAAGTGTGAAAACCTCCTCTTGGAACCAAGAGACGTGAATATGAGGACTATATGGACTGACTGTTTCTTAAGGTGGCAGACAGAATACCATGTTTCCTCTGGAATCAGGAGGATAAGAATTTAATGTCACCAATGCTAATGAAAGCAAATGCTACTATAAATTGAATATGTTTTAATTTTAACTTTTATTCAGGTAATCTGTTATTAAATTCATAGTTTATTTCATCATGTAAGAATTAGGAGAGGTCAAGGAAATCAGAGAAAGCACTTAGAATGCTGTTCAACAGTAAAACCTATAATTACTCTACAATTTTTTACCATTGTGTCCACAAGTCATCGGGGGTATGGATGTCCTCATCTTTTTTGTTTGTTTGTTTTGCACTGATACTTGATGCTTCCCAGACCATTACTTTTTTACAGTGAGCCATAATATTTTAAAATTTTGAAGTTTTGGGGATATTTTTAAATATTATGAGTGGCACATTTCCTATTTTCACTGCCTCCTACTCCCATTTGGAATTCTGGCAGCTGTAGGAAGTAGCTGTCAAAACAGAGATGAATGGGTTTCCAAAAGGCTGGGATATATTGGAAACCTATAGACTTGTGCCAGAGCTCCAACAGATCATCCCTTGTAAAGTCCTAAAATAGTCCCAATCTTCATCCTTAATGTAAACCATTGACAGAAAGCTATAGGCAATTACAAGTGTGTCTAGGGCTTCATTCAGGAAGTAGAACCATTGGCTCTTATGAGGAAAAATAAGGATGAGGGATATATAGGGTGTGAGCCTTTTTCTGAGTAGATAGTGTTTCAAGGACTGAGAAACATTCAGTGGAATTGGTATGAGGTGTGTGTGTGTGTGTGTGTGTGTGTGTATGTGTGTGTGTTTCTGTGTGTGTCTCCTCTTTTAACCATGACCAAAACCCTTGGTAGAATCCTAGAGTTGTGAAAACAGATAACATGTGTGTGAACCTTTGCCCCTCTGTGTCCCTCATACTACCTGATTCCTTTTCCCCCTGAAATCTGTCCTTCTCCATCTAAACTCATTCCATGTCAGAGGACTGAAGCAATCAATTTGTAAGGTCAGACATCCTATATCTAAGTCCATTTGCATGTGCTTAACCACTTCCACAGGATGCATTACTAAAGGAGTGATTGCAGGCTCAAAAGGGGTGCTCCCTTTAGTAGTTTTTCCATGTTTATTGACAATCAAATATTTGGCAATTGCTATTCCATGAAATCAGATTAAGATAACTGTCAATAGTTCTGAAACAAGGAAGAGGAACATGGCCCTCCTAAGATTGGAACACAAAGTGAATAAACTGACTCTGATGTAGAAGTGAGGAGGAGTATACTGATACCTTATTTAATACCAAAGTCAAAGCATGTGAGGAATAGCACAGGACTTGGGTGTCAGCAGAACTGGGTTCTAGTTCATATGTTACTGTTATCGTTTGGGTGTGAGGTATCCCCCAAAAGCTCACATGCGAGACGACACTGGAAGGTTCAGAGGAGAAATGATTGGGCTGTAAATCTTAACCCAATCAGAGAATTAATCCCTGATCGGATTAATTGAAGTGGTAGTGTGTGGCTGGAGGAGGTGTGAATTGGGGTGTGGCTATGGGGTATATATTTTGTATGTGGAAACTGGAGTCTCTCTCTCTGCTTCCTAATGTGAGCTGTTTCCCTTGGCAACACTCTTCCACCAATGATGTTCAGTTTCACCTCCCGCCCTGAGGAATGGAGCCAGCCTTCTATGGACAAGGACCTCTGAAACCATGAGCCCTCAAATAAACCTTTCCTCCTCTGTAATTGTGGTGGTCAGAACCTTTTAGTCACAGCAGCAAAAATGCTGACTAAAACAGTTATCCGCTGTATATGAAAACATATAAAGGGTTTTGCTCTGAAAACACCAGCCATTCTTATACCACATATGAGCTGCAGACCAGCATTATATTAGCCAGCCTTCGTCCAAGTCCCTGTTAAACGAACTTAGAACCCCTACAGTATAAGAGACGGTGAAAAACTTTACCTCTGATGTCATTTACACCTAGCCTCCTGAGGATAGAGGCCTATGTTTACTGAGCAGTAGTTTTTACTTCTCTTTTCAGAGGGTACTCCTTACAGTTTTAATGGGCTCCAGAGGGAAATATCTGAATAATCCTAGGAAAGGAGAAAACACTCCATGTTCTAGCAAGGCATAAGGGGACTAATGCAGAAAGCTGTTATGTATTGCCAAATGCCCTGCCTGGATTTCTTCTTTGCAATTGTTTCATATGTATCAAATTAGCCTTATAGAATTCCATTATAGTTTGCAGGACCCTGTGGGCATTTACACAAGACCACTTGGTGTGGAGCATGATATGTACTCAATTAATGCCTACTTGTTAATGAGTGGGAAATAGAGAGGGAAGGTGGATCATTGGGTGGAGACAGTGGTACCAGTGGTTAGAAATAGAAGGACAACACCAATTTCCTTACCCACACTATTTAATGTTCTATAAAGGAAAAACCACAGGTTTAGAAGGGCACTCTGTCCTGGGGATCAATATGTGTCCTGTCACCTAATGCTCCTGGGTTTTTAATCATATTTAGAAAAGTTTTCTCCACTTCCAGATTACAGAGGAATTTACTCATGTTTTCTTCTAATACTTACATGCCTTCATTTTTACATTTTTATGAACCACTTGGATTTTGTCCAGATATAGAATGGAAGAATGAGTCCATATTCACCATTTTAAAGAGCTGGGTGTCTGGAGCCAATAGTGACTGTTCCTGCCTGTAGTTCCTACTACTCAGGTGTGTGAGGTGGAACAGTCCACCTGTTCAAGATCAGCAGGGGCAATAGTGAGAACTTGTCTCCAAAAACATGTTTACAAAAAAATAAAAAAAATGTTTATCTACTTATCAAAATTCCACTTCTTTAATCATTAATTTTTCTCCAATATTTGAAATGCTACATTAATTACATATTAAATTTCCAACATAATTAAGCTTATATCAGTATTTGCTCTTTTGCTTCATTAGTCTTTTTGCTTATCACTAACCAATACCACACTCTTACCTGATATATATTTTATTGTGGTGTTTCACTCTTATATTGGGGGAATACTTTCCAAGACCCCCAGTGGCTGCTGAGACCACATATATCACCACAACTTATATATTACTGTTTTCCTATATATACATACCTATGCTAAAAATTAATTTATAAATTAAACATAATGAGAGAGTAATAATTAAATACAATTATTATAACAATATACAATAATAAAATTGACAGTATTACTATTCTTATGCTTTGGGGTAATTATTAAGTGAAATAAGAGTTACTTAAGCAGGAGCACTATGATACCTCAATAGTCAATCAAATAAATGACACAGCTACTAAGTGACTAACAGGAAGGTAGTGTAGATAGTGTGCATATGCTGGACAAAGGGATGATTGACATACTCGGCGGGACAGGGGAAAATGGGGCAAGACTAATCATCCTACTCAGAATGGCAACCAACTTAAAACTCAAGAATTGATCATTTCTGGGATTTTCCACTTAATATTGTTGGACTTCACTTGGCTGCAGGTAACTGAAACTGAGGAAGAGAAAAATGCAAATAATGGGGACTACTGTCCATGTCTTAGCATCTGATAGAAACAGCTATCATATCCTCCATTTACTGTTATTTTTCTTTTAAGGAATTATTTGACTGGTCTTGTTGTAAGCTCAGTCAAATAAATGTGATATTTGATTTGTCCAAGTCCATAAAATGAGCTCATTGTACTTTATTGAAGTTACATTAAATTTATAAATTAATAAAGGAAATTGACACCTTTATGATACTGAGTTACCTAACCTAAAAATATCACGTCTATTTGTTCAATTGTAATTTTGTGTTTCATTTAAGTATTGAGCTTTACTTCTTATGTTCATGTCCAATCATTTCCTTCCATTATAACTTGTAATTTTTTTGTACATTGAAGCTAATGATTTTTTATGTTTATAGCAAATCTGCCATTTCACTAAATTCTCTTTTTGTTGTTTTAGTTTTTCCATTGCTTCTTTGGGTTTTCCAGTGTATAGCCACATCATTAGCAAAGAAAAATAATTTGACTCCTTCCTTTGTTTCTTTTTTATTGGTTCATAATATTTATACATAACATTAAGATTAATTTTGACATAATTATAAATGCATTAGAATATAATTTGCTCTAGTTAAGTTCATCATGCTTCACCTTACCCTCTCCTCACCCTCACTCCCTTTCTCCTACTCTACTTAACTTTCACTTATTGCTTACTCTTGCTTATTGTTTTGGATAATATCTACCACATAAAGTCAAATATTAGAGGATAGAAGGGGGCATCATGTCCTGCTTTTGTCTTTAACAGGAAAGTCTCTAGAGTTCTTCCACTAAGTAGGATGCTAGCTTTTTGTCCAAGAGATGTGTGTGTGTGTGTGTGTGTGTATGTTTGTTGGTGTGGGTTAGTTATGAATCCACCAATTCCTGTTTTCTTGAGTTCTTTTGAACATGAGTGGATGTTGATGCTGGCAAAACCTTTTCTACAGTTTCTTATCAGTTTTATTAATAGACTATATTACTGGATTTCATGATATTGATGCACCTTTGCATTGGTAGAATAAGCTACACAATGTCATTATCCTGTGTGTGTGTGTGTGTGTGTGTATCTGTGTGTTTGCAAGTGCACTCTGTAGGATTGTGTTTGCTGATATTAAGAAACTTCCTCTATATTCTTATATAAGATTGTCCTAAAATTTTCAATTTTGGTGAAATTTTGTTAGGTTTTAGGATCCGTTATATAGTGTCATGCACTGCATAATGGCATGTAGGTCAACAACAAACCATAAAGATGATGTTGATCCCATAAAATTTTAATAGATCTGAAAAACTCTTGCCTACTGACATTGCAGCCATCACAACACTCTGGCACAATACTTTACTCACTTTTTCATGGGAATTCTGCTATAAACAATCTACAATGCTGCCAGTGGTATAAAAATATGGTATGTACTAATATTGTGTACAGCAAATAACAATGACAATAATAAATGACTGTTACTGGTTTTAAATTTACTATATTATACTTTTAATTAATATTTTAGAATGTGCAACCTTCTACTAATTTAAAAAAAATGTTCATTTTAAACCATCCTCAGACAATTCCTTCAGGAGGTAATCCAGATGAAGGCACTTTTAGAGAAGATTACAGTTCCATGCATGTTTTGACCCCTGAACACCTTTCAGTAGAACAAGATGTGGAGGTGCAACACAGGATTCTGATGATATTGACCATGTATAGGCTTAGGCTGTTTGTGTTTGTGTCTCACTTTTTAACAACAATGTTTAAGAAATAAAAATAATAATAAAATAGAAAAAGCTTATACAGTATTGAGATTAAAAGAAAATATTTTCATATGAACATAAAATGTGTTTGTGTTTTAAGCTAATTGTTATTTAAGAGATTAAAAATTTAAGTTTATAAACAGTCACAGTAAGCTAAGGTTAATTTATTATTGAAGAAAATATTTTAATATATTTATTAGATTATATTAAATAAATTTTAATATATTTATTTATTGTGCATTATAATTACACATCATAGTTGGATTCATTTTGATATATTTATACATATGTCGAATATAATTTGCTCATTTCAATCCCCAGTACTTTCACTTTCTCTCCCCTCCTCCTACCCCAATTCCCCTTCCTCTACTCTACTGGCCTCCCTTCTATTAGTTTGTTGTTTTTCAGTTGGTGCTTTATAGACACATATAATGATGGAATTACTGTGGCATATGTATATATGATCAGAGCATAATTTGGCCAGTTGCATTCCAAGATTCCTCCTATTTCCTGTCCCTCCTTCCTCCCTCTCTATCCTTTTCCTCTACTCCACAGATATTGCTTCTATTTTCATGTGACCCCATTTTTTCCCCTTATTTTGCTCTAATTTCCACATATGAAAGAAAACATTTGACCTTTAACTTTCTGAGTCCTGATTATTTAACTTAGCACTATGTTCTTCATTTCCATCCATTTACCAGAAAATGCCATCATTTTATTCTTCTTTTTGGCTATATACACCACAGTTTATTTATCTGTTCCTGTTGATGGACACCTGGGCTGGTTCCATAACTTGGCTATTATAAATTGTACTGCTATAAGCACTGTTATGCATGTATCACTCTAGCATGATGATTTTAGTTCTTTTGCATAAATAACAAGGTGTGGAATAGATGGGTGTTATTGTGCTTTTTATGGAAAAGATTTTAAACCACTTTCTCAATTTCTTCTACATAATTGGTATGTTCAGATTTTCTCTACTGGAGTCAATTTTGATTAAGTTGCAATTTTCAAGAAACCTATCCATTTCACCTATATTCATATGTAGTTGAATTGAGTTATGCAATTTGTTCACTGAAAAGTCTTCAAATTTCACTTTATTTTGATGACTATTTCTTGCTTGTCATTTTAAATGTTCTATATTCATCCTTTCTATACTATTTCCTTGATTAAAATATCCAGTGAATTTTGCATTTTGTTGATCTCTTCTGAAATAACTCTGCCTTTTCCTTTATGTATAAGTTCTTTTGTTTTTCAACCCATTCATTTCTATTTTAATTTCTAATAACTATTTCTGTCAGCATTCTTTGTTTCTAGTATGTATCTGTAAATTTTCAATTGAATATTTAATTCATTTATTTTAATTTTTATTGATATGAGTATCTTTCCTATAAAATTTACTGTGGCAACTGTTCTAGTGATAGATTCAGATATATTGTATTTTTATTAACATTATTAACATCAAATTCTGCAATTTTAATTTATTTTCCATTTAGTTTTATGATGTGTTTAACAGCTTCAGAAAGAGCCAATTTTATGAATGTTCATATTTATTGGTAAAGTAGATGCATTTTCTAATATCAGGCTTCAGAATTCAGTTTATCTCTCTATGCTTTGCATTATGTTGCTTAGAACTTCTGTATACTTGGTTAATTTTTGGCAACTTTATCTTTCTTGGATTGAGGGAACTGTGTGTTAAAGTAATTGATTATTAGCATTTTTTTCCTATTTCTCCTTGCACCTCCTTCAGTTTTTACTTTATGAATAATTTTGCTGTGTGTCTTGGTAAATAAGTATTAGTAAATCACTTCCTAATTTTAAATTTTATTCTTTAGCATTATCAAGTATATTTTCTAAACAGTTTTGGTGTCAAATTTACCCTCGTTGTACTGGAGTCCTAGCTAAAAGATAGAGTACTTTTCTAGCCTGTGTGAAGCCCTGCGTTAAATCCCCAGCACCACACACACAAAATCTACCATCTTAAATATTAAGGTTGTAGTTCTTCTTTCTTTTTCTTTGAAAGAATTAAGTAATAAATATATAAAATAAGTAAATATGAAACCCTTTGTTTTAGATATGTCTTGAAAAGGAATAGTTTTAGACTATGTTAGTTGGCTTTTAATCACTGTGACCAAAATACCTGACATGAAAAACTTAAAAGAGGAAATATTTATTTTGGCTCACAGCTTCAGAGGTTTCAGTTGACAATCAGTTGGTTCCATTTCTCTGGGCCAGAGGCAAGGCAGAATATCATGGCAGAAGTTTGAGGCAGAGGAAAGCTGCTCAGCTCATAAGTGAAGGAGAGAGAGACTGTGTGTGAGGAAGGAGCCCGGGACAAGATATAGTCTCCAAGGGCTTGCCCACGTTGTCCTAATGTAACATAGCAGTTACCAGAAGACATGGGCAGTGTAGCGCCAGAAGGAGGTAACTGAAAGATAATTGGGGCAACAAGTAGGGTCTGAACAACTGTTTCCATAGTGTCCTAAGAAAAAGATGCTGAGAAGAGTTGGGAGAATGTCTGGGAAGCATACAGGGGTGGAGTGATGTAGGGTAAAGGTCCTGTTATCTAAAAAGGACCCCCTCTATAGTGTGGATACTGCAAACTACACTGTTGAAAGAAAAAAGAAATCAATGAATTCTGTGTAGAGTTGGGGTAAATAGAAAATGTACCTACTTAATATGTATGTGAAATTTCCTAACAGAATTTGTATCTTAGTAAACAAACCATTAATTTTTTCTTTTTCTTTTTCTTTTTTTTTTTTTTTTACAAAATGTGCTCCTTTTCCTTAAATATGAAAATTGGAAATGGAGCCACCAGGTGACTTTAGCCAGGATTGAAGCTCTGAAAAAAGGGGTTCAGCGAGGGGAGGGAAGAATGGAAGTCTGGAGCCTGACTTAATAGGACCTGTCAGAGTTTTCCAGAATTTTTTATCCAGTGATGGTAATCATGCTGTCCACAATTTTCTGGGATATCTACCCTGAAATTGGAAGTCCAGGCATTGCATATGTGAGATTGTAGTGCTAGAGGAAACAGAAGCACACACACACACATTCACAAACACACAGATACACTATTAAACCAATGGTTTTTATCTACTTGCAATGCATACAATGAATGTTTTTCCAAAGTAATGAAACACAGTCACATCATTTTTTCAAACTTTTCACAAGCATGTTTTCGAATTTTGATTCAAAAGCTTTTTATCCAGAATACAAAATTTCAAAAAAATATGAAAGTATATTATCAAATTGAAATTATTCTGTATCTCTTGATGACTTAACTCCTACCCTCTAATTCAAAAGTTTGGTTGTAAGTAGAATGGTGCATTATCTTCAGACATGTCCCTATATGTAAGGTATACACAAACAAACACCTATACACATAGTCTCTTCAGAAAGTATAGTCACAATATTCATCATTTTTTGCAATTTGTTTTTTCCATTTATTATTTTTCTTAGAATTTATATTTATATCTCATTTCATGTGATTTTCGCATAGTTAGCATGTTAATTATTTCTCTATATTTTATCTGTCAAAATTATTGTGAGTCTCTTAGTAAGTGTGCTTTACAAATCATGGATATTAACACAATATGTATGGTGTAGTTTTCAATTGGTTTTCCTTGGTTGTTACAAAATTCTAACTGTTGGTGTTTTCATTTTTCTTTCTTTTTGGAACTGGGGATTGAACTGAGAGGCAATCGGCCTCTGAGCCACATCCCCAGCCCTATTCTGTATTTTATTTAGAGACAGGGCCTCACTGAATTGCTTAGTGTCTTGCCCGTGCTGAGGCTGGCTTTGAACCCGCGATCCTCCTGCCTCAGCCTCCCGAGCCGCTGGGATTACAGGCATGGGCCACCATGCCCAGCCTGTTTTCACTTTTTTGATTATTTGTTTTCAATTAGAATGTGTTTTTAAATTTCATTAATATTGTGAATCCTAAACTATATGTATCATGATTTAAAAATTAATATTGAGGGCTGGAGTGTATGTAGTATCTTCACAATAATTCCAGGATTATATGTTGATCAGGAGACACCAAGTTGTTGCCTTGATTTAAATAAACTTCCCTAAAATTTGATCTGAATAAAGGTCACCATGATGGGTAACTTGAATAACTGTTAAGACTAAGTTACTTGAAATATGAAGTGCATTGGTTTAAAGTGTTCCAGACATATTACTTTCTCTACCTCTAACTCACCTGCCCCAACATCAACACCAGAGCTTCTGCCTGATCACACTCACCACTACAGGGTTCATCCAACTCATCCCTACATCTAGGTCTCCTGGCACAATGGTGGGGTTTACTCTCCTCTTGTATCTTCATTACCTAGAGGGATTTTGAAGTGAGGACCATGAGGCCACAATAGCAAGGGAGTATAATGCCTCAATTTCTCAAGTCCTGGAAGCCAATCTTCTAAAAACCACTCAGTGACTTCTAGGAAGGGAAATGAAAGGATCTTCATCCCAACACTGCCACTTTATCTGGAGAGTTAACTTAAACTCTGTGAGTCTGACCTTGGGTCAGTTGTGAAATGAGATTGAGGATACCATCCTTAAAGAGTAATCCTAAGGGACTGAGAAGACCTGTCAGAGTCTATGGCTTGCAGTGTGACTTAAGTGGCCTTTTAAATGTTGGGACATAGCAGTAGGGGATGATTGAGCATCGGGACTAAAGCAGGCTTGTGAAAACCATTCCTCGTTGTTTCTCCCAATGAGAACACATACAGCTAGACAAAAGACAAAAATTACTCTCTAGTATACCTGTGTTTAAAGTTTTAGAGGCAGAAGTTGACTTACTTTTTGGTATTTCAGCAGCTCATAAGAGTGTCTCAACTTCATGCCTGTGAGGAGACCTAAATCCAATTCCTTACAATGGCAGGTAGGTATGTCCATCAATGCACCTAGTGAGCTTCCTGACTGATCATACCAGGGAAGCAAGGAATGATGTTTGCCTAATGGCATCCCCTGCATTGCTTAATATGTTCATACATTTATAAAAAAAATTCTATGTCTATTCACATCATGATTGCAGGTGTCTTTGGATCATGCATTATTCAGCCATATCACACCAGGATTTCAGTCATGTGTTGCTTCTGTGAGTGACAAAAATCCAAGAATTATGAGCATTTCTTTGACACATAATTGTTCATTTTTGTGTTTACTAATAGCTAAATATGAATAGAACTGAAAACTTGTACTATTCCACTGGAGATGTCTTATGAGATCTAAAGTGGAAATAAAATTGTGAGAAGGGAAATGAGTATATAGACAAAATGAAGGTTAATTTTGAGATGAGATGACTCTTTCACATTAACTTTTAAATTTGCTCAAGTTTTAAAGAATTGAAGTTATTCAAAAATCCCTCCTTGGACCCCTAATCACCCATTCAGTCACAAAATTAAGATTTTCTCTCTCTCTCTCTCTCTCTCTCTCTCTCTCTCTCTCTCTCTCCCCTCTCTTTCTCCACCCCCACCCCTTTGAAGACAAAGTTTCAAAACGATATATATCCCCTGTCATCATTCTTCAATTCCCAGACCTTATCCCTTTGTGTTATGTCATCTTTCCCAGGATTTCCAAGAAAGTACTGCCAATAAGGTCATGTTTTATCTATTTGTCACTAGAATTAGCTATTTTGTTAATATATTAGCATAATAAATATACTTTAACTCATAAAATGTGCTTGCTTTTGCAGACTCCTTTCACTCAACTGCAAATCTGTGACAGTTTCCCAGGCACTGAAGCATGCCCTTGGACTGAGAACAAACCCAAGCTCTAACTGTGCGGTCTTGGATACATTTCTTTTTCTAAGATTTTCTTGTATATAATGGGGATAAGAAAGAGTATCTTAAAAGAGTGTTTTAAGTACTAAATGAGTGTTTTGAGTACTAAATGAGTCAAAGTATTTGGAACTCTTGTTCCAAAATAAAATTTAGCCAGTTTTATATTTTTTATCTATTTTATTGGCATTAGTATCCCCATAGTTATGAAAAACAACATAGACATATTTAGAACAAATGACTTTGCGTTATATTTATTAGTAAGCATATTAGTTTACTACAGTGACCATAACATATTACCATGCACTTGGTGGCTTAACACAGGAGAAATTTATCTCACAGTTCTTCAGACCAGAAATCCAAAACCAAGGACTCAGTCGGGTAACGCTTCTACCAATGCTTGAAGAGCGTAAACCTTTTTTGCACCTTCAGATTCTGGCAGCTCCTCCTTTCTTCAGTGTGTAGTGGTATAACTCTGATCTCCACAACCACCTTTACATGGCCTGATTTTTCTGTGTATGTCACATCTCCCTGTCATTTCTTTTGTAAGGACACAAACCGTCATATTTAGAGGCCATGCTAAATCTAGGATGACCTCATTTAATATCATTAAGTACATGTATACAGACCTTATTTTCAAATGAGTTTGTATTCATTGGTACAGGGAGCTAAGGTTTGACCATAGCTTATTGAGGGACATGATTCAACCCACTATGGTGATACAAGTAGGTTAAAAAAGTAAATTCTTACCTTTTGAAGATAAACATATAAATGCATCCATAAATGCAAAAATATATAAATGCCTGTATAGGAAAACTTCTGTAAGAATCTAATGCAGATGAAAACATTAGCAAGGCTTCTCTTCTGTCCCTGTGCTTTGGGATATTGTTATTTCCTTTTCTATGATTTATATTTTTACCAGTAATGAACATGTATTGATCTTGTAAATATACAAATTAATAAAATCATCATGAAAGACAAGCATTCTTTGCTCTACCCACAGAAGATCCACTCACTTGACTGAGAAGATCCCTAAGACAGGAAGGGAAACAAGATGCTGGGAATCTGCTACCACACTATTACATGATATATTTCCCCCGATTCCAAATCTTAATTATTTTTTTCAATATTTCACTACCAAATTAACTGGGAAATACATGTTATATCGGATTAATTCTCTGTGCTCTGATCTTATCATACAAGAAGCAATATTACATACTCGTTAGATGTATTTACCTGGGAGCCACAAGGTCTGTGTTGAAATCTAAGCCCCCCCCCCCCCTAGACTTGGCCTTTGCTGGGCTTCATTTCCCTTATGGTACAGTGGACAAAAGTAGCTCTTCCTCATAAGTTATGGTGAGCATTAAATGGGCAAGGATAGGGTTAATACTGACAGCAGCATCAACACTGAAGAACTCACAATTATTAGCCTTTTGTGTGGGGGATACCAGGATTGAGCTCAGGGACACTTGACCACTGAGCCACATCCCCAGCCCTAGAGACAGGATCTCACTGAATTGCTTAGGGCCTCACATTACTGAGACTGTTTTTGAACTCAAGATTCTCCTGCCTCAACCTCCTGTGCTGCTGGAATTATAGGCATGTGCCACTGGGTCCAGCAATTATTAGCCATTTTTATCATTATTTTTATGTCTGAGTTGACAGAGTTTATACTGACATTTTGGTGATTATGTAAAGTATTTTGATAGGCATGCATTGACCTTTACAATGTTTGTTGGAAAACAGAAACAGTTTACAAAACTATAATCAGAATATGATCTTATTGTTATATTTGCAGAGTAAAAATTTCTGAAAAATATAATTCAATTTTTAACAGTACTTATCAATGATTAGTGGACTTTTAAGCATTTCTAACTATTTTCTTCCTATTCTGCATTTTTCATTTCTATCTATAAGAATCTTGGTTTTGGAATTGGAAAAAAAATCAGAAAAAATGGATAAAAAAACCAGCTGTTCCTGTAGGGTAATGGCTGATCATCAGAAGGAGGAACATTCCTAAGTCAAGGGAATTCTATGACAGGGTAGTCCAAAAACTATTATATAAATCTGTCATGTGACAGCCACAGTTGGGAGGCTTTCAGGAAAATTCTAGATAATCCGGGGAAAGGCAGGTGTCTCAAATGAACCATGAATTCAACGGGTCAGCATAACTTTCTGGTACCTTGCCAAATAAGGCCCTTTGAATGTAAAGCAGGCTCCTCTGTTCACCCCTTAGTTAAGTAAAGCAGTAACTGCCCCAGGGGAGAGGAAAGGTGAGGGACAACAAATCACCCAGTGCTCAGCTTCCAGAAGGGGAGATCCCGATGCACTGGGATTTAGGGTAAAAGTTGAGTCAGAGTCTCATTCAGCCTAGGACACAAGAAGCAATTAACACAAGAGAATTAAAACACCTTTAAAGAACCTTCTTTATTCTATTAAAATAATAAAAGGAAATAAAATAAACACATTCCCAGCACCGCACTTTACTATCAAACCAGATTAAGTTCAAAATTGGATGTATCCCTAAAACATCCAAGGAATTTTTATAGCACTCTGGATACTTGACAACTAAGTCCTGAAAAACACTGTCTTCTTTTGCCAATATGGTCAAGATTAGGTTCCCAATGTACAGGCTGACCTAGAGGAATAACAGAATAAAAGACTTTAAAAAATTGGGCCAGACAGATAAGATATTTCATGTTCAAGATGCACTGATACATTGTTTTGAGTTAGCTGGCATCATCAGAAAAATGCTGATTTTTGAACACATCAGGAAAATATGATGAAAATAGTATCTGATGATTCTGTTAATATTCCTTAGAGCATACTACACTGAGAAAATGAGTGGGTCCATTTTAGAAGCTCTAAAAGAGAATACGTATACCAAAGCAGACATATATGTTAGGTCACACAGTGTTGAGGTGCTAAAGTGTATTTGTTCTCCCTATGTTTCTTACTTTCTCCATTTCATCAGGTATCCACATAATACCATATTTCACCTTAAGGAAATAGATAGATAGATAGATAGATAGATAATAAAACTAAATAAATCTAATAAAGGTTTCAAGAATGAAATTTTAAAATTCTAAATAGTGGTTAGTTTGGGGGAAGAAAGAGAGAATAATGCAATTAGAGGATACAGACATCAAAGTGAGTTTCAACTGCACAAGTAATTTTTATTTCTAAATATGGGTCAAATAAATCTGTCATATACATTTTAAGTTTTATTTTTTATCTATTTTTAATGAATCTTATTTTTGGAGCATTTTAAGTTTAAATAAAAATTGTAGCAGAGTTCTCATGCATCCCTCTTCCCATTCATACAATTTCCGACAATATTTCCATCTTGTATTATTGTAGTACATTTTGACAATTTTTTAATCAATTCTGATAAATTATTATTAACAAAGATCCACAGTTTACAGGAGGGTTCATTTTATTGTGATGTATATTACTTAGGTATTGGAAATTATATTATGGTATGTGGCAATCATTACTGTGTCATACAGAATAGATTTACCCCCTTGAAAGTCCCCTGTGCTCCACCCATTCATTCTTCCCTGCCCTTGAACTATTGGTAAAACTGATTAGAATATGCTACCCGAAATATATCACATTGGCATAAAGAACATTGTGAGTTGAAGGAAACTGAGAGCAGACACAGAAGGAGGGCTCTCAACCCTTCCCCTCCCTGCTTAAAAAGGGCACAAATTATCTTTTGTAAACTTGACAAAATTTCTATTTGTAAAGATATCTTCTTCTTCCTTACGAAGGAAAGGAGAATGGCTACAGAGATTACTCATCACTGGAAATGACTTGAGTCTGCATAACAAATCTTACTAAATAACCCTTATTTCCCATATATTTCCTATTTACCACACAAACCCCAATTTCCTTTGTCTAGTCACTTCTGCTCAATTTTTCATCTTTTGTTAAAATGACACATAGCCCCAAATCTAACCACTTCTCTAATTTTCTCACTTCTTTTCTGTGAAGTCCTCAAGTACATAAAATTTTAATATGTTGATAAAATTACTGTGCTTTTCTTTCCTGTTAATCTGTCTTCTGCAAATTAAATATGGATACCCTAGTCAGAAAAATAAAAAAGTCAGATGAAAAAACTTTTCCTCTACACTGGCAATTACTGATCTTTTTATAGTTTCCATAGTTTTGCATTTTTAGAAAGCTATACAGTTGGAATCACACAGCCTTTCCAGATTGACTTCTTCACTTAAAAATAGGCTTCTTAGGCTCCTCACTCTCTTTTCATAGCTGATAACTCAATTCATCATTGAATAACATTCATTGTACAGATATACCATAGTCTGTTTATATGTGTATTCATTAAGGGATATCAACAGAAAATAACTCTGCTTTAAAAAATAGTTAATTCTGAGTCAAATAAGAGTAACCAGGGCCCAAGAACATGGATGAAACTCACCTTGAATGTTGTGTTCTGGCATTGTAGAGATTACATGCACTTTTGTAGCCAGAGAACAAGGAACATAAACCAACGCACTCAATACATACATTGGTGCAACACTAAGTAGGTGGGCTATAGCAAAGAAGGGAAATCTTTCCTCTAAATTTCAGTTGTAATAGCATTTTTTGCCTTAGGCCTGATGGAGGTGACAGATTTACAAGTTTAACAACATATTCTGAGATTTTTCTTACTAGAATCAAAGTCAGCATTCAAAAAAAGATACCTCCATGTCTGTGATTATCACAGTACTATTCACAATAGGCAGGTCATGGAATCAGCCTAGATGTTCATCAATGGAAGAATGAATGAAGAAAATGCAGTATATGTATGTGTGTGTGCACAATATCACAATATTCAGCCATAAAAGATGAAATAATTTCATTTGCAGGAAAATGGATTGAACTGAAGAGCATCATATTAAGTGAAATCAGCCAGACTCAGAAAGACAAGTTTCACATGTTTTCCATCATATGTGTAATCTAGGGGGAAAAATACATGAAAGTAGCAGGGAGACTATTAGAGAAAAGGGTTCATCTGGATGGGGAGGGGATGAAAGTAATAAAAGGTGTGGATATGATCAAAGTATGTTATTTGCACATGCAAATAAACCCTAATGAAACCCATTATTATGTGTCATTAAAATGCACTAATAAAAAGAAAAAATGTGAAAAAATAAAGTCTCACAAAGGGAGAGTATAAATAAGGAAGAATCAAATGGCATTTTTAAAATCGAAATGTATTATGGATCTCGAGAAAACAGAGCCAATATGAGTGAGATTTATTTTAAGATATTGTCACCCATGATTGTAAACATCTGGGTAAATCCACGATTTGCAGAGGAAGCTAGAAAGCAGGGAACTTCTGGAAGTTTGCAGTTCAAGTCCAAAGGCAGTATTTTTTTCTTGTTCATAGGAGGTAAACCTTTGCTATATTAATGCCTTCAAATGGTCAAACGAGGTTCACAAACATTCTGGAAGGAAATTTTACATACTGAAATTCACCATTTTAAATGTTAGTCTTGGGCTGGGGATGTAGCTCAGTTGGTAGAGTGCTTGCCTTGCAAGCACAAGGCCCTGGGTTCAATCCCCAGCACTGCAAATAAAAACAAAAATAAAACAAAAAGTTAGTCTTATAAAAATAAACTTCACGGAAATTTCCAGAATACTGTTTAATCAAAGATCTTGTCACTGTGGCCCAGGCAGTTGGAAACACAAGATTAATCATTATGCAAGGCACTGAGGCAAAAAGTTCACAAGTTCTAGGTGAGCCTCAGCAACTTAGCAAGATCCTGTCTGAAATTTTTTTAAAAAACAGCCTAAGGGTATATTTGAGTTGTAAAGCACCCCTGGGTTCAATCCCCAATACCAAATATATATATATTTACCATCACATGAAACATACTATAACTGAAAAAGTGAATGAATGGTCCCAACAGAAAATGGAGAGAAGAGAAAAAAGACACAGTGAGACTGAATGTAGGATAACAGAAATTACCCAAATAGGAAAAAGAAAAATAGAAAAAAATAGTAGAACAAAAGCATAATAGACCTCTGGGACTCTGTAAAACTATCTAATATTCATATCATTGATGTCCTAGAAAAAGAGGAGAAAAACTAAGGACAAAGGAAAAAAAATCTTGAAAGCAGGGAGAAACAACACATTATCTATGTGAAAAATAATATGAGGGACCTTAAATTTCTCATCAGAAACCTCATATGGAAGAAAGAAGTGACATATTTTCAAGTGATGAAAGAAAAAATTCTGCCAATGTCTGGTGAGTGGAACTCAATGGGCTGTGGACAATAGTTTGGATGAATGGTCAAGCACCAGAAAGGAACATAATTGGAAATTGGTCATAAGGAAATCTGTAGAAGAAATATGTAGATAGATCTCTCTGATTTGGGGAAAAACGTGAAAATATTTTTTGCTCAATGAATGCTCATGAAATGGTACAACAGAAGAGTGTTTGAATAATCCAGTAGATAGGATAACTGGTTCTGTTGATACCTGTCAAAATCTTTCTAGCTACCCCTGTTATCATCAAGTGGGCTCATGAACAGTGTCCTTGGTGGCAGGGATGAAGAATATGCTTAGCTTAGCAGCATGGAGTTCCACTAACCAAGGCCAACTTGGCTAAAGTTTCATCTGATTAACAAATCTGTCAGCATCTGAGACCAATCCTGAGTCTCCATTATGGGACCATTCCCCTGAGATGAACGGGCAGCTACCTACCTAGTGAAAGATTTATAACATTGATTCAATTCCTTCATGGAAAGGGCAGCACTTTGTTCTTACTGGGTTATGGTCTTACTTAGAATACTCAAGTATGGATTTGATTTTCCAACACGCAATGCTTCTGTCAAAACTGCTATCCATGAACATACCGAATGCCTTATCCATTGTCATGGTATTCCATAAGACATTGCTTCCAAGCAAGAAGCTGACTTCACAGTAAAGGAAGTATGGCAATGGAACCATGCTAATGAGATTTACTGGTCTTACTATGTTCTTTACCGCCATCCCATGGATAGTCCAATAATTCCTAGAAAGATTTGAGGTTATCTAGTAAAATTACATAGGCATTTACTCTTGGAACCAGTAGTGTCCCTTCTAAGAATCTATTCTCAAGAAAAAAGGCAGCAGGGTTCTGTGGTGCACACCTGTTATCCCAGCAACTCAGGAAGCTGAGGAAGGAGGATTACAAGTTCAAGGCAAACCTCAGCAACTTAGCAAGACTCTAAGCAACTTATCAAGAGCCTGTCTCAAAATGAAACATAAAATGGTCTGGGGATGTAGTTTGGTGGTTAAGCCCTGCTGGGTTCAATCCCTGGTACCAAAAAAAAAAGGGGGGTGGGGATGTAACTCAGTGGTAAAGTGTCCATAGGTTCAATCTCCAGTACAAAAGAAGATGAAAGGAAGGAAGGAAGGAAGGAAGGAAGGAAGGAAGGAAGGAAGGAAGGAAGGAAGGAAGGAAGGGAGGGAGGGAGGGAGGACGGACAAGGCCAAAAACCAGAAAGCATAAAAACAGACCTTTTCTAGCAGAACAGTTCCTAACAGCAGAAAAGGAGAACAAAATATGTACACCAACAGGACACTAATAGGAGGATGGTTGAACAGTCTGAGGTACAGCTACATCAGAGAGCAGAGAGTACCAAGCAGTTGTATAATGCAATAAATTATCAGGATGGGGGTAGAGTTCAGTGATAGAACACGGGCTTAGTTCACCTGAGGTCCTGGGTTCAATCTCCAATATATATAAAGCATTTCATTCTCTCAAACAGTATGGAGTGAAAGTTAGGATATTGTTATGGTTTGGATATAAGGTGCCCCTACTAAACTGATGTGACAGACATTGCATGAATGTTCAGAAGTGAAATGATTAGATTATGTGAACAATGACCTAATTGGTGCACCAATCCACTTGATGGATTAATATTTTGAAATGGACTACTGGGTGGTAACTGTCGGTAGGTGGGGTGTGGCTAGAGGAAATAGGTCACTGGGGCATGCCCTTGGGGTTATATGTCTTGTCCCTGGCTCCTGTATCTGTATAGCTGCCATGAGCTAATAAGCTTTTCTCAACCACATCTTTCAATATAATGTGCTGCCTCACCTCAGGCCAGAGAAATGCACTCAGCCAACCATCAAATGAGCATTTGAAATGGTGAAACCCTGCTCCTCTAAGTTGTCCTTGTTGTGTATTTTGGTAACAGTAACGAAAAGCTGACAAACACAGACAACCTGTTAACTCAAAAAAGCAAGGTGCAGAAAAGTGTGTAGAGCTGCTGTTTTCCAATACAGGAACCATTATCCATACATGGTTATTTAAATTTACACTTTTTAATTTAATAAACTTTAAAAATTCAGTCACTCCAGGGATGGAGAAGCAGTGAGGATGGAATTGGTAATGTACAAGCTCTTAAAACAAGAGCTATTTACTGGTTCTATGTACAGGTCAGAAATAATAATCAAACTAACCATATTGAGAAACCCTAGTACTCCAGATTGATTCCTATAAAATCCTTTCCCATGAAAAGTAGTCGAAATTCCTTGGTGAAATGTAGGCTTCTAGGGCTAGGGCTGCATTTATTCCAGATGTGTCTAGATCAGACTATAATACCAGAAAGCATATCAAAATGATACAACCCCATTAATGTATAAAATGTTTTCATGTGTAGGTCACAAATAAATTTGAAGAATATTTTTTTTAAATGTAAAAAAAAAGATGGAGAAGACAAGCTGAAGAGACTCCCAATGGCCAAAAAGAACAAATCAGCATCACATAAAATAATGACTGCAATGGATTAAAACACATCACATATATAAATACCTATGAACTCCTCATGACATTCTAAAAGAAAAATATAACAAGATTACTACTCTCTTTTTGAGGCTTGAAATCATTATTTGAAAAAGTGGAAATACTGCAAAGTAATTCATCATTCCATCCTACTCTTCCTTGTATACCATTCTCAGAGTAACCTAAAAGCTGATGAAAGTTTCTTTTATATAATAATTCCAGATAATTTTTAAAGAAGAAATTAGAACATCACCTTTTCACAAACTTCAATGAATTTCAGTTCTGGCAACAATCTATAGTGAATGCATAAAGCATGAAGTGCAATGCACATGACAAATTTTGTAATGGATCAACGAGTCTGAGAATTGGATCCAGTGATGATGATGAATGTTAACGTCACAGGAGGAAAGGTAGTGAGACACAATAAGCCTCCTGATGTAATACTCTAGGAAGCATAGGTTCATTGTCAAAGAGTGGGCTTATCTACAAGAGCTAAAGTATCTCCCTGTGTCTGTGTACCCATATCACTCCTACTTGTTCGCTTTTAAAACAAACAAAATTCCTCACAACAGGGCCATGCTTTGTTTCAACAACCTGGGCAGAGTTCTGCCATCAGCCTCCATCCCAGTCACTCTAATTAGTATGTTTTCTTAGGTGGCCGCCTCCACAACGATAGTGTGAATAGTGTCTTGTTTTCCCAGAGAGGCAAGGGGAGGGGAGGGCGGTAACAAGGCATTGCCTGTGTACAGACCAGCCTGTGCATTGCGGTTGCCATAGAAACCTGGCGTCATTATGGCGACAATGGTTAGCGTGACGAATTTTTAATAGAAACCTATGTAACCTCACAATAAAAGGAAGGACCCCCTCCAGGTGCTTGGACCCAGCGGAGGGTGTGGGTGCCCCGCGGTGGGAGCTGAAATCCTGGGGTGTGGGGAGATGACGAAGGGACCCCAGACGCCAGTCGCCGGGTTCCCGCTCTGGGACTTGGTGTCCCACTGAGTGGAGAGGTCAGAGATGTGGGACCCCCCTGACCCAGGCAGCGTGATGTCCTGCTCCAGTGTGTCCTGGACCTACTTTCGATGTAGTAAAGGCGGGTGCGGGAGGGGAAGACAGGGAATGGCCCTCTGTGAGCCAGCCTCTCCTCTGTAGAGTGGGGGTGGGAATGCTCAGCCACAGGCCCAGCCACGTGCAAACTCATAGCCCTGTGGTTATTGTGGGATTATTAATGCCTGTATGAATGTAGGCTGCATCTTAGTCTTTTTCAAAAAGCTTTTTTTTTTTTTTTGGCTAGGAAATACATGTGCCAAGGAAGAGAAAAAGCCCTCCTAAGAAACCCATTGTACCTTCTTGTTGGTACTCAATTGTATCACTGTCAGAGGTCACTGACCCAGTCCCTAGCATGGTAACAGCATAGTAATTGCTGGATTCTGTCTTTCCCTGGGCAGCTCTTCATCAGGTGACTAGGCTCATATCATGTGTTTGAAAGAGGTGGGCTCTGAGGATCTGTGTGGTGATGGCTGCTGAAACTTCTAGTACAAATTTGAACTGAGCAGTTCTCAGGAGCCTTCCACCACCTCTATCCCTGGTTAGATATGTAACACCTTCCTCCTGTAAGTTCATAGATTTGGGCAAAGAGATGTATTTTGGAATAATTTCTGTGAAGTTCATGAAATAGTCCAAAAGTATAGAAGATGTTTTCATCTACTCATTGGAGAGGAGGTTTAAAGTGGAATTTAAAATTCCACTGGCAACTACATGCTTTGTGGTAGCCCTTGAGGCCCATCTTTGAGATATTCTCTTTTGATGAAAGCAATGAACTATCCAGCTTAAGGGAGGAGCTTAATCTTTAGCATGTATTTGCAATTAATATGTCTCACTTTTCCCATTGTATAAATGTTATTCAGCAGTTTCCATGTTTCTCTCAGATGAATACAGAAATAAGCAGCTAGTTAGAAGGTCTTCCTAACAATTTGAGATTGTAATATGGGTTCTTACATGACAACCACATTTTTATTCATTCTATAATAACATTTTAATGCCAGAAATATTGCAAGTGTGAGTTTAAAATATCAGTAACAAGAAGTTAGCATTTCCAACACTAATAATTACCCTAGTTTTCATCATCACAATAGTACTAAACCATGTTCCCCAAAACAGTCATTCTTAAATAGCATAATGATTACTTTCCCAGATATAACATTTTCAGTTCAGTATTCATAGGCTTCCATTCCTTTTCTCCCCATCTTGTCACCAGGCTGCTACTGACCTTATATTACTATAGATTAATTTTTCACTTCCCTACAATTTTGTTTAAAAGTATACATGCAGATTGTAGTTTTTAATTGGTCTGATTTCTTTCACTCAGCCTATTAAATTTTAGTTATATTGTTTCATGTTTCAGAAGTTCATTCTTTTTTATGACTGAATTGCATTGTAGTATATGAATATAGAGTTGTCCCTCAGTGTCTGAAGGAGATCAGTCCTAGGACCCCTGCCAATAGCAAAATCTGTGTATGCTCAAGCCCCTTATACAAAATTCTATAGTATTTGCATAGAACCTATGAAAATTCTCCTATATACTTTAAATTTGCTCTATATTACTTACAATACCTGATACAATATAAATGCTATGTTAATAATTGTTATACTGTGTTGTGTAAAAAATAATGACAAGGAAGAAAAAGCCTACACATGATCAATGTGAACATAATTGTCAAAACTTTTTTATTCACATTTGTGAATTCATACCTGGGGGTAAGGCTATTCATCTGTACTGTAATTGGTTTTGTCCATTCAGTTCTTGAGGGAAATTTGCCTTGCTTTCAATCCATGGTGCCTGTAAACAAAGCTGCTATAATCATTTGTATACAAGTCCTTCTACTGACATACAGTAAATACTTAGGAGTGCAGTACCAAGATCATATGGTAGATATAAAATAAACATTGTAAGAAACTGCCAAAAAGCGTTGCCACTTTTTTCTTTCCCACAAGTAATGTCTGAGAGTTCTTTTTTTGTGCCTACCCGTAGTGTGTGAGAGTTCTATCTGTACAATCTTGCCCACATTTGGTATAGTGAGTCTTTTTAATTTTGGCCATTTTCAAAATAGTATAGGCACATCTCATTTCATTTTTTTTAACCTTAAGTATTTTATTGAATATCTTATAGCAGAAGTCAGCAAACTCAATGTAGAGAAATAATACATTTTGAAGGCCCTATGGACTTTGTAGTCAGGAATTTTAGCATGAGAGCAACTATGATAATACAGGAATAAATGGGCACATCTGTGTTACAATAAAATATTCACAAGAGCAGCCATAATTTGTTGTCCCCGGCCTTATACAAACAAATGACTGATTGTATTATTGTGCACGATCTATGCTTAGGTTCTATTCCAAATATTTATATAAACTTTTCATTTCATTTTTAATTACATTTCCCTGATGCCTAATGACATTGAGCTTCCTTTCATGTGCTTATTTTTCATTTGTATATCTTCTTTTTAAAAAATTTTTAGTCGTAGATGGACACAATACCTTTGTTTTATTTATTTTCATGTGGTGCTAAGGATGGAACCCAGTGTCTCACACATGCTAGACAAGCACTCTACCATTGAGCTACAACCCCAGCCCTGATATCTTATATTTTAGAGTGTCTTTTCAAAACTTTTGCCCATTTATTGATTGTAGTGTCTCCTCTTATTGATTTTTATTGTGGTTAAACACTTAAATGTACATTCTTAAACAGTTTTAAGTGTACAGAGCAATAGTGATTACTATATTACCTTATCATGCAATAGATCACTAGAAATTTATCATTGTACAAAACTGAAACTCTATACCCAAAGAAAAACAATTTCCCTTTTCTCCCTGTCCTAAGCCCCTAGCAACCACCATTCTCTATGTTTCTGAATTTGCCTACTTTAGGCATATCTTATTTGTGGGATAGTGTAGTATTTATCTTTTTGGGACAGACTTATTTTACTTAGCACAATGTTCTTAAGTTTGTCCATGTTATAGCATATGATAAGATATCCTTTTTTAAGGCTAAATTACATTTCAATATATGCATGTGCCATATTTTCTATGTGTTCTTCTACTAAGGTCCATTTAACTTGTTTCCACTCCTTGGTTTTTTTTAATAATGCTGCAGTGAGCATGGGTCAGCATATCTCTTTGAGATCATGTTTTGAAATCCTTTGTATATATACCCAGAAATGGAATTGCTGAATCATGTGATAATTCTATTTTTATTTGAGGAAACTCCATACTGCTTTACATGGTGGCTGTACCAGTTTACAATCTCACTAACACTGCAAAAGGATTTCTTCACATCCTTTCCACCACTTGTTTTCTGTTTTGTTTTTTATAGTAGTCATCCTAACAGTTTTAAGATACTATCTCATTGTGGTTTTGATTTGCATTTTCTTGGTGATTAATAAAGTTCTGTGTTGACCATTTGTTCTTCTTCCTTGGAGAAAAAGATCCTTTGCCCATTTTATAAAATTATTTTTCTGTTGTTAACTTGTAGGACCTTTTTATATATTCTGGATATTACCTAGCTTTAGCATGATATATACAGGTATATTTCTGAATTTAGCACATAATATCTTTCCTCTTTCTAGAAAATTACCAGTCATTTCTTTTGATTATTATTTTTTCCAAATTTACCCTTTTTAGTAAAGTACTTAAGTAACATTTCTGCTATTTGCTCCTATATTTCGTATATGAAGTACTTTGTATAACTTCTTTCATCTTCTAATTCATAAAACCTTTGTGCTTCTATTTTTTACTATATGAAGAATTTTGTATAATTTCTTTCATCTATCTTTTAGTCCATAAAAATCTTTTATCCAGCTGATTTAAAACCACTGTTTAATAATCATTTAATCATTTGATCTAGTTGTCACTATGTTCATTTCTATGAAACTTCTTTCTCACACTTTGATAAATAGGCATTTCTTCTCATGCTTTAAATTTGTCATTTATTTAAATACGTTAGGCATATTTTATTACCATTTTATTAATCAGTTTTTAAAATCTCAATCAATTTATGTATTTTTTGTGTCATGATGACTTCCTTATGGATACCTGCTTGTTTACAAAGACTGCAGGAATCCTTTTAAAGCCTCAGCTAATTTTTCCATCCCAATCCCAGAAAGGATCATATTTGCTTTTGCATCTCATTGTGTTTGACTGCAGCAAATAACTGTACAATGCTGAGAGTAAGATACTGGTAGTCTTTTGAATACAAATATACAAGGATACTTTTTTCCCCAACCAAGAGTGAAGAAGGGATAGAGCTTTTCTCAGCCTCTCCTTTTCCCAATAGGAAAAAGCCACCTACTTACAGAAATGTGGCAATTTACAAGTCCAGATGCAACCAAAGGTCCCTGAAAAGCAGGTTCACAGTGTACAAGTTACCATAATACCATATTGCCAAAGATCAGTGGGAAAAAACACCCACACATGTGGCAAACTACATGAAGAACAACATTTTGTATTCACTGATAGGCAGCAAAGGAGAACAAAAGCTTAGGGTACATCACTATTTGTGCTCCCTATACACAGTAAATCTGCCCAGAGCAGATAGACTCAACTGATTTTTCTAGAGAGCCTGGAACAGAGTCTTGGTGTTCCTGGTGTTCTCGGTGTTCCTTCTTATCTCATGATGTTGAATTCCCAGCACGTTCTACAGTTATTCTTGAGAACTAAAAGTGAGGAAGGGGTGAGAACTGGGTCAGTCCAAGGTTATTTTTAGAATTATACTATGGTCTCATTTTTCTATTATTTTTCCCAGTTTTCAAATACAGATGATCATCTAATATAATGTTTTAGTTAATTTTGTCAGTTAATTTTCCATGTTTAACAATGAAGGATTTTCACATTTTTTTCTATTCTAAATATTGTACAACTGAGAAGTACAACTGAACTGTAAAATTATAAACCAGAGAAGGTTCCCTCAGTGGTATTCAACTGATGTGTTAACTACTGAATAACTTACTGATACATGTCACAAGTTGCTGTAGACAACTTGTACTCATATGTTTGGCATTTTGCTGGTTGTAGGGCTGGGCCTATATGGGTCCCTGTACTTCTTCATAAGCTCTCAGAGTGATGTAGTGTCTGCAGCAGGAGAGGCAGACTTCCCATATAGTGGATCATAAATAAAAAGTACCAAATCAGGAAGTGCTATTCCTTTTAAAGGTTAGCTTTGAAATTGTCATAGCATCACTTTTTCTGTTTTCCGGAGGAAAACAGGCACTACCTCTCAGTAAGAGTAATATCTAGGAATGAGCAACTATCATGAGTCTCACACATAATTCCATGCAGAACATACTTCTTAAGAATTTTGCTGGTGCCAGAAACAGTGAGTCCATATAGTGATGTTTTATTCCACTGGGCCAGGGTATAGACTCTGGGCCAGGGTGTAGTCTCTGGGCCAAGGTGTAGACTCAGAAATTATTTTATATTTTACTTATCCCTAGCACAGTGATCTCTCCCATATAGTTTATCCTTCTACTTTTTGTCAGAGTTAACAAATCAATGTGCATGAAATTTATAATCATTATGAATATCCTTTCCCATGCATGGATCTCTGGATATAAGTGAACACACGTAGAGAGAATGGATAATGTGTGGAGTGAGTACTTGCTGAAAAGAACTGGGCAAGGGCCTGGCCCAACAACTGATTCTCTTAATTTGGGACCACCAATTTTCCCATATTTCTCACTTACCTCTTATTTCAGGAGTATTCTAATACTTCACAATTCAATCATAGCCCATCCTTCTACATGGTGCCCAACAAAGTACATATAAACAGTGTCACATGTGGAGCCATTTGCGAGGATACAGAAATAATTTAGGGAAAGAGAAAAGCAGAAGCAGCCCTTGATGTGTGCATTCCACATTGCTGGTGGAGTTTTGTTAAAGCTGTTTATTCAATTCCATTTCAATTACCAGGTGGAGGTTGACTTAGGTGTTGAAAATCAATGATGCATTTCCTTGTATATGAAGGCAATCTCCGTTAAGTATGTTAATAGAGAGAAGCATGGTTTCTATTGTCAACCAAATTTACAGGGAAGGAAGGAAGCAAAGATAGATGGATGCAGGAATGGAGGAAGGAAGGACAGTTTGCAAATGCAGCAGACAACAACCCTGGGTAAAAAGGAAAATGCATGCCAAGGAACAAAGGGAGGGGCTCCCTTATATAGAAAAAGTTCCCACCATGGTTCCCATTCCTGTCCACTTCTGCAAATGAAGGATGTGAATGTGCTTAATCCTAATTGGTCAGTCTTATATGAATGAGGGATGCTACCATACCCATCACTCATTGCTTGATTTTAAATATGACTGTAGATAGTGGTTCACTAGTCAGGTCTTGGCAGACAAGTGATTCTTTCCAGGGCTGTTTATCTTGGCAGTGGAAACAGGAACATTCCTTGGCAAGGGACCACAGAGCTCAGTTTACAAGCCTTCCAGGTACACAGAGTACATGTGTGACCCTATAATCAACAAAGAGCTATCAGGTTCATTCCAAATTTTAGGCCTAGTTAGCCACTTGGGATCCTTCTTGGAGATTCTACTTTTCTTAAAGTTCATACTATTAACTCCTAATACTTCATACTACTAACTTCTACTAGACTCAAAATAAACTCAAAGGCTAATACCATGTTTGATGGAACCAGTACTGGAGTGAGATTCAGGAGATCAACTGAAGCCCTAGAGTCAGAGCTAGTCTAATAGCTATGTGTCCTTGAGTAAGGCTCTTTCCCTATATGGAATGATTCCATCTATGAAAGGTCTCTAAATTCCTGGGAAGGATAGAATTCACCATGTCAATCAAAGTATCATAACAAGCTTGGTAACTATGCATATTGTTCCTCATTAAAATGAACTTCCCATGGGATAATGGTAAAATACATAGACACATATCAGCTCCACCCAAAGCCATATTATCCTTGCATTCTTCCAATACCAAGGGTTCACATTGTTCACACTTATGTGTAGGAGGATCTGGAAAACAGTGATGTTAACATGAACAGGCTGCAAGATTTCATGGCAAAAGCAGAGGCCATGAAGGGCAGGATTGGCCTCTCACAACACTGAAATGGATATAGCAAACATGTCGAGGACTGGATGAATGACCCTTATAAAGGAGCCTGGTGCTCTCATACTTCACTAAAGTCCATCTTATCAGTAAGCCAATTCCAAGCATGGTCCTAAGTTTCCTTGCTAAATTCCCTCAAAATAAAGAGAAAAATAAAAGGTGACATTTTCAAATTTCTTCCTCCCCAACTAATCTTCATTCTCCTTTTAAGCAAGAGTGATGGGTCATGATCAGAGACGTGAAAGGCAAAAAGGGGCCAGGAATCAGAATCAATTCCATTGCAGTGACCACTGTAATGGGAACTAGGTTTCCTTCCTGCAAAGTGAATGCATTAAATTTTATTTTGACAGACTCAAGTGCTTGTTGGTGAGAAAAAATAAAATATTTAAACATCCAAATAGTTTGAGAAAGAAAACAAGGTGGGGAAAGGAGGAATTGCTTTAATTCTACTAATTGATTTCCATTGTTTTCTTGTTTGATGGCAGCAGGAGAGGTCCTTGTCTACTCTTAGCTCTGGAATTACATCCTTTTCCTATGGTTAAAGGCATATGACATATCTTGCAATGCAACAACTAACAAAGAATCACACCCCCTTGAGTTACAAGTTTCTCCTCTCAATATCAGAAAGACTTTTATTGGTTGACCCAGGACACTTAATCATACATTGTGTGATTTCCTCATTGGCTGACAGAGAGGACTTGGGAAGTTCTCCTTGGAGCCACCCGTGATTCCCAGTTTGCAAAGTTGTGAGTGATGAAAGTTTGTATATTCCAAAATAAAATATTATAGCCAGAAAAGAACATGATCAGATAAAACTGAATGAATTAAAGCAGTAATTTTGGTTTTCTAAACTGCCTAGGAATAGGTACTGTTTCTTAAATTTTTTGATTTAGTTAACTGTATTATTTTGAGTTCTCACTTGTTTTTAAATGAATTCCATAATATAGATAATGTTGAAAGAAGTTTTATGAGAGTATGTTTGTCCTATGAATACTATTTTTCCATTATAAGGTTTTACATTTTTCTTAATTTTAACATTTTATCAAATATATCTAAAATATTTCAAAATGTATTCAATATGAACTATAATGTGTTATGAAAGCATATAATTTGTTATTTAAGTGTTAACTCTTTTCCTTAGTTTGTCTTTTCAGTAAACCATACTATTTGATCATGATTGCTCACTAGGTGCCCCCTTTTACTCAATGGACCACTGAAGTGAATAATCACATGTATTCACATTCACTATTGGTACTCAACCTCATTATTCCACTGTCATCCTAATAATTTATCTGCATCAGTACCATTTTACTCCCTGTCTTCGATTCATAGACCCCATTTGGTTTGTCATACTAATGTTCCTATATGATTTCTGAATTTACAAGGCAAACATACATAGCATGATAAAACTAATCTAATGGATGCAGATTCATAAATTACTTGTCATGAAGAGTATGTATGAAGGTAGTATGCATGAATCAATAATATTTCATATTTTAAATTTTGGCATTTTATCTGGGTGCAATGGCTCACACCTCTAATCTCAGCTACTGGGGGGAATAAGGCTAGAAGATCACAAGTTTGAGGACAGCCTGGGAAAAATAGTGAGACCCTGCCTCAAAATAAAATAAAAAGTTCGGGCACAGTGGCACATGCCTGTAATCCTAGTGGTTCAGGGACTAAGGCAGGAGGATCACAAATTCAAAGTCAGCCTCAACAAAAGTGAGGCACTAAGCAACTCAGTGAGACCCTGTCTCTAAATAAAATACAAAATAGACCTGGGGATGTGGCTCAGTGGTAGAGAAAACCCTTGGGTTGAATCCCCAGTACTCCACCACTACACACACATACACACACACACACACACACACACACACACATTTTCAAGCAGCTCCAATTTCCATGATGTATTCCGTGGCTTAGAGAAGTGGGTATTTTCCCAATGGTCCACAGAAAAAGACACAGGGCTCTTTGGCATACAAAGTTGTGCTCTGGATGTATACAACTATTTTGACTCACCACCCAGGATTTACTTGAGGTTGATTTCAGAGCAGTTTTTCATTTCTTGGGCTTCCTGTACAGCAAGCACATTCATAAGCTTCTTCTAAATTTCATAAGGTTTTTTTCTAATTTTCCTGAGTAACAACATGTACTAATCCTTGTGAGAGGACTTTCTTATCCTACATCCTGTCCCTGTTGATATTTAGGGGAGCTCTGGATGTGAAATTGTTCTGTTCATACCTGCACTACTCAGGAAAGTATCTCTCGTATTCTGCCCTGTGGAGGTTTGTCCCAGAAGGGCCTTACCCCTCTACTTTGGGACTCAAGAGAAGGTTTTTTGTTGTTGTAGTTGGCAGTGCTGGAGATCAAACCCTGGGCCCCATGCATACTAAGTAGACACTCTACCACTAAGCTATACCCCCAGCCCACAAGAAAAGTTTTAATTTTTATAGTTTGCCCAGCTTTTCACTTTTAGTTTGCCTAGGCCTAACATTCTTTAAAGGTTGCATACATTAAAAGGGTTATTTATGATTTTATTAGGAAATTCAAACAGAACCTTTCATACAAATAATCAAATATTGGGCATTAATGAAAACAATAATGAATTTTTAGGTTTTAAATTCCACTGTATGTCTGTAACAGGCTAGAAATAAATTATAGAAATAAAAGCAGTTAGAAAATCACCAACTTTGTTGAAATTCATCAATACACATGGACAAGTGAAACAAAGTCATTATTGCCCCATTAATATGTACAATTTTTATATTTTTATGTATGAGTTAAAACAGATTTTTAAAAAAGTGATTGGTCCAAGAAGTAAACACAGTGGAAATAAAAATAATTGATCACTTAAATGAATATGAACATTCAAATCACTTGAGGAAAAGACTTAGTTCTATGAATGACAGACAGACCATAATCCTTTTATTTGATGCAAAGGGCAATGAAAATATCCCACTTCCAGACCTAGATGTATACTTTAAATTTATAGTCTTTTTTTCTTTTAAAAAATATCGTTAACAGTATTAATTATATAATTAATTGGACTCATGTTTTTTAAACACCATGAAAATAAAATAAGGAAACAAAAATAACAAAGAACATCACTCTCAATCTCCAATCTTCATGTTACAAGAAGGCTGTTATTAGTTCAGCCCTGATCTCTCACCCACACTTTGAGCCAATCACTGTGCATTATCATTGACTAAACCAGTGTAAGGCTTGATCTGTTCTCATTGGAAATTTTCTTCATCCAAGAGATGTAGAATTGCATATAATAAAGGTTTGTGTTTTTAGCTGGGTCTGGTGGCGCAAGTCTATAATCCCAGTGGCTTGGAAGGCTGAGGCAGGAGGATGACAAATTCAAAGCCAGCCTCAGCAACTTAGCAAGGTCCTATGCAACTTAGTAAGACCCTTTTCCAAAACTAAAAAATAATAATAAAAAAAAGAGGGTCTGGGGATGTGGCTCAGTGATTAAGTGCCACTGGGTTCAATTACTAGTATTAAAAAAAATTAAAAGCTTGTGTTTTTAAAATTGACAGATTATTAATAGGAAAGAATAGAATTAGCCAGGCTCAGTGGTGCATGCCTGTAATCCCAGTGATTCATGAGGCTGAGACAGGAGGTTCACGAGTTCAAAACCAGCCTCAGCAATGGTGAGGCACTAAGCAACTCAGTGAGACCCTGTCTCTAAATAAAATACAAAATAAGACTGGGGATGTGGTGCAGTGGTCGAGTGCCCCTGAGTTCAATCCCCAGTACCAAAAAAACAAAAACAAAACAAACAAAAAGAATAGAATTAGATAAATCTCAATAATTGGAAATAGTAATTACAGAGTCCAGAAAGCAGGGAAAAGGAATTGTTTCTGAAAATTTTATTTAGTTATTTTTGCACTTTCATTGGGTGCTACAAAAGAATTCTGTATAAGTTATGTATGGAAAAGTCAGACTGCAGAAGTATAATGTTTATATCAAGTTCTTCACTTTATGTGTTGCCATATCAAATATAATGGGTTTATGGATTATTCCACTGCGCCCTCTAGGGAGAATGAGAATGAAAATGCTAAAGGATTTTATTACAAAAATACTTTTTACCTGATTAGTCCTAATAAAAAGTGACCCTAAGAATATAACTGGAAGAAATAACTAATAAAGTGGTTAAATTTACTCATTAAGTAAAATCCATTATTTTCTTTTGAACTAGTTGTATCAAGCTATAAATTGATTTTTTAAAATAGAAAATCCTAAATTGTTTCAAATTTAAGCAATACATTTGTATAACAGCAAAACAAAACCATTAGGCCACACAGACAAAAAAAAATGGAAATTAGAAAATATTAGGATAAATATTAACATTCAAATAGTTTGGCAAAAGGTGTCTTTTTTTTTTTTTTTTGGTACAGAGACTGAACCCAGGGTGCTTAACCACTGGGCCACATACCCAGCCCTTTTTAAAAATATTTTAGTTAGAGACAATGTCTCGCTAAGTTGCTTAGGGCCTCACCAGGTTGCTGAGGCTGGGTTTGAACTTGTGATCCTCTTGCCTCAGCCTCCCAAGTCACTGGAATTACAGGCTTGCACCACTGTACTTGGTTCCTATCTTCCTAATTTAATGCAAGGGACAGGAAACATGTTCCCCTCCCAGCTCTAGATTCATGTTTTTAAATCACCACAGTTACAAACAAGCAAGCCATCAACCACAGGCAAAGAATCACATCCTGTTTCTCCTCAATCTCCAGGCTGAATTTCATGCAGACTCTTACTGCTTTATCCCAGTAACCTGACTGTGCTATGCACCAATGGCCATGACTTGGAGACTGTAGGTCTCTGGTTGGCAGAGTCACCTGAGACTGGGATGTGAGCCATTGCTAACAGATGGTCATATCATGCATACATAATTATGCAGAATGAAGGTTTGAGGATTAAAAATAAGAATGGGCCTGGTGCATTGGCTCAACCTCTAATTGCAGCCACTCAGGAGGCTGAGGCAGGAGGATCACAATTTTAAAGCTAGCCTCAGCAACATAGTGAGGCCCTAAGAATTATAGGGAGAACCTGTCTCAAAATAAAACATAAAAAGGGCTGGGATGTGGCTAAATGGTTAAGCACCCCTGGACTCAATCCCTGGTAGCAAAAACAAATAAAATAAAAATAAGAACAGAAGGCTGGGCATGCAGGTCCTAAGAACACTGCATAGTGGAAGAACCTAGCATACTTGTGGCTCTGGGTTCAAACTCCAGAACCACTAAATATATAAAAGAACCAGAATAGTAGCTTCAGACTTTAGAGGACTTGAAATATGAATTCTTGCAAAACTGGTTACTTATGCACGTCTGCAATTAATCAATTCTGAATATAGGATATTTTTTAAAGTTTGAGGTATGTTTATTTTTCTGCTTTTTGACTTTATCTAGTTCCATATCACACATTAAGTGCCTCTAGATAATTCTCCACATTACTAGAAGAATCAAATTTAAAAAGGTACATGTCATTATTACAAAAATAATTATGACTTGACTGAGACTTACAATAGTTGATCTAGGAGTATAAGTGACAGAAATGCTCATGTAATAATAATAACGTTATAATTTTCCTTGGAACATATTCCACCACAGACATATAGTAAAGCAGAGGTGACAATGTTTATTAATAAATGCTTTGAGAATGAGCAGGCACCCCCTGGTCCAGACCTGAGCTGTGCGATGTGGCAGCGTTACAGGTCTTTTGGGCCCAGTGGTGGCTCTGAAAAGAGCCTTTGGGGTTGGCTGCTTAGGGCGCCCTGCTTAGGGCGGCTCACTTGTGATGAAACCTGCTGACGGCCCTGGTGGCCTCGTACACGGCGTGCTTGCCGATCTCCCTGGGCAGCAGGAGGCGCACGGCCGTCTGGATCTCTCTGGAGGTGATGGTCACGCGATTGTTCTGGCGGGCCAGGAGGCTGGCCTCGCTGGCAATACGCTCGAACATATCCTTGACGAAGGAGTCCAGGATGCTCACAGTTGACCGGGACAGCCTGAGGTCCGAATGGATGTGCTTCAGCACCTTGGGGAAATAGTTCGCAAAACTCTCTCCACACCTGGAATGGCTGGGGCACCTGGGCTTCTCTGGCGGGACAGATGGACCAGCTTCCTGAGGCTCTTGGGGATCGAGGGACTCCTCAGAAGACGTGTCACAGGCTAGTTCAGCCATTTCCTTGGCACCTTCAGGCAGTTGGGGAGAACAGACTAGGAGAGTTGCTAGGGACTGGCAGCCCTTTATATAAGCCACATTGTATCACGTCATGGGACAACTCGACGTCCCATTTGATGGTCTGCCCAGCAGAGAACCTGTCAGTATGCCTCATGGCACAATGTGATTGGACAGTCCTTTTGCTTGGCATCCTGCCCCCCAACCAGAATGGGTTCTCAGTGTGATGGGATGGTCCTCCTGCTTGACCAATCACAGAGAATGTCTGTCATTCTAGAATCTTCCTGTTGCCTCTAGGAAAGAGTTAGGAAGATGCCACAGAAGGCAAATAGTCATTGGACCACATCAGGTGACTCATGGCACACAATGAGCATTTGGAAAAAAACATTATAAACATTTCCTAGGGTAGGAATTATAGCTCTGATTCTTTGAGAGAATCCATCATTAGCATCCCTAGTGCGTTTTCACAGTGAAGTGATGTTATGCCAGTTTGGTCCATTATTCCTCCAAATCAGAATTTTTTATTTTCCTAGAATCACCCACCCTGCTTTGAGCTGGAATTCACTGACGTGGACAGCACAAAGAACCAAACACAGTGGAAAAATAACTACATGAAGAAAATAAAGGAACTGAGGATGTAGCTCTGTTGTAGAGCACTGGCCTAGCCTGCATTAGGCCCTGGGTTTTCAGAGAGAGAGAAAGAGAGAGGGAGAGAGAGAGAGAGAGAAGACTAGCATTGGTGAGTACCTATAAGGGGTAGGGACTGATAAATATGACACTAATTCTGTAATAAACCACCAGAGGGGGCAGGGAAGGAGAGAGAGAAAGAGAAAGGAAAAGAAAAGGAAAAAGAAAAGGAAAGGAAAGAGAAAACAAATGTCAAAAAAGAAAAAAAGAGTAAGTACACAGAGTTCCTGGCTGTCCCTCTCATGCCTCTAGTTCCCATCAAACCCTCAGTAAACTGGGAAACATAGAAATTACAAAACCTCAGTTTCCAAACCTGAACACAAAGAGAAGAAGACTATTTTTACATATGTACAAGTTCCTTCAGCATTTTCCAAGTCCAAATTTTATTATTTTTTAAAACATTTTTAGTCATCAATAGACCCTTCTTTTATTTATTTATTTTTATGCAGTGCTGAGGATCGAACCCAATGCCTCACACATGCTAGGGAAGCTCTCTACCACTGAGCTACAACCCTAGCCCCCAAATTGTATTCTTAACAATACTTAATCAATACTTAAACAATACTTAAAAAATACCCCCACATACTTGCATTGGTGAATACTTATAAGGGTCCCATCTGAAATTAAATATGACACTACCTCTGTAATAAACTACCAGAGAGAGAGAAAGCTATTCTAATCTCAGTACCTCGAGTCTATTATTCACAGTTTCGCTACCAATTTCTTCCAGTGCTGAAGCACATCCACATGAGCCTCATCATTGCCTAGATAACTGTGAGCATCTGGATTTGTTCCAGCCACCTGGCCTACCAGAACAAGCACTGGACCATCACCTCCAGAGAAAACTAGACAACAGTGTAGCTCCTGCTGCCTGGGGAGATCGGAAAGCATGCCATGACCAAGGGCACCAGGGCCGTCCTCAGGTTGTCATCCATTTCACCCACCGGCAGTAAACTGTGTGTGGATGCCATGAGCAGACCTCAAAGGATATTTTCAGAGCCACCACTTGGTCTAAAAGACCTGTAGCACTGCCAACACCTGACCACTCCAGTCTGTGGGCAGAGGACATCTTGCTGATTCTTTTAGCACTAGTAGTAGAAGTAGTAGTAGTTGCAGTAGTAGTAACACATTAATGTACAAATTAATAGGATTCACTATGATATTTCTATACATACAGCTATCATTCTAGCAATCCTTCCTTCTTTCTAACCTCTCTACTGTCTTCCCTTTTTGCCCCCTCCCCCAATCTTCTTCCAAGTCCTTTCCCTCTTCCTCTTCTACTTTCAGGCCTTATTTTCTTTTTTCCAATTTCCACATATGAGTGAAAACATAGAATACTTGTCATACTGTGTCTGGTTAATTTCACTTCACTTGACATCTTCCAGTTCCATTCATTTTCCCACAAAAGACATCGTTTCATTCTTTATAGCTGAATAATACCCCATAGTATACATATACACCACATTTCTTTATCCATTCATCTATTGATGAGTACACAGACTAATTATATATCTTGAATACTGTGAATAGTGCTGTATAAATGTGGATATGAAGGCATTGTCACAAGTCAGGGGGTTGAGGAGGTCTCCAGAGGTGGACAAGACTGCTACTCAAACCTTTACAGGTTCGTGACCACATGACTGAAAAGAATTCAGGACATCTCATGTTATAGCAGAAGTGTAAGTGCTTTATTTTCAAACCAAATTAAACACTAAAGGGCTAAAATATCCAAAGCCTGAGTAGCCTTATAGATGGGTTGTGGTTTATATTGGTTTGAAGAATTAGTATTCTTAAGCAGGAATTGACTATTGTATGAGGGTCCCTGGATTTGGGAAGTTCCTTTATGGAATCCCACTCAGCTTAATTAGCATTTAAATTTTCAGCTAAGGAGTGTGTGAGTACCTATAGTAATCAGCCTTAATATTCAAGGAGGTAAAATAGAGGTCAGATTGCTTCTTGATATGCCTGTACAAGAAACCACTCAGAGCTGGCTCAAAGATGTGGCCACTTGGTGGTTAGATAGAATATTTCTTGTCTAGTCAGATGCAAGCAGGATGTCTGTGGCTGAACAGGAAGCCTGGTTCAACTGGGATCCATGCCTGATGCTAGCATAATACCCACCTAGTCTAACATATCTTTAGTTAAGCAGGAGGCCTAATACCAGCAAGATCCCTGCAGTTAAGCAGTTTCCTGTTAATTAAGACCAGCTCATACTGCCTATAAAGCAAGACTGTCTGTCTGCACCTACTTCTTCTATTCTCTAAGTATCCATTTTGTATGCTGACTTTATTTTTTTTCAGATATATATGCAAGGGTGGGACAGCTGGAACAAATGGTAGTTCTATTTAGTTTTTTTGAAGAACTTCCATATTTTTCCATAGTGACTTTAATAATTTATATTCCCACTGTTCCCCAAGAAGAACAATTTTAAGAGGAAAGGCTATTTGGGGGCTCACAGTTTCAGAGGTCTCAGCCCATACATAGCTGACTCCATTCCTAGGGGCCTGAAGTGAGGCAGAACATCACTGCAGAAGTGTTTGGCAGAGAAAAGCAGCTGACAACATGGCACCAGGAAGAAAAGAGTGAGAACTCTCCTCACCACGGACAAAATATAAACCCCAAAATTATTCCCCCAATGACCCACCTCCTCCAGCCACACCCTACCTGTGTAAAGTTAATCCCTATCAGTGGATTAATGCACTGATTATGCTAATGTTCTCATAATCCAATCATTTCAACTCTAAATTTCTTTGCATTGTCTCACACATGAGCTTTGTGGGGACGCTAATATCTATACCATAACACCCACTAACAATATGTAAGGGTTGCCTTTTCTCCACATCTTCTCTAGGATCTATTATTTTTTTATTTTTTATGATGGCCATTCCAACTAGAATGAAATGGAATCTGATGGTTTTGATATGCATTTCCCTAATGGCTAGATATATTTTTCATATATGTAGTGGCCATGTATGCATTGCTTATTTTGAGAAGTACCTGTTCAGACAAAATGAAATTTGCCCACTTTTAATCAGATTGCTTTATTTTGGTGTTAAGTGTTTGAGTTTTTCGTATATTCAGGATATTAATTCTCTGCCAGATGAATCATTGGCAATGATTTTCTCACACTCTGTAGGCATTCTCTTCACTCTGTTCAATGTTTCCTTCCTTGACTATGCAGAAGCTTTTAAATTTGATGAAATTTCATTTATAAAGCCTTGCTTTTATTTCCTGTGTTTTTGGAGTCCTGTCCAGGAAATCATTGTCCTTGCCAACATATTGAAGTGCGTCTCCAATGTTTTCCTTTACTAGTTTCAGAGGTTCAGTTTTTGCATCAAGATATTTGGTTGCTTTTCATTTGATATTTGCACAAGGCAAGAGATAGGGTCAAGTCTCAATCTTCTACATGAAGAGCTCAAGTTTTCCTAGCACATTTATTAAAGTGGCTATGTTTCCCCTAATGTATATTTTTGGCAACTCTGTCAAAAAATTCAGTTTTCTGAAGATGTTTGTTTTCACGTCTTAGTGCTATTTTGTGTTCCCTTTGGTCTGTGTGTCTATTTTTATGCCAAGACCATGGTGTTTTGTGATCTTGGCTTTGTAGAATGCCCTGAAATCAGATATTGTGATGCCTCCAGCTTTGCTGTTTTGGTTCAAGTTTCTTCGACAGTTTGGGGTCTTTTCCATATAGATTATAGGATTTTTTCTAATTCTGTGAATAACGTCATTGGTATTTTGATGGAGAATACCTTGAATCTATATATTGCTTCAGGTGGTATGGACCTTTTAAGAATATTAATAGTCCTAACCCACAAACATGGGAGGTCTTTCTACCTTTTAGTGTCTTCTTCAATTTCTTTCTTCAGTGTTTTTAAATTCATTGTAGAGGATTTTTGCATCCTTAGTTAGGTGTTTTTCCCTAGGTGTTTTTAAGGCTATTGTGAATGAAATTGTTTTCCTGATTTCTCTCTCAGCAGAATCATGATTGCACCATTGGAAATTTATTGATTTTTTTATGTTGTTTTTATGATATTTTGCTGAATTTCTCATCTCCAGAAGTCTTCTGGTGGAGTATTCTGGGTCTTCAAGCCCTAGGATCATCTTATCAACAAACAGAGATAATTTCATTTCTTCTTTTCCTATTTGGATCACTTTAATTTATTTCTCTTACCTAATTGCTCTAGCTATAATTTCAAGAACCATATTTAATAAAAATTGTGAGAGTAGAGATCTTTTTCTGCTTCCTGATTTTAGAGGAAATTCTTCGAATTTTTATCTGCTCAATATGAGGTCGGTTTTGCTTTTGTCATATGTAGTCTTTATGATGTATAGGTAAGTTCCTTCTGTCCCTAGTTTCTCCAGTGCTTTCAACATGAATGACTGATAGATTTTATGAAAATATTTTTCTGCATCTATTGAGGTGATCATGTGATTTTATCCTTAATTCTATTTATGACATGAATTACCATTTATTAAATTGTATATATTGAACCAACTTTGCATCCCTTGAATAGTGCACAATTGCCTTAATGTGTTTTTGCATATGGATTGCTAATATTATATTAAGAGATTTTGTGTCTATGTTCATCAGGGATATTAGTCTGTATCTTTCTTTCTGTGATGTGTCTTTATCTGGTTTTGGTATCAGGGTGATGCTGACTTTGTCAAATGAATTTGGGAGTGTTCCCTCCCTTTCTATTTCATGAAACAATTTGAGGGCTTGCATTAATTATTCTCTAAACGTCTGGTAGAACTCAGCTGAGAATCCATCTCTTCCTGGGCTTTTCTTTGGTGGGAGGCTTTTATTGCTGCTTTAACCTCACTACTTGATAATGGTTTGTTTAGGTTTTCTCTATGTTCGTGGTTCAATTTGGATAAGTCATAAGTGTCTAGACATTTGTCAATATCTACTTTATTTTCCAATTTATTGAAATGTAAAATTTCAAAATAGTTCCTAATGATTTCTGCAATGTCTGTGGTGACATCTCCTTTTTCATCTCTAGTTTTGTTGATTTGGTGCTTCTCATTTTTTTTTTTTGGTTAGTTTGACTAATGGTTTATCAATCTTGTTTATCTATTCAAAGAATCATCTTGTTCAATAGACCCCATGTTTTATTGTTTTATGATGCTTGTAATATGCTGTTGAATTCAGTTTCCTAGTATTTTCTTGAGCATTTTTCCATCAGGATATTATTCCTTTATTTTCTTTTCCTTGTTTCTCTCTCTCTCTCTCTCTCTCTCTCTCTCTCTCTCTTTCTCTCTCTCTCTCTCTCTCTCTCTCTCTCTCTCTCTGTCTCTCTCTTGCTATTGTTGTCTCAATCAGGTTTTGATAGCAAGGTGATGCTGCCTTCATAGAATAAGTTTGAGAGGGTTCCTTCTCTTCTATTTTATGAAATAGTTTGAGGAACATTGGTGATAGATCTTAAAAGATTGGTAAAATTCAACAGTGATGCCATCTAGTCCTGGACTTTTCTTTGTGGAGATTTTTTATTAATAATTTAATCTCATTACTTGTTATTGATCTGTTTAAACTATTCATTATGAAGAACAAAGTATCATCATCTCTAATGCATTTTAGTGCAATTTACTCCAAGGTAAATAAAAATAATGGCTTTGTCTGTATTTAATCACTTGATTAAATGTTAATTTCTGACCGATATACTTCTAATTTCTAGATAATGCTTTATAAGGACCAGTAAGGTAACAGTTATTTTTGTAACAATATCGTTTACCTTTTTCACTCTGATTCTCCCAGGAATTTGGGGCAGAATGATCTAGAGATATAGTTTGTATGATATTTCAACAGAGAAAGCATAGAAGCAGATATAGCAAACATACCCCAACCAAACATTTTAGAAAGTGCATCTCACATTCATAACTTTTTAAGTATAGAAAAGAAGACACACACTACAGAAAAAGCAAAGTCAAATTTTCAGGCAAAATGGTCTTTAACTTACAAATTGTTACAAGAGCTGAAGACTGGCATTATTTATTTATAACAGGGATAAAACATCAAGAATATGTAACAATTAGGGACATGAATGCCCCTAACAACAGATTTCAAAAATAAGTGAAGCAAAATCTGACAGAACTGAAGGGAGAAATATAGTCATAATCTTCATAATAGTTGGAGAGGTAATTCCCCATGATCAGTAATTAATAGATCATCTCGACAGAATACCCATAAGAAAATACAGGTTGTGAACATTATAAACCTAACAGACAGCTATAGAACACTCCACCAAACAGAAAATTACACATTCAAGTTCACATAGACTGTTATCCAACATACACCATATGTGAGGTCACAAAACAAGTCAAAAATTCCTTTAAATTTTTAAAAGATTGAAATCACACATAATATATCCACAATCCGTGGAGTAAAAATAGAATGAAATAACAGAAAAAAGTGAAAGTTTCACAAATACATAGAAATCAGGCAACATATTCTTAAGCAATGGTCAAAAAAGAAATTACAAATGAAATTAGAATGTACATTGAGATAAGTAAAAACAATAATACAATATACCAAAACATATAGGATGCAGCAAAGAAAAAAAAATAGTTCTCAGGGTTAAATTTAAAGCTACAAATGCCTATATTGAAAAAGAAGTATCCAAAATCAGTAACCTAACTTTATACCCTATGAAACTAGAAGGAAAAAAAAACAAATTAAATGCAATTACAGCCTAAGAAGGAAATAATAAAGATTAGAGCCATGAAAAATAGTGAGCATAAAAGGAATAAAATCAATTAAATCAAAAATAGGTTTTATGAAAGATCAATAAAATTGGCAAAACTTCAACTGGACTTACCAAGAAATAGAGACTCAATTTAGTAAAGTTAGAAAGGAATGTGGAAGCATTACTACGCCCTTACAGAACAAAATGGATTGTAAGAGAAAGCTATGAAATATTTGTAAACCAGTAAATTAGATTAGTCAAATTCTTAGAAAAACAAAAATTATCAAAACATATTCAATATTAAATGGGAGATTTGAGCAGGTTTTTATAATAAATAAGGAAAATGAATCTATAATCCACAAACTTCCAAGAAAGAAAAGTTCTGGACCAGATGTCCTCATTGAAGAATTCTAGTAAACATTTAAAGAAGAACTATTAAAATTGAAGAGAAGGGAACAATTCTGAACATATTCTGTGAAGCCAGCATTACCATGAAAACAAAGACAGATAAAGATATCACATTAAAAACAAACTATAGATTAATATCCCTTATAAATGATGATAGCAAAATCTTGAACAAAATACTAACAAACCAAATATAGTATGTTTTTGTATGTTGTGTTTTTGTTTTCACCTATCTCAATCCTCATATTAAGAGGCTTATACATCATAACAAAGTGGCATTTACTATAGGATCAAAGAAAGGGTAGTTAAATATATAAAATCAACTGATGCAATGTATCACATTAATAGAAATGACAGAAAAAAGATGCTGGATCATCATAATTGAGGCAGAAAAAGGATTTGAAATATATTCAACACTTTCTCATGATTAAAGCACTAAAAAGATTATAAATGGAAGGGAGCCTCCCAAATATGATTACAAGATTTTTGAAAGCACAGTTAATTTGGAATGGAACAACCATTTGACCCAGCTACCCCACTCTTTGGTTTAAACCCAAAGGACTTAAAATCAGCATACTACAGTGATGCAGCCACATCAGTGTTTATAGCAGCTCAATTCACAATAGCTAGACTGTGGAACTAACCAAGATGCCCTTAAACAGATGAATGGATAAAGAAACTGTGGTATATATACACAATGGAATATTACTCAACCTGAAAGAAGAATGAGTTATCGAATTTGCCAGTAAATGGATGGAGCTGGAGAATATCAGGCTAAGCAAAATAAGCCAATCCCAAGAACCAAAAGTCAAATGTTTTCTCTGATATGTGGATACAAATTCACAATAAGGCTGGGTCTAGGGAAGAATACAGTTACTCTGGATTAGGCAGAGGGGAGTGAAGGAAGGGGAGAGGTAGAAGGGTAGGAAGGATAGTAAAATTAATCTGACGTTATTACCCTACATACATATATGGCTACATTACCAGTGTGATTCTACATCATGTACAACCAGAAGAATGAGAAATTATACTCCATTTATGTATGATGTGTCAAAATGCATTCTAGTATCATGTATAACTAATTAGAACAAAAAAATGCCTCCTCAAAAAAAAAAGAGTAACACTTGGTCAGGAACAAAGAATTTCTGACAAAAAATATCCAGGCCTTTGTGTGGGGCACCCAGCACATCTGAGTGTGTGACAATACAGAGAACTGTAATTGTCCTCGATCAGGCAGTAATGATAGGGCAGATTTGTGGTTCCTGTACAGTTTTAATTTATTTTCAGGACATTTCTGAATGGAAATGTCACATAGAAACACAACTGAGAGACACTCATAATGATGTAGGATGGGGTTTTTTTCTAGGAAAAAAGTTACAGTCCATTAAGTTCATGTTTTCACCCAATATGTACTTTTAGAAATCCATGCTTGAAGCAAGGTGATATTGAGTTGGAATATGATAGAATGCAAGATGCCAAAATCATAAAACCTCTAAGTAGAGGAAATAAAGCTTTCTTCAACCCCTAGCTTTTTCACTTATATCCACTCTACAAGGCAGCACACGGTTTCAGTTTATTTTTTATCCTCACACAGGGTTCATCTTTATCTTGAAAATCAGTTCTAAAGCCTTCAACAGGCTAATTCATGTCTAGGTTTTATTCAGATCAAGTTATGGTCTCCTCCCTATTAGTGCTCACAACAAAATTACAAACTGTGCAGCATCTTACTTTATTCCCAGAAGCATAATCCTAGGCCAATCTACCTAATTAGAACCTGAGGACGAAGTCAGGTCACTCTAAAATTACGTTAAGGTGAGACTAAGATACATGTAGCCATGGAGATAATCAAGCAAGAGGAACGAAGCAAGAATTAAAGGCAGTCAGTGTAGATAGGTCATCAGATTGGACAGTGAAAATGAAGGCTGGTTTGGGTTCTGGAAGTTAGAGACCACCCTTGCGAGATTGGAATATTAATGCCTCCAGAGCCCTTTAATTACCAAGATTGCCTGCCTATAACTCCTCTCCCAGAAGATTGCTAATGAAGCACAACCTGAGCAGACAGGGAGCTGCTACTTAAAGCCCCCTGGACTGCTACCTGCCTGGATCACTCCATTTGGCCCTTCCCCCTGCCCATCCACTTCTCACCTTTTGCCATCTCCTGCATCTCCTTGGACTAGTCATGTACACCAGATGGGGGAAGGAAGGAAGAGAGCAGGAGAACAAAGAAAACCTAAGATGTATAAAAGGGGCAGGACACTCACTTCTTGGGATACCAGTACACCAGCTATGGCCCCCTTCTCCCTCCCTGGATAAGTATATGTTATTATTTTTTAAATAAAACTTGATTTCTGCTCTTGTCCCGGCAGCTTCTCTAATATTCAAACTTCAACACTTGAGGAAGCAGAACTTGTCACTGATAACTGGCAGTACCAGGAAAAAGGAAAATGTCAAAGCATGGGGGCTGACCACAGAGGTCCTAAGAAAGTGCACTGTGCTGATTTATTAGCTATTATCACAGACAAGTCTTTTGAGTTCCCACATCACCAGAAAGTCATAATAAAATCGCAAACTACAGAATAAATGCACCAATTACCTTAAAATTCCCTGACCACATCTGTTTTATAAAATCAAGTATTTGTTTTGCTAAATACATATTAAGGCGGATTCCAAAATTCATCTTGTTTCTTAAAGGAAATTTCCATTACTACAAAGATGGAGGTATGAACATACCCCCCATATATTGTGAGAGCTTTGAGGTCAAAAGACATCAACCTAACTACCCATCCATGGCCTAGGGTTCCAGAAAAATTCACTCAACATCAGAAAGGGGCATATTATTGAAAAACAAGTGCCTGCACCTTTAACAGCCTTCATTGTCAGACTTACACAGGAACAGTGGAGGGAAAAAAGAAGCACTACACCTTTTATAATTGTTTCTGGTCATGCAGAAATTTATGATATTGTATTAAGTAGGAACTGAAGTGGTGACTCCATGCCTTTTTGTCATGTGCGAACATTATTATGCTTCTGTGTTTTCTTAGCCTAGCTACACTGTATGTTGCTTTATTATGTTATAGGATGTCTTGACTGAGTTAAAGCTCAGATAAGAATCTTCCAAGAAAACAGAATTAGGCATGATCCCTATTCCCATATTAGTACTATATTCCCATTAGTACTTGTATTTACTAATTTACTTACATTTTGAAGAGCATCTTGGGAAAATAATTAAACCCTGGCAACTTGAAATATTTGTGCTGATATCCAAATTCTTTTTCTGAGTCATATTTTACAAGCTGTGGGATAAAACCATGTTTGTGAATAAAAATATGTTATTTTAAATATCAGAAATAACACAGCTAAGACCATACTGGGTTGTGAAAGCCTGAAAGTATTCCTCATGTATCAGAAACAAGAAAAGGATGTCCCTCTTTCACCAGATCCATTCGACATTTTACTATAAATTTTATTTAGATCAATGAGGAAATATAAAGCAAATTAGAAAGTCATCTTAATTTAAAAGGAAAAAGCGAATTAACTTTATGTGTAAATGGCATTACCTTATATATAGTAAATCCTAAAAGCCATTCTAATTGGGATGAGATGAAATCTTAGGGTAGTTTTGATTTGCATTTCTCTAATTACTAGAAATGTTGAACATTTTTTCATATATCTGTTGACCACTTGTAGATCCTCTTCTGTGAAGTGTCTACTCATTTCCTTAGCCCATTTATTGACTGTGTTATTTGTATTCTTGATATAAAGTTTTTTGAGCTCTTTATAGATTCTGGAGATTAGTGCTCTGAAGTGTGAGTAGCAAATATTTTCTCCCACTCTCTCTTCACATTGTTGATTGTTTCCTTTGCTGAGAAAAAGCTTTTTAGTTTGAATCTATCCCAGTTTTTGATTCCTGCTTTTATTTCTTGTGCTTTGGAAGTCATGTTAAGGAAGTCTGGCTAAGCCCACATGATGAAGATTTGGACCTACTTTTTCTTCTATTAAGTGCAGGGTCTCTGGTCTAATTCCTAGGTCCTTGATTCATTTTGAGTTGAGTTTTGTACAGGGTGAGCGATAGGGGTTTAGTTTCATTTTACTGCATATGGATATGCAAACACACACACACACACACACACACACACACACTTTTCAAGATGACAAATGAGTCCAGCAAAGTTTCAGGATACAATATCAACATTAAAAAATTCAGTTGTCTGCTGGGGATGTTGGCACATGCCCAGAATTCCAGCCACTCAGCAGGCTAAAGCAGAAGGTCCCCAAGTTCATTCCAGGTACTCAGGAGGCTTTCTTCAACCTAAGAGCATCATCTCCAGAAACCCCTCTCATAATGGTTTTTAATTTGGGCTCTGGTATCTGTTTCAAGCTCTGCTTGGAGGGAGCCTGATCAAAAACTTGAAGTGTCTCTATAGCAATATTCCAGTTAAAAGTTACATAATTTGTTTTATGCTTTAACAAATAACAAATCAAGAGACAACAGCCATCTCTTGAAAAAACTGAATTGAAACTGAATCCAAATTCAAACTTTCCTAGAATTAACTGCTATTTGATAGGGAACAAAGAGTAAAGAGGTCTGTTAATAATGACACCACCAAGGTCCAGACTATGGGAAACTATAGGACAAACAACTTCATTTCCACAACAATTAAATTGAAGGAGAAATTAACAAGTGAGGAAACTATACATTAAAAGAAATTTAGGAGATACAGAAACAAATCAAAATGTGTGGGTCTTATTTGAAACCTGATTGAAACAAACAAAATGTTTAAAAAATATGATACAATTGGGAATTTGAACATGGTTTAGACTTAAAATTGTTTTAAGGAATTGCAAATTGTTAGGTGTGGTAACTACTGTGGTTTTTTGTGTGCATGTGTGTGTGCGTGTGTGTAGATAGTCCTTATCTTGCAGATATGCACTTTGAAATATTTATGCTTAAAGTGATATTATGTCTAGAATTTTCTTCAAAACTAAACTCTAAGTGTAGAAATTGTGTAAAGATAAAGATCAAATAAAATTGGGCATGGGTTAACTGTGGAAGCTAGAGCTAGGTGAAGAGTACATGGGTTTGCACTACTCTATTTTTGGACATATTAGAAATTTTTTATAAGAGAAAGTTAAAGTAATATAAACTATAAAGACAATTCAATTCTCAATCAAAAAAGGAACAAAACTGAAACCTATTAAGAAGAATTAGATGGGACTGGGGATGTACCTCAGTGGTAGAGTGCTTTACAAGAATGTGGATGGTCCTGGTTGGAGAAGAAGTGGAGGAAGGAAAAATTTCCTGTCCCCTTAGTCATTCTGGTAGAGAGAAAACAGTGGGAACTGGCAGCAAGGAGGATCACAACTTGAAAATTGGGTAGGTGGTACAGATCACTCTGCATTAAAATTTTTGACATCTGGCTCATCATAGATACTCTTGCATTAACTTCTTTTTCAAATATTATTGCATTAAAGTGTTATTTTTTTGACTATTGAGGTTTTTTGCATGCCGTTAATTTTTGCAAACAAGAACTGGTGCTAGAAGGTTGGGGAGCAAGGGGAATCCTGGGAACAGAGGAGAGGGCCAGGCAACTCCCCAGTTGCAGAAACAGGGATGGGCAACAGCCCCCCGAAAAGACACTGCCCTTTCCTGGCAGGCAGGGAAGGGCCTAGGAATACACAGAAGCCACAGCAACAGGGCCCAGGCTGCTGACATTCAAAGGCCCCTGAGCCAAGCAGCGGCCTGGCCGCCAAGCCCCGCCCACTCTGGAGCCGTTGGCGGTGACCCAGCCTCACGTGACCCGCCGCGCGCCTCGCTTCAGCGCCAGATCTAGCCTTCGCTCCCTCTCTCGCTCGCTCGTTCGCTCCCTCTAGGCGGTAGCGGCGCCGGTGGCCCTTGTGGCGAGCCGGCCGACGGCGGCCCAGAAAAGTGGGAGGCGCCGGAGGGGCAGGTAAGGACCCGGAGGGGGCCCCTGAGGCTGGAGTGAGGGAGCGGATGCTTCCTGGGGGTGCAGCTGCCTCTGGACAGAGGCGCGGCCAATGAGAGCCGCAGTCCCTCGCCCGGCTGAGGCCCCAGGGCGGTGGGCCCCGCAGGGGGCACGGTCCCGACCCTCTGGAGACACCTGTCTGCGCCAGAACCCAGCTTTTCCCACAGCCCGGCCCCGCCCCCGTCGTCTGGTGCAGAAAATGGTGGTCAGCTCGGGGGCGGGGCGGCGAGGGGACTCGGGCCGCGGCGGGGAAGGGGCGGGGGGCGGCGCCGAGCACTGGGCTCTAGCCGCCCCCTGCGGCCCCACCTCGGCTGTCTGCAGGTCTGCGAACCGAGAGTCGCGGCGGCGGCGGCGGCGGCGGCGGCGCACCTGGTGGCGAGAATCGGGAGGCGCAGGAGGAGAAGGCAAGGATAGGCCCAGGTCGGTGAGAGGGGCAGGGCAGGGGGGCGGGGGCGGGAAGGAAGGAAGGTAGGTGTGCTGGGCCGGCCTGCGACCCCCAAGCCCAGCTCTGCATCCCTTTCTTTCCCCACTCCGCCTCCCCCTTCGTCTGTGTCCTCCATTTTGGTGCCTGCGGAGGCCAGGACGTGCATCTGTAGGGAAAATGGTGGGCTTTGGGGGAGGGAGGGGTTGGGGCCGGCCCCCTAGAGGGCGCACGGGGCCTCCCAGGTGGGAAAATGAAATTTACAAAAGGCCTTTCAAATCCAGGCCTCTGCATTTTCCAAAGTGCGTAGTAGGGCCTCTGTCCTCGGTGCTGATCAGTCCACCGCGAATTCACTCTCCTCTCTGTCTCTTGTCTCCTAGGAGTAATGGAGTCCAAAGAGAAGCAAGGGTTAAAAAATCTCAGTGTGGAAAACAACCATCCGGAAAACGAAGACAAAGGTGAAAAGGAGGAAGATGATGAAAAGGGATCCCGCCAGTTGGGAGGGGGTGAAGGCCAAAAACCTGGAGGAAATGTAAGGCGGGGACGAGTTAGGCGACTTGTCCCTAATTTTCGATGGGCCATTCCTAATAGGCATATTGATCACAATGAAGTGAGAGATGATGTAGAAAGGTTTGTAGGACAGATGATGGAAATCAAGAGAAAGACTAAGGAACAACAAATGAGGCATTATATGCGCTTCCAAACCCCTGAACCTGACAATCATTATGACTTTTGCCTCATACCTTGAATCCTAAGGTTTTATAAACCCTGAGGTTCATAATGTGGCAACAGCTTTAAAATCTTGTATCTTTGTGATTTAATTTTTCTGTAAATCTTTTGGTGTTTCCACTTTTCAGTGTCTAATTGAATATTGTTTTGTGTCTGAATTTTTGTCAGCATGGCAGTTTCACCAGTTTTAGAAAAAAATATTCTTTTCATAATAGGAAATTAATAAAGCAGCTTAAAAAGCAGTCTGTATTCTATCATCTTCCTCTTCTACCCCAGTCAGTATTTTTGTTAATGATACCTTTCCTCTCTCAGCTACTTGAACTCAAAATCTCACTTTGTCTTTGACCATTATTTTCCTTGTCTTCAACCAATCAGTAAAGAAATCATACCTATAATTCAGCATCTGATACCATTTTTAGAATTATGCCTTAGTGTTTTTCAAAGAGTGAGAGTCTACCATCTTTATAGAAACACTTCAGTGGTTAAAAGGTTTTTTTTATTATAAACCCTCTGGTCTCTGCCTTCCATACCCACAGAGTGGAGTTACAAAATTTCTATTTTAACAAGTTCCCTAGGTAATCCTGTTGTACTCCAAAGTTTAGTTGCCAATTTGTAAGTGTATATGTATCTACATATATAGATATGTGTTTATCATGTGTCTGTTAAGCATGAACAATAAAAAGAGGATAACTATCTGAGTTTGGCAAAACATGAAAAGTGCAAGACCTTAAAATAGACTGATTATAGGATTTTGGGGGGCAATGGCAAACTGCAAGGTGTTTGCTGTGCAAGCCAAAGTATGGTTAGAAGTCATTCAGCTTGAGAGATCCAAAAGTCAACATTACTGTCAGCACTTTAATTTCTAGGATCTCTTCTTATCCTCAGTCACACCCTGTACAGTCTACTGTTATCACTTCTTTATAGGTGATGGTACTGGAGTTCAGAGATAAGTAATAGGCTCCCCTGATCCCTGCTTTATATCTTGGGGATGTATCTGGCCTGAGATGTTTTCAGTATGGGACCTTGTCATCTTGAAATGCAGAATATTTAACTGACAAGAAGACTGAGGAACATCAAAGAATCAGCAAGAATGAGGCTACTTTACAATTTTATATCTCCAATACAGATAATAATTTTTAGAATATTGGGGCAAAAAAATCTAAAAGACCCTCGTGTAGTGTTTGAGGTAAGGACTGACACCCATTATGGCTCTTGAAATCAGTTTTGTGGGGCATAAGCAAAGAGATCAGGGGCTGGGACTGTAAGTCAGTGATAGAGTCCATATTTAGCAAGCAGAAGACCCTGGGTTCAATTCCCAGTACACACAAAATCAGTCCATCACCCACTGGCAGTGTTAAGAATTGTTTTGACAAACTTCTTTTAGTTTTACATGTAGGAAGTGTCACCTTTAAAATTTATTTTTAACTAGACCTCAGAAAAATCTGCCCACTTTGTTTTACTAATGAAGAAATTAGGTAGGAAAGTGATTTGCCTTAAGTTACACAGCCAGTTAGAAGAAGAGCAGTGACACACCACTGATCTCCCAATGCCTAGTTCAGGATGCTTGTTTTCTCACCCCACAGCTCTATAAATAAAGTATTTGGAAATTATGGCAGCATGTACAAACTGTCAGTCAGCATGAAGAAATGAACATATACAATTAGTACAAAATCAATGTCTTCTTAATGTTCACTATTTATTTAGTCATCAGAATCCCTGCATGTTCACATTTAAGGAGAAATACATGCCTTTCATATTATTTTGAAACTGGAATGGTCTCTTACCTGCATAGAGAGGAAGGGGTTGATGGTCTCATCAGTGTTATTCTCACACACTTCATACAGTGCTGATTAAAGTGAAAGGAAAACTGATGCCCCCTCACCAGGGCTTCTGAGGGAGACATAAGGGTAGACATTCTGGGAGAAATAAGAGTAAATGGACTCAGAATACTGTTTAATACTGAAATAAGCCCTATTCCCTTAATGTTTCTGGGAGAGTGGAATGAGAAGGACAGAACATTCCAGAAGTAGTGAAAGTCAGAGAATAGAGTCACAACATAATTGATTTAAAGCCAAATTAAAACCCCTCTTGTAGTTTTTATGATAATGTCAGATGAGTACAGAACTTTCTAGAAGTAATGTTCAGGGACCATTATCAGAACATGTTTGAAAAAAGCTCACTTTTCTGGGGTTTTCTGCAAGGTTGCAGGAGTGAGGAAAGAATTTTCTGGAAGAAGTGAAAGAAGGCTAGATCAGAAGGTGATTGAAAGAAAACTGAGCTAAGAGCTTCCATTAATTTATAAATTCTACAGAAGAGACAACTTTGCCTGATCTTGGTAAGTGAAAACCTGTCTTTTTAAGGTGACAACAGAGGAGTCAATGAGTGTCTTTGGAGGCCAACAAAAAAGATAACGAAAATCAACAAAAGTGAATAAACCAACAACAGCAAGAGGGAATACCACATTCATTTCTATCAGTCTTTTATATATTCCTGTTTGTAGATTTTTAGTTTCTTGAAGAAAATGTGCACTTTTTAAAATTTTGAAGCAAGGATTGGGATACAAACCTGGTAATTACATGTAGAGTGAGGAGATCTCTAAAACGTAGAATCAATGTCAATATTACAAAGCAGCATATACTGCTGCCTTCAGATTACAGACAATGGTGATCACTGAGGAAGTCTAAAAAGACCAGTGCTATGAACTGAGTGTGTGTTTCTCACCTAAAACTAATACGTTGAAATCCTTACCCTTAAGGTGATGACATTATGAAGTATGTTTTTTAGCACTTTTATATGAATTCAATCATAGTAAATTGCTTTGCTTGTCTGACTTTATTCATTACAATGATTTTGCATGTAATAATAGCATTCTCTTCTGTTGCAAAATGGTATTTCATGATATAGTGAATATCCACTCACCTGTTAAACATTTAGGTACTTACCAATTTTTGGCTATCACAAATATAACTAAAACAAAATGCCCATAATTGTTTTGTGTGAATGTATGTTTTCATTTTTCTTGGCTAAACACTTAGGGATGAAGTGGCTACATTATACAGAAGTTTTATAATAAGAAAATTCCAAACTGTTTTCCCAGGCAACTTTACTATTTTACAGTCCAATAAATAGAGGAGGAAAGTTTCAATTACTCCACATCCTCACCAACACTTAATGTTCTCAGGTTATTTTTGTCATTTTATTTTAAATTTTAACTATTACAAAGGGTGTATAGTGGCATCTTCTGGTTTTAATTTCCATTTCTCTGATGACTAATGATGTTTGGCATCTTTTCATGTACTCATTAGCTATTCATATATCTTTTTATTAAATACCTGTTCAAATAGTTTGCTCATTCTTTCATTTTGCTGAAGATTGAACTTGGGATCTTGTACCTGCTTAGTTAAGTGCTCTACCACCAAGCTATACTCAATATTTTGCTCACTTTTAACTGGATAATTTATCCTATTACTGAGTTGCAAGAGTTCTTTAGAAATTTCATATTAAAGTTTTTGTGTGATATATATGTTAATATTTCTCAGTTCCAGCTTGCATTTTCATTTACCTAAGTTTCTTTTTTATATTTTTTTTAGTAGTAGATGAACACAGTTTTATTTTATTTTATTTATTTTATTTGTTTGCTTTGTGTGGTGCTAAAGATCAAACGCAGTGCCTCACATGTGCTAGGCAAGTGCTCTACCACTAAGCCACAACCCCAGCCTTACCTAAGAGTTTCTTTCAAAGAACAAAAAGTTCTACATTTTTATAAAGTCCATTTTGTCTACTTTTTCTTTTATAATTGTGTTCTATTTAAAAAATATGCTGCATGATCCAAAATTATGAAGATTTTCTCCTGTTTTCTATTAGTTACAAACTTTAAGGCTTTACATTTTGGTCTATGAACTATTTCAAATTCATTTTTGTGTATGGTGTGAGGTAAACTCTGATGTTCCATACAATCAAGTGCCACCATCTTCAACATGGCAACATTCAAGATTGCATTTGGTGTTTATATCCAACAGGAAGATTTAGGAAGAGAGAAGGCCTATGAGAGATTATGCTGGAATTTTCATATGCATGAGGTCTGAAATTGGTAAATGTAACTTCTACTCAGAGTCCAGTGGTCAGATATCAATCACCTAACTGTAATGCAGTCTGTGAAAAGTAGACAATAAGTGTGAAGCTGTGAAAAATTAAGTGGAATTTGATTAACACACATACTGTCCGCCATAGTATCCCAGCATCAGTTAACTACCAACATAAATTCTTCCAACTCAGACTATTCTGTGTACCATGACATTCCTTAAGTTTTTATTTTATCCTATCTGAAATGCTGGCATTACTACTGAAATCAAGGGTCATGTCAAGTTTATGAGTTACTGAAGAGAAAAGTGATTAAAATATTTTTAAAATAATGCTTCCCTGCTTTGTTCAATTTCTTATTGAAAGTAGCATCTTTTGGCCCTAGAGTCAGACATAGATGGGAACCAGACGAGTACATAATGCATGACAAGTGCACTCCAACATTCTCTTGTCCATGCCTCTTTATATTCTGCCTCTATATCGCATTAAGTAATCTCGTAGAAACTTTGCTTACTGTGATCCATAAGGATACCATATTCAATCAACCAGCTAGGTAAAACAGAATCCAGCAGCATGATATAATGCATTGAACTTATAATCTCCCATATGCACAAATATTCATAAATTATCTCTTTATTAATTTAAATTATTTAAATTAATAATTATTAAATTATTTAAATTAATTATTATTAACCATATAATAATATATTAACCAAATAATAAATTAATTATTATTAACCATCTTCCATGTGTCTGAAGTTGTCCTAGGTATTGAAAACAACAGCACTGAACAAAATAATACAAGTCTCAGTCTTCAAGGAACTTGAATTCTTATTGAAGAGACAAGCGAAGCTCAAGAGAAAATATATAAAGAATTTGAGGGAGTAAGCAAGGTAGATATGTGAGGGTAGTTTTCCAGACAGAGGGGATAACAAATGCAGTGGCTCAGCGTTGAAATAATACCTGACAAATGTATTTAAATCATGCTCCTTCCCACTTAATCTAATAACCTCAGAAACTAGTCTCTTGAGATTATTGCCAGTGTAGCAAATACCTTGAAATAGCATGATTTGTATGATGCAATACATAAGAATTTTTTTTTATTCCTGCTACCAATCCACACTTGATTTTTGTAACTACTTCTTTCACTTGGGTGAAATCTAGTATACATCCCATAATTTTTCTGTTTATAAAAAAATTTTGTTTATAAAATGAAAATCCTGCCAATCCTAGTCATGGAACAGTTTCCACTCAAAGAGAGCAGAAAGAAAATGGGAAGAAATTAAAGTCTTACATAACTGATACTGTTATGTTCATCTAGTGTTGACATTTTTCAGGCTGGGGTGGTATTTAAAGTTGACCTTTTATGTGATATCTTTAAAGATCCTTAGGAAGTCCTCATTGTTAAGGAGCTCTCATGTGCTCTTCTCTTTAAATGTATAACTACATATTCTTGGACAAGTTACTTTTGACTTCTTTAGCCTTTAAGTTTCCAGTATCATAACTCCAAATTGTTTTTACTAATGTTTCCTTGCTCCTCCAGAAGACCAACATAATCTAGTTTATGACATCCCAAACTAGTTCTATCTCCTCTATGGCCCTTGTCATATATATGGGAGTGATTCACACATCCTTTACCCAGTATGACTCCCAAATTCAAACTTTCTTCATTCTGATGTCACAGTGAAGTAATTGACAAGCCAGTCTTACACCTTTTAGATTTCTCAGGGATGACTCAGATACCTACTATGGTACCAATTTCCAGGACCTCCAAATGGTCCTATTGAAGCTTATTGCCCTAGGTTTGAGGTGACAAGAAGAGCTCCTATTCCTCCATCTTTACATGGGGCATTAATAGAATACCAATATCTCTCATTAGAAATTTTCTTCTTGCCCTGGAAGGCTGAGGCAGGAGGATTACGAGTTCAAAACCAGCCTCAGCAATGGTGAGGTGCCAAGCAACTTGTGAGACCCTGTCTCTAAATACAAAATAGGGCTGGGGATGTGGCTCAGTGGTCAAGTGCCCCTGAGTTCAATCCCCGGAACAAAAAAAAAAGAAAGAAAGAAAGAAAGAAAAGACGTTTGGCCCCTCAAAAGTCTTTTGTAGGCTTTAAGTGGATGCTTATTGAAAAGTAACTAAATCAGGGTCAATTCATGTCCTAGGTAAGACTTACTTTCATCATCTTTTTCCCCACTTCGGAATTTGGTAGCAATATAATTGACACCAAATGTCTTGGGATCTAGCCAAAAATGGGACTGAAATAGACACGGTTTTATTTCCTATTTTAATAATATCAATATTAAAAATCTTGTATTTTATGTGTCTTTTAGCTGTTGTGTTAGTCAGCTTTTCATTGCTGTGACCAAAATACCTGACAACAGCTGACCTAGAGAAGGAAAAATTTATACTGGGCTCAGTGTTTCAGAGGTTCAGTCTACGTTTGGTTATTTCCATTGCTTTGAGCCTAACATAGGAGGAGCATCATGGTTGAAGGGCATGGCAGAGGAATCTCCTCAGTTCATGACATCAGGGAAGGGGAGAGAGAGATCTTCTCTATTCTGGTCATTGATGCCAGAACAGATTCTCAACCCCATTTGTGTACTGTAGCTAAGGCTTGACTTTCCCTTTCCCCTTACCAGTGTGTGTGTGTGTGAGAGAGAGAGAGACAGAGACAGAGAGACAGAGAGACAGAGAGAGAGATGGGGGTTGGGGAGTGAATGGGGTGGCTCTCTTATCAGAAAGTTGGGTGCTAAGGTAGCAGGCAGGTGGCCACTCTCATTCTGCCTCAGTGGCTTCTACAGGGTTTAACTGGTATGTCTGCAGAAATTTCAGTCTTGCTGATTGGTTCACAAACATCCCTTTTCTCTTCCAGCACAATATTAGGAGCAGATGTTTTATTATCTCCTCTGCTGCTTACTCAGTTTACATGTAGTCAGAAGAAACCTTAATACCATTTTAAGGGAGCTATTTGATAGAGGACATCCTCAGCTGGGTAAAAAGTTGGTGATCTATTTGTGATCAACAGCTATTTTTTGGAGCAGTTTCATAACACATAAGCTATATTTACCTTTGGATTTTACTTAAACCCAACATAGTTGATACTTTTTAGATTGGTAATATAGTCAAATAGTTCAGTCATAAAACAGAATTAAATATCTATTACTCATCTTGTGTTCATCCTTCCCTTCCTTTCCCTTTCCTTGCCTTCCTCAACAATTCAGTCCTAAAACCAGCAGATAGGGAAGAGCAAGGTAGATGTCTTTATCAAAAGGGGAGAGAGAGCTAAGTCTACCTCACAGTGTGAGAAAGGCATTCATGCTGTGAAAGTGGCTTATTGTAGGGAGTCAGAGCCTAAGAATTATAAGGAGGACTTTCTAGGTAGGGGACAACCAAGTGAAGGAAACTAGAATTCCATCTGATTGAAGAGGGTATCACATGCAAGCCGTATATGGCAAACTGGAACAGAATTAGAGTGTGTGTGTGTACAGGTCGAGTATACGTTATCCTTGATGCTTGGGACCAGAAATGTTTTGAATTTTAGAATGAAAATCTCCCATCAGTGGCATATGGTATTTCTGTTTGCTGACAGAATTGTCTCAGTTTTCTTAACGTTTTCTAATTCAATAAAGAAAGAAGGATTTTGTTTCACTTATATTTCCTCCATTGCTACTTTCCATTTGTTTATTCTTCTTTGATATTACCCTTACTATGAAGTTCCTATTCATAATCCTTATCCATTTTGCTATTTAATTGTGTGTGTTACTCAAATATTAGGATTATTTACCCAAACCTGTAATGTATATTGTATTGTATTTATATATGTTTTAACATGCATTAAGATATTGTTTCATTTGAGGAATTTGTAATATTCCATAAGGAATTTTCTTATTGCAAAAATAACACATTCTTAGCAAAAAAAAAAGAGAGGAAGAAAAGGAAAAGAAATTATAATGAAATAGTGAAAAATGTTCCAAACACTGCAGTGTGGTAACATCTTTTCTTTTTTTCCAATTTACAAATATTTTATTTACACCTTTCCTGAACACCATTCAGAAGATAAAGAACATTCACTTCATTTTACACAGTGAGGTCTATATTCCAATAATTCATGTTGTGGCACTGAGGATACAGCAAGACGTAGTTATTAGGAACTACAACTTTAGATTTAGATAAATTGGGTTCAATTCTTACTTTAGCTTCTTTGTTCCTCAGTTGCCCTTATCTGTAAAAAGTAATCCAAATATATTTCAATGCAGTCATAATGGAAACAAAGAACCTTTGAGTCAAAATGACTTTTGTGCTTTGTTGTTGGTGGTGGTTGTTTTGTTTTGTTTGTTTGTTTTTAATAATGTATCAGGTCCTAAACAACATGGAGTGGTACCTATCCAGATAGGTACAATATTAAAGTGGAAAGGAGTACATTATCTACAGTGATGGAGGAATGTAGAGGGTCTTTGTCTTTGGCCAACCAGAGACTCCAAATAAATAAATAGGATTTGTGTCAACTTGAAGACACCAATACAGCTGCAGCAGTGCCAAGAAATATATGGCAGTTCCTCATGTAAGGCCAAGGAAGAGGCCATAGTAGGAGGAATCAGAGTGGGCACTCATCTCTGCTGTCTAAATCTGTTTTGAAGCATATACCTTAGATACTACCTCCACCAGTAACAGAAGGAAAGGTAAAGGGAACTGAGGCTTTGCATTTGTTGGGGGTGGAAAAGAAGAGGTAATTAAGCAACTGATATTTATACTATACTGATTACTTCATCTGATCTATTCAGTTCTGTGTGATACTTTCCCCATATTACACATAAAAGTGTGAAATTAATGTACATACAGTAATGTCCTGTTTATACTTCTAGACCAGATTTTCAAATATCACTTGAAATGTATCATCTTTTTGAGTTTTTGCAAGTATTTATTGTCAGGTGTTTACTGCTTTGTAAGCCAACTAACACATTACACTCATTTTCTAATTTTTATGACACAGACTTCTTTTTGGAAAAATGAGAAAATAGAGATTTGGAAAAAATTCAAAAGAAAACAAACTTTCCCATAAATCTGCCTCTAAGAGGGAAACAAGCATTATTAGTTTTGGGTTTATATCTGCTATGCATATCTCTGATATATAAATATACATATTTTAGATTGAGGTATCATATATATGTGCTTGTGTGTGTATGATTAGGTCTATATATGACTTTTTTCTATGTAATGGGAAAAATCCCTAATTAAAGTGTAGATTTGCAAATGCAGTCATGACAAAAATCCATGAACGGTGAGATACCAGTGACAACAGGTACATCTAAATTGCTTTTTTTTTTTTTTTTTTTTTTTTTTTGGTACTGAGGATTAAACCCAGGGGCAGTAAACCAACTGAGCCACATCCCCAGCACTTTATATATTTTGAGGCAGGGTCTTGCTAAGTTACTTAGGGCCTCACTAAATTGCCGATGCTTGTTTGAACTCGTGATCCTCCTGCCTCAGCCTGGGATTCAGGTGTGCATCACCATACCTGGCAACAATAGAAACATATGAAACCAGCACTAGCAAATGGTTAAAATAAGAAGATGAGCAAATGTTTGAGTAGAAAATGCAACCAAAAATGACAATGACCCTCTAATAATATCAGAAAAAAAGAATTTAAGACAAGTCATGTGTACATGTCTGTAATCCCAGAAATTTGGGAGACTGAGGCAGGAGAATTGCAAGTTCAAGGACAGCCTCAGCAACTTAGCAAGATTCTATCTCAAAATAAAAATAAAAAGGTCTTGGGATGTAACTCAGTGGTAGAGTGTCCCTGGGTTCAATCCCCAGTATCAAAAAATAAAAATTAAAAAAATAAAGAATTCAAGACAAAAAAGCACTAAATGGAATAAAGCCACTTCCTATTTTCCTGGATAGATGGTACTTTTTCTTGATTATTATTTTCTGTGGCTTCCTACCCTTCAACTTCTTCTAAAGGTAGCTCTCCCTCTACATTCTGAAACTTTTCTTCATTTTTTCCTTTCTGTATTTTTTACTTTGAGATTTGTTTTTCCTTTTTCTTCTTTGAATGCAATTATTCATTAGGAAAAAAAGAGGGGGAATGTTGAGTATGTGCTTTTCATTTCAGCATCCATCTGCTTCCCCAAACCAGGGAAATGGGTACAAATGTCTACTCTTTCTTCTATTCCACTCCTGTATTCCTCGAGATTCTTGTCTTTCTCCCATACCCAAAGGACATGTATAGATCCTTTGATCTCTCTCAACCATTTCAGCATTAGGCCATTTTACCAGCCTCTCCCTTGACTGAATGAGGGGCAAGTAGGGGCAGTGTCTCCTACTAGCTTTGTTCTGACTTGGGCCATCTCTATCTCTTTACCTTCTACCCCCAGGGATACAGTCCAGAGCACTACACAAAACAACCTGCACATATTCCCAAGCAGTTTCTTCTTTTTTGTGTTCTTGGGACATGGCAAATAGACATTCACACCTACAGGCAGAGGTACAGAAGTGCTTACTGGACTTACCCATAAAAGAGACAAGGGTTTTTTTCACCAGTCTCTTCAAGTCTCAAGGCTTCCCCTTTCCACCCTGCCCCACCTCCATCTCCCACTGACCCACCCTCATCTTCCCCTGTCTCATCCCCATCTCCAGATGCAAAATACCCACCATATTTTATTAGAGGATTAATCTTCATTTATCCACTTCTCTGAATAAATAAGTATAACTTCTTTTGCCTCCATCACTCTTCATCTCAAAGCTCCTCATCCCTGTGCTTATTGACCATTTCCCTATAGGCAGGGTATAAAGGAAACAGATTATTTATAACCCCCCATTCTATGTGTTCCCAGATGACCTTCTTTCTCCAGCCCTTCCCTCCATTCTAAGGCGATGTCCAGCAAAGAGACCAGAACTAGCTATTCACACTTGTTTACACCACACCACCTTGGAAGAGCTCTAGTTTCTCACCGTGAGTTGCTCCATTCTAGGGAAATGGTTTCTTCCCCCTTGCCCTATGGGCCAGACACCAGTGCCCCAGCCAGTCCCAGACTGTCTCAATGGAAAAGAGAAGTGTCCCAAAGGGAAAAAGACCTAGAAAGGGGGCCCTATAAATATCTGAGCAACTTGTCACATGAGGGCTTCATCTCAACCCAAACTTCACTGCCCACATCTGTGTCCCCACCTTTAGCTCTTGCTTGCAAGCAGTGCAGTAAGAGCCGCTCCCACACACAGGGAAAACCACTTCATCCCCCTCTCTGTATCTAACTCCTGTCAGCACAGTAGTTCTGAGGAGCCACAAGTGGCATCTCCTCCATGTATTTGGAGTTTACCTTTTTTTGGTAACTAAGGAAGGTCTGCAACACTCCCATCTCCCTAATACACCTACCTCCCTCCTCACTCCCAACAGGCTTTGATTTACTTTACCTGTCTCTCTTGACACAATTCTTCCTCCTGATACAACCCCCAGCCACCAAAGCCCAACAAATACCTTGCTTTTTTTGTCATACAAGGTGGTAGGGATCTATATTGTGGTTTTTACTAATTCTCAATGCTTATTCCATAGTTTCTTAAAAAATTGTAAATATAATTAAAATTTATTCATTTATGAGGAGAAAGAGGTTTTGTTGTTGTTGTTGTTACGTGGTGCCAAGAATGGACCCAGGGCCTCAAGCATGGTAAGCAAGCACTCTATCACTAAGCTACATTTCCAGCCCTTTTTAAAATTTTATTTTGAGAAAGAGTCTCATTAAATTGCCCAGACAAGCATTGAATTTGCCTGCTTCAGCCTCCCAAATAGCTGGGATTACCAGTGTATGCCACCAACCTTGCAAGGAGAAAAGTTTTTAAGGCCTTTGTTTAACATTCTAGCTCCAGATTCAACTTTAGCATAATTCCTTTTGCATTTCTTGGTTATTGCTTTAAATTTTATGTAAAACTTTAAAAGAAGTAAAGGATTTTAAATACCAGTTTAAGTTCATGCTCCTAGGAATAGGTTGTTTCCCATTAATATTGTAACCATGTAACCACTTTTATATAAGTGCTACCTGAAAATTTTAAAGATATTAGAAAGGAGAAAGATTCTAGGGAATGTGGCATTGTTGCCACATTCATTAAGTAACTATTAAAGTGGGAAAAGATTTTTTTGCTTTCTCAAATCCTCAACAAGCTGCATTTTGGCCTGTTTGGTCCCATAAGTATATATAGCAAACACACACACACACACACACACACACACACACACACACACACACTATTCCAGATAGATGCATTCTGTTTGTGTGTGTGTGTGTGTGTGTGTGAGAGAGAGAGAGAGAGAGAGAGAGAGAGAGAGATCAATCTAATGGAAATAGAGAATGGGGAATCCTAACACGGCCTGTCTGTTCAGATTCTTCATGTCCCCTCTGTGCGGCATTCCTTTATTTGATGCAAGGGGCAGGACCCTTTTGGGGATAGGAGTCTTATGATGTACTATGAGACAAGGTAGGTTGGATAATTTCTTTATGGTCAGCTCCAGGACAAAAGGCAAGGAAAGATTAGAATAATATTCTTTAGGTTTTATGCCTTGCTCTGGGTAGTCTCTAATATCTGCCTTCAGTAATAGAAATTCTAGTTTTTATGGTTTGTCTTGGGGGAAGAAATCGATGCAGGAAGGTCTGGAGATGTAGTTTAGTGATAGAACACTTTGGATAATTCCCCACTGACACCAAAAGGAAAAGGAAGTAAAGAAAAGAGAGAGAGAGAAAGAAAGGAAGCAGAAGACAGGAAGCTAGAAGAATCTGAGAAAAACTTTACTTCTGAAGCTGTTTCTACAGCCTTCACTTTAGAATATCATATTTTCAGCCCCAAGGTGTACTTATAGGTGTTTTACATTGCTAAGCTGAACTGGACAATCGAACTCCTTTAAAAGAAATCATTCATATTAAAAACATTTGTTGCTGGGCATGGTGGCGTACACTTGTAATCCCAGTGGCTCAGGAGACTGAGGCAGGAGGATCAGGAGTTCAAAGCCAGCCTCAGCAAATTGAGGAACTAAGCAACTCAGTGAGACCCTGTCTCTAAATGAAATACAAAATAGGGCTGGGGATGTTGTTCAGTTGTTTAGTGCTCATGAGTTCAATTCCCAGTACCCAAACAACAACAACAAAAAATATTTGGCTACATGATAATAACAGCTGTAAATCATCTTAACCCATGTGTAACTGAAACACTACCATTTCTGAAGTATTTGCTGTATAGCAGGCTTCAAAGGGATGTTATTCTTTAATCCACAAGAAAAGGTCTTTTGAGGCACATGCTGTTATTGTCCCAATTTTACACACACAGACAAAAAGAGATATGTATTTTAAGTAACTTGCTCAGAGTCACACAGCTACTAATTGTAAAGCCAAATGTGAATCCAAATTGGTTTAACAACTACACATTGTGATCAGAGCCAATGCTATTTTGTAGTCCCCCTGAAATGTTGGTATCCTTCAGGGTTCTTGCTTAGACCTTTCTTCTTTAAGTGTTTGTATTAGCTTTCTATTGTTACTGTAACAAATGACGATAAATTTTGTGAGTTTGAGCAATAAAAATTTATTATGTTCTGGAAGACAAAACTCTGAATTGAGTAATACAAGCCTAAACTGAAGATGTTGACAGGTTGGTTCCTTCTAAAGGCTCCAGGTGAGAATCTGTTCCTTTCTTCTTTCATCTTTGTTTGGTAACATTTCTTTGCTTACAATTTCTGTTTCCATTATCACATTGTTGTGGTTTTTATTCCTCTGATGTGAAATCTTCCTTTGCCTTCCTTTCAAGAATGCTCGTGATTATATCTAGGGTCCACCTAGATAATCTCCCCATCTCAAGATCCCTAACATCACATCTGCAAAGTCCCTTTCAGCAAATAAGGTAAAATTTACATGGTCCAGGGATTAGGACCTAGATATTTGGGTGAGGGCATTGTTCAGTCTATCACAATGTTCAAATGATCTTGTGATTTTTCACTATCATGTAAGCACTGACTCTCAAATGTGTCCCTCCAGCATATGTGTCTCTCTGTTGAGTTCCATACTATTTTTGTGATTGGGATTAAACCCAGGGTCTTACACATGCTAACACAAACTCAGTCATTGAGCCACAATCCCCCTAGTCTCAAGCAATATACTGTTTTATATAAATTATCTTGGAGTTTTCCACCTAAATGTCTCACTTTGAAATATATATATCGTCTCTCTCAGTTCTTCTCTCATCACACCCAAGATCTCTCTCTGGAGCTTCTACCTAAGTTAATGATAACCACGATTCAAGTAGTGCCCAAAGCCAGACTCTCTGAGTGTCCATAACATTTTTGTTATTGTTGTTGTTTTGGTACTAGGGATTGATCACAGGAGCAACAGCCCCATTTCTGGTCTCTCTATCTAAAGAATTGCCCCTATTCCTTAAAAAGATGATTGCAGAATACCATATAGAAAGATGTCACATTCAACAATCATTAAAATAGCCGTGTGAATTTGGCATTTCTTTGGGAAATCTTCAGTCTGCAAAAGCACAATTTTCCAAGACAAAAATAAACTGACTTGTTGAAAACATTTTCATATCAGTTTTTGTTTTGGTACCAGGGATTGAAAGCAAATGAGCTTAACCACTGAGTCACATCCCCAGTCTATTTTTTTTTAAATTTTGAGAGAGAGTCTCACTAAGTTATCTAGGGCCTTGCTAAATTCCCAAGGCTGGCCTTGAACTTGTGATCCTCCTGCCTCAGCCTACTGAGTTGCTGGGATTACAGATGTGTGCTATGGTGCCTTGGCTCCTATTGGTTTTGAGCTGATGTTAGAGATGAACTCCACCTATGGAAGAAATTGTGGCTCTTTGGGGTGGGGCAACATTAAATTCTAAGAGAATACGCTATTAGAGCCCTGATGCAATTCTAATCAGAATCTAGTTTCACCTTTGGACCTCATATAAATACATATCACAGTACTCTTTGTTAATGTTTTAGTTGTAGATGGACAAAATATCTTAATTTTATTTATGCATCGTTATGTGATGCTGAGATACAACCCAGTGACTCACACATGCTAGGCAAGTGCTCTAACACTGACTTACAATTCCAGCCCCAGAACACAGTAGTACTCTTTTCCTTAAAAGTTTTTATACCTTTATTTTATTTATTTATTTTTATGTGGCACTGAGGATCGAACCCACTGCCTCACGCATGTGAAGCAAGTGCTCCACTGCTGAGCCACAGTCCCAGTCCAGAACACAGTAATCTTACTTTGGATTTTTTTATTCTACTCCCTTCCATCCTTCTCACGTCTTCATGCCATCTGTTTATCCATTCCTACCATTGCTAAGTTTCCTTTCATCCACTCTCTGAATAATTTTGGGGGGCTCATGATCACTGTTTTTATCTCACACTAGATAGGGGCTGAATGTAACAGAGACAACCATGGTTTTTGTGATTCTCCTTTTTTGATACTCTCATTACTTAGAAAACAGTTCACACATTGTCTTTCCACATTCAGATCTGACACAGCTGATAAGAGAAGAATTTTGAGATATTTTAAAAGTTGTAGGCCAGAGAATATAGGGAGGAAAGAGATAAGAGAATGTCATCTTAACTCATAGCTTCGAGCTAAATTGGCAAAGAAAAAGAAAAAAAAATCTGTTTCACATTCCTTTCCCAAATACCAAAGATTACCCATCAAGGCCACATATCATTCTGTTTTTGGAACCAACTAGAAAGTAGCAAAACTTTTCTCTGTGTACTAAACTCCTATCCCAGGACTTTGCCCACTTCACATTGCTCAGCCCCCCTTTCCTATAGCCAATTTAGTTTCAGTGTAAATAATTTGTGTTTCTTCTCCCCAGAATTTCATTAAAACACCCTGGATAGATCTGGTGGACATTTTTCCCAACTGCTATCTGGCCATGCTGCTGCTGGCTTAGGGAATTTGTCCCACAACTAGTCCTTCCATTAGTATCTATATAGCTCAATAAATTATTTTCAAAGGCTTCTTAGTATCAAAGTTTTGTTTAACACATTAGTTAAAACATTAGTTTAACATTTAAAACTTTAGTTTTTTCTTATTAAGCTACATTCTCATTTTGGTCTCATTTCTCTAAGGTTGCTCCCAATCCACCTTAATTAGATTCTTTGATGTTCTTAGTCTCTCCAGCTCTCTTTCTCCCTTTGCAGTCTGTTCATATCCATGATGTACAGCTTTTACTATCTTAACTCTCAAAAGAAGTCTTAGAGGCATGTGGTGGTCTTTCCCAACATGAAAGTCCTACGAATTGGCTTCTTATTTATTTCCAGAAGCAGATTTCAGCTAGCTGCCCCTCTCTATTTGTTCCTATGTAAAGGGGTTTGTGCAATCTATCATCTCATGTTTACATATAGGCAAAATTTTTAAATCTTGTTGCTTACTCTAATTCAGCTACCTTTTCCTGGAGTGCTGACAGATGTGTCTGCCTCCCTCCCTGATCAATGTTGTATTTTGAAAAAAAATTCAAACGAAGAAAACCTTGCAAGGATAATATAGCAAATACATTTTTCAAGAATAATGAAAGTAATTTCTATATCTAGATTACATTCACGAATTAATATTTTGCCAATTGCTTTATTTCTCTATATATTATACATCACTGAACTATTTCAAAACTAATAATGTATATCATAATACTCCATTATTTTATCTGCTAACAGGAGTACTCTCCTACAACCACAAAACAATGGTTGTGATCACATTCAGAAAATTTAGCACTGATATAATATTATTACTGACCTACAGTCCTTATTCAAGCACTACTTTTAATTGGGATATATTTTAATCTTTTTTAACCTAGAACAGTTCCACAGCTTTCTCTCTCACATAGCATTAATATTTTGATGAGAATATGAAAGAACTGAAATTCTCGAACTTTGTTGGTATGAGTGTAAAATGGTATGGGCATTTTGTAAAACGGTTTGACAATTTCATTTAAAAGTAAATATCCACCTTTCATATGACCTAGCCATTATACTTCTAAGTATTTTCCAAGAGAAATGAAAACATGAATGCACAAAAACATATGAAAATGTGCATAAGGATAATCTTTGTAATAGTAAAAAAGAAAACAATACACATATCCAATAACATCCAAATTGATAAAAATTCGGTTTGCATGTGCACTTGAAATACCACAGCAATAATTTTAAAAGAATAAATTGCCAATATACTCAGTTATATAGGTAATTTTTTTAATGTTTACAACAAACAATGTTAATGGGTGAGATATTTGGGGGTTTTTTGTTTGTTTTGTTTTTCTTCAATTTTTTTTAATTTTTACAGACTGCATTTTGATTCATTGTACACAAATGAGGTACAATTTTTCATTTCTATGGTGGTATACAAGGTAGATTCAAACCATTTGTGTAATCATACATGTACATGGGGTAATGATATCTGTCTCAGTCCACTATCTTTCCTCCCCTACCGCACCCCTCCCCTCAGTTCTCTCTACACAATCCAAAGTTACTCCATTCTTTTCATACACCCCACCCCTGCATTATGTATCATTATCTACTTATCAGAGAAAACATTTGGCCTTTGGTTTTTTGGGATTGGTTTATTTCACTTAGCGTGATATTCTCCAACTCCAAAAGATGAATATTAAAAGCATTATAATGAATGAATAACACTAGACAGAAGAGAGTATCTATATTATTCCATTTATCGGAAGTTCTACAAATATAAATGGTAATATAAATTCATAGAAATAACTTGAGTGATTACTGGGAGGGAAATGACTGGGAAAAGGGACAGACAGCTTTCTGAAGAAATTAAAATGCCTTATTTTACATTTGTATTTTAAATACAATTGTATTTTAATTATACAATTAATATCCACACATTTCCCTATGTGTAAATTTTGCTTCAATTTTTAAAGAGTGTAAATTTGTAATGGTTAATTTGAATTGTTAACTTGATTGGATTAAGAGATGCTGATGATTAAGAGGCTTCTGGGTGTGTCAATGAGGATATGTCTAGGAAAGATTGGAATGTGGGATAGTGAACTGAAGTGGAGACCCTCTCTAAGCATGGGTAGTACCACGTAACAGGATGGAATAAAAGCTGGAAGAACAAGGAGGCAGGTGAAGATGCAAGCTCGGCTCTTCTTAAATGAATTCTTGATCCCTACTTTGATCATCTGAGGATATCAAACTCTCACTTCTTTACTCTTCCAAAGCGGATTCTGCCAGTGATTCTCCAGGGAGTTTCCAGAAGTCTTGGTCTCAAACTAGGGTAGCACTGTTGATCCCTCTTGTTCTGGGGCTTCTGCATCTTGGACTGGGCAGTTGCTGGTTCTTCCAGCTCTCCAGCTGCAGACTATCCAGCTTTTGGTCATGTAAGGCAATGTAATAAATCCCCTTTTATAATCATAATTCCTGTTGATTCTGTTCCTCTAGAGAATACTAATACAAAATTATAATATGAGCATCATTAAGACAAGAACTTTGTTTTGTACACTGCTTTGTCTTAGCATCTAGCCAAAGGCCACGGTAGTCAGCAGGAGTTCAATAAATGTTGAAATAAAAAGAAGCAGGCCTTGAAATGATCTTTATCAATGATTGCTAAATGCATATTGGAGATTTTGACTCAAACCTATGTAATATAGGTTTAGCTTATATTTGAAACCTCATATTATTTATCCACTTTTTATGTTACTAAGAATCCCATAGGTCAATTATAAGAGTTCTGAAATAAGAAAATGACTATTTCAATACAGACTTCTCTGACTCTAAAACCTCCACTTTCCCTGCTTTTTCACACTGTCTCCACTTTACAAAAATGAACCATTAGGATTACAGAATAGATTGGCTCAAAGTGATGAGTTGTGTCCATGCAGAGTTATGTTGATATGCTTTAGCAATAATGCATTTAATCTGGATACAAGTGGTCATTTCCAGCAGGTAGTTGAATATGGAATCTTGAGAAAAAGGTCTGGGATGTATAAATGATTTTGGCTAGCACAGTCTAACATATAGTTGGCTTCCAGTAAATATTTGTTGGATGAGTAAACAAATGAAATGTGAATTTGGTAATCTAGCAAATTCAATTGAGAGCATGTCCTTTCAGTATTCTTCTGTTCCTATATATCAATTAAATGTTTTTGAAAGTCACATTTATTTCATTTTGAGGAGTTAATTACTTGGAGAATATTTATAAAGTAGCAATGAAATGCCATCACGTGACCAAAGACAGAACTACAGAATAAATAAACAAGGGAGAGCATGGCAAGGAAGGCCTTCCACAGAGCAGGGAGGTTTCTTAGGACTCACAGAGATCCAAAACTTATACTAGATTCTTCTCACAAGTAAGATAGAAAAGAAACAAATGAGGAATTGATACCTTTTTTTGGTATGGGAGGTAGAATCTAGGGCCTCAGGCATGCTGGACTACTGATCTATATCCCCAGCCCCACAAATGAGGCATTGAAAGACCAAACAGTCCTTATATCAACTAAAGAGAAGGGAAAATGGAATCATGCAGTTTTCAACCTTAAGATACCTTAAGATGTATATATGTATATTTGTGTGTATATATATATATGTATATATATGTGTGTGTGTATGTGTGTGTTTGTGTGTATATATTTAGGGTGGATACCAGGGATTGAACTCAGGGGCACTAGACCACTGAGCCACATACCTACCTAGCCCTATTTTGTATTTTATTTAGAGACAGGGTCTCACTGAGTTGCTTAGCACCTCACTTTTTCTGAGACTGGCTTTCAACACGTGGTCCTCTTGCCTCAGCTTCCCAAGCCACTGGGATTGCAGGCATTTTTTAAAGTTTTGTGTTATGATCTGCAATGTTCCCTAATGGCTCATGTGTTGAAGGCTTGGTGTCCAAAGCAGCAATGTTCAGAGGTGGGGCATTTTGGAAAGTGATTATATCATGAAAACTCTAAGCTTATGAATCGATTGATCCATCAATGGGTTCATAGCTGAATGGAGTATTGAGAGGTGATGGAAACTGTGGGAGGTGGGACCTATTTGAAGGGAGTGATTCCTTGGAGGCATGCCCTTGGGAGGTACATCTTGTCCCTCCACCCCTTCCTTCCACTCCCTCTCTCCCCGTCCCCTCTCTTTCTCTCTCTCTCCTGTCATGAGGAGAGTAGCTTTCTTTCCCCATGCTCTTCCACCATTATGTTCTGTATTGCCTCTGATCAAAAGCAATGGAGTCAACTGACCATGAACTGAAACCTCTGAAACCATGAACCAAAATAAATCTTTTCTCCTCTTTGTTTTTTTTTCCTCCTCTTTGTTTATTTCTCCAGGTATTTTGTCACAGTGATAGAAAACTGATTAATACAATCCACATACTCACTGCAAAAGTTAAAACTGAAAATATAGAGGATAAAGAAGTTATTAATTTCCAATAAAAATAATGTAAAATATTCACTTCACATATTTTGCCATTTATCTTTAACTTATATGTGTGTTTTATAGCTAGCATTTTCATGAAACAGTATGTCAAAAAAGCTTTCTGTGTCAATTAAGTATCTATACCTCACATAATTCTTGACAAGATGGTCCTCAAATTTTCAAATTTTCTGGCAGGTAACTAAATAAAATGGAAGTATGGAGTTTTTTTATTCTAATCTTGCAATGCAGAAATAACACCAGAGTGCATAAAAATGTAAATGCATACAAATTCAGTTATAACTTTTAAAATTCCAAATGAATAAGTTATTGTATTTAGCTGGTGTAGAAATTGCTTTTTTTATGCAAGGAAGAAGGTTTAACAAAAGGAACAAACTTTGGTCTTTGCTTTAAAAGGGTTATATTGAGTCAAGGAAGCACTTACTTTTTGAGATCCTATCTGAGTATTATCTCAACATCACCACTTGAGGATAATGATGATGATGATGATAATGTGATACGGACAATGATGATGACTGCCAATATAACATTCTTTTAAGGTCTGTTATATACCTGGAATTTCATTTAGTTTACTGCATTTACTTTCCACAACCCAGTCTCATTTTTGTTTTTTTATTTTTATTTTTTTCAGTGCTGGGGATTGAACCCAGGGCCTTGTGCTTGTGAGGCAAGCACTCTACCAACTGAGCTATATTCCCAGCCCTAAGATTTCATTTTATATATGAATATAACTCATTTTATAGATGAATGGACCAATCTGACCTCCCATTTCTTATAGGCAGAAAATCCAATTCTAGACAGTGCTTTCCCATTATACCAGGTCAACCCTTTTAAATAATGAATTATTTTCAAGTCTTGGCAAATGATCATTTCAAAATTTCACAGTGTGTATGTAACCTGTGCCCAAACAGAAGTCTGAGTATTCATTCAACAGTAACCCTTGGCCATGATGATAATGACGACAACAGCAATGATGGTGGCAGAAAATTTTGTGTTTGATTTAATCTTATATCTTGGGACAATGTGAAAGGCCTGGTCTCCAAGAAAGTAGGTGTCCCCCACGAAAGAGGATGAATGATTTATACAGAAGGTCACATACCATTATAGAGAAGAACCCAAACTGGATCCCAGGTTTATATGGCTCTAAAGTCATATATTTAACCAATTTGCCCTCGTAAACATATAAGGATTTGAATTTTGTCTTCACCTTATTGCCCATTTAATATTTCAGGGTATCAGATGTGTTCTAATGTTTTCTCAGATAACAGACTTAAGGAGTAAAGCTTTATTCCATTGATTCCTCCACCATCAATGCCTTCGAAAGTAACTTTACACCAGCTCACAGTCTGACTGACTGCCCTCATTCCCGAGTCAACAGCTAGGTTTACAGTACATGTGTGTTTTCAGACAGAAGGTGACACCCCTCTTCTCCCAGTTGCAGGACCACATGCCTTTTGTGAGCTCCTTTTACCTGCAGTCTCCTGTAGTCCTGGGCCTGGGCTGACTCAGACTTCAGATGCCCTGTGCCAGGCAGACACAGAGCTAGGTCATCACAGAACCAACAAAACAGGCCAAGGCAAATCCTAGGCCCTTCTGGGAGTCTGGACAAGGTGGGTGGGAGAGGGAGGGGTGAGGTCTTGTCTGCTGGCTAACCTCATTTTGCCCAATTGTTTTGGAGGCTACTTCACTGTGGATGCTCAGGGAAGGGTCATCCCCCTCTGCTTCAACCCCAATTTACCTGATCTTACCCAGTGCAGACACCTGCCTGCTCAAAGATTATCCTAACCATGTTTCCAGCTAGGAAGCTTTTGGGCCTCCTACTCTGCAAAAGGATCCCCCAAAGAGAAAGGGCAAAGGAGGGAAGGGCAGCATGCTCTGACCTGTGGTGTGGACTGTCCTTCTCCTCCAGGTAAGTCTGTTCCTCACAGCCCAGCCTTTGGCCTCAGAAGGCCTGATGCTGGCTGCAGGCTGGAGCAGAGAAACCAAAGGCAGCCCCAGCCTGGAGAGGGGAGTGGCTTGAGGGAGCCCTTTCACAGACTGCCTGTACCCTGATCCCCATGAGTGCTAGGGATTGGATGTCTTATGTCACATAAAACTGGCACAGGGAGCCCCTGGAATCTTACAGAATTCCAGCCCTTCCAGCATCCATCAGTCTGCCATGTCCTTGAAGAAAGGTCTGGAGACATGAAGAGCTCCTCCAAATTGTATCATATGATAAAAAAATTAAAATAACTACCAAGGGTATAGTGTTGGCTCCATTTTGTGAGATGATTACAATAACAGAACTTGGAATTTATTTCTGATATGTTTTACTCATATTGGACAAAGCAATTCACAGCTAAACATGGTGTTCAGTAAAAACAAATTCATTTTACATTACATTTCCTCCCCTGGGTTCTTGTCTTTGTCAACAGAAATCTGTTAAATTTCATGTATTTATCTGTCAATCTTTTTCTTTAAAAATCCTTACCTAAAAATCAAAAGCTTGTAGTGGGATTCTACTTCCTAAATTTCAGTGAGTATTCACTAATATTTTCTTGTATTTTGTGGTTGATATTTATAATACTGGAAAGCAACTATATATACCAGGGGTTCTCATACTTCATTGTGTATCATAATAACCTGGAGAAGTTTGTTAGTTGTTATTTTAAAAGCCATTCTCCAAAGTAGGACTTCTGTGGGACCCAGAAATCAGCATTTTCAAGATGCTCCACAGCTGACTCTGATGCAGAAGATGATGCATGATATTTGGTAAAACATTGGGAGTGCATTTCAATCTTTGCCCTGTTTCTTTCTAAAATTGCTTGTCATAACTCTAAAAGAAATCAAAAGCCCTGTAAAGGGCTGGGATTGGCTCAGTGGTATAGTGCTTGCCTGGCAATTTTCAGCACCATATAAATAAATAAAGGTCCATTGACAACTAAAAACATATATTTTAAAAAGTCCTATAAAAATAATTCAGGAACAGAATTTTGCAAAAGTACTGACTCTTAAGTAATAATCTGGCTCCTTAGTAATGATTCAAAATTAATTAAATATTATCAAAATATGATTTATCAGTTAAACACCCACAAGTATGTGAGGGATATCAGGAGGAAAACAGTCTGATCTACCATGGCAATATAATTACTAACATTTATATAGTAGCCATCCTATTTCAAATATACTTATCATATTCTTAGTGCTGTTGAAAATTTTTGAGTTTCTCCCTCATTTCAACAAGAGATGGAATGGAGAGGGGAGCTGTCCAGTGTACACACACACAATCTTTGTCTTAAAAATATTTTTAAGTTTCAGGGGGATAGGATGAAGAGCAGGGGACTCTTCCTTCAGATCTGTTCCCAGCATCAACTTGTGCAGTTTGCAAATGTCCCCCAAATCTGAACTAGTAAGGCAGGCCTGTTGGAGACCTCAGGGAGAGATCATCTCACAAGAAGACAAAACCTTAAAAGCAGCAACTCTGATGACAGCATGATACCTTTCACTCAAACTTGTCCCAAGGGGAAGCATCATATCAGACTCCTATGGACACAAAGGAGACTCTGATTGACAACAGAGGTAGCAGTTTGGCTGAGGACTGTGCAGGACATTGATTGTAGCCCCAGCAACCCTAGAGCAGTCTCACTTATCTTAAGCATCACAATAAAGCTAAGAGAAGGTTAAGAAGCCAGTGGGAGTTCAACACAGGACTCCTGGAAACTCAGGGGCGTTTTGTCCCTCAGCTTCAGTGCACCAGCAGTGGAGGGGGCCAGAAGAGGGCAAAGGACCCAGCAGGAACAGCAGCCATGGCCAGTAGGCATAGCGGGACCCAGGGTGCAGGGAAGACAGGGGTGAGGCTCAGTGGTTGATGACTAGCATGAAGCCCTCACATCTGCCTACAGGCTGAGTCAGGCCAAGCCCTCCCTCAAATAATTGGAGTTCTATAGTCATAGGTGGAACAAGGTCTCATCAAGCACTGCTCAGAGTTATTGGATCATTGCTTCCCCAGTGTCCCTGTGAGGCAAATATTTTCCCCGTGAAAAGACTGACTCTTAAGCAACTGTATCTGTAATGATTGCCAGTTTTATTCCTCCGGCAAAGAAATCCAGAGGTAACTTGAGGTTTACATTTCGTTTATAGTTATTTCATCAAGAGTTTAGGTGCCCCCATTGCCCTTACAAGCTAGTCGCAAACTATTTTTAACTATTACTTATTAAAAAATCCTAAATTCTTTGTGTGTGTGAAAGGTGTTCATTAAAAAATACACATAAGCAAAAAGCAAAACAAAACTTCACACCACACAAAAATAAGCACAATTAAGTTTTTGAGATATGTATGCATACACACACACCCAATTTGGAATTGTATCCTACATATGTGAGCTGATACTAAATATGCTGCTTTGTAACCTGTTACGTTTTACTGTACATACGGAATGAACATATTTCCATGCATATGTGTGAAACTTTCCAATTGAAAAATAAACCTGGAAAGTAGGTCAAAATCCAAAACTCAATGAGATGCTGGTAACAAGGAAACTACCTAAAACAATATGGCCATATAACTAAAAGTAAAATGAAGGTCAAAGATACATCAGAAATTGCTAACAGAAAGAAAGTAGGGGCTAGATTTTAATATCAGACAAAAAGGAATTCAAGGCCTGAAGCATACAGGATAAGGACGGCTGCGTGAATGTCTTTGCTTCCAATGCATCATCACGAACTTGTTTCTTACTCTTCTGATCTCTTCTCTAAGCCTTTCCAACTCATCTACTCCTCTTATCATTTCTTCAGGGTCCAAATGTCTAACAGGAGTGTCCTCTTTAAATCCCTGGCCAGGTTGTGCGGGCCCTCCTTCTGCTTCCTGGCTTGCACCTTCTTGGGAAGGTTGAGGATTTCCTTCTATTTCCTGTGGTACATCTTCTGAAGGATGGTCTTCTGCTGCCTTTGGCATGTTCTGTGGTTTTCCTTCATTTTCTTCACAAGACTTTTGCATGTTGAATTTTTTAAATATTTCCTTTTGGAATAAGTTAATCCTAGGAAAAAAGGAAACAGCAACAAGGTGCCAGGCAGACAAACAACCAGGGTGTGTGTTCTTATAGTGACTGGCTTTTCTGATTCAGGTCCCTAATTGTCAAAAAAGTTTTCCAACTAGACAGGGCAAGATCTTCGGGCTCAACTCCCATGACTCCACCCCTTCCTCCACCTCCCTTCCCTCCTCTCAGTCTCCAGCTCCATCTATGCTCCTCCAGCTCCAGCCCACCATTTTCCCAGCAGGCCCTGCTACAAGCCTCTCCCAGCACTGAAAAGGGAGCAGCGCGGAAGCAATTAACCCTTCCCTCACCTCTGGTCTCCCACACTCCCGCCCATTCGGGCTTTCCCAACCTGCAGCCTCTCACCTGAGACAGTCCAGTCTCTGGCCTCCCCTCCCCCTCGCACGTCTCTGAGGCTTCCCCCCACTCCCCCGCCCCATTTCCGCTGCAGGCTCTGCTCAGGCCTCCTGAGCTTAATCCGGATGGAGAGAGGCTGTGGCGACCCGGGATGTGCTTTAGTGTCATCCACACTTCCACCCCCACCCAAAGGGCCCCGAAGCAACTGCACCCTTCCACTGACCTGCAGGGATCCAGGCGATTTTCCTCCCTCTTCCCTCACCTCGACTTGTGTCGCGCCCAAAAGACCAAGAGTCCTGCAGAAGAATAGGAGTACTTGGTGAACAAGCCAGTACGTGGATCAAAAGGTCCCTTTTAAGATTATAGGCTTTGTTGGTCTAAAGTTTCCCAGGCCCTCATCAGCTCCCTCCTTTTATAACAACCCCGCCCTCCACCGTGCCCACCGTTTCCCTGCGAGCCAGCAGGGAATGAAAGAGGCAAGTTTTTTCTACATTGTTTCTATGCCTGTCTCTGTGCCTGTGTTTGTCTCTGTCTGTCTGTCCTCTCCCTCTCTTTTTGTCTCTCACTTTCTCTCGGGACCCTCAATTAGCTACCCTTCTCCCTTTCCACCCCCCAGCTACCACCCGCTACCAAACAGCCCAAGGTTTCCTGCACAAAATGGGAGTTTGGAGGAACACTAGAGTAAGGAAAGCAGTGCGGTATCCTCTCGCATTCTGCTCTGCCGCCTCTACCCCACACTCTCAAGTCAGCGCCCACCTTTGCACTACCTGAAAGGATCCGGGGCACTTTTCTCCTTCTCCAACAGAAGCGAGCTGCTACAGGGAAACAGGGCCTGGACTGTAAGGACTTCTGCACACGTCGACTCTCTGTCACGTGAGTGCCACGTCATCAATAAGCTCGGGTCCTCAGTTACCCCTCCCATTGACACTAAAGCCCGCCCCCTACATTCCCTCCACTTGATTCTGTCAGTCTTTCCCCCTCTTTGCCAATCAGAGACAATAAAACTGGTATCTTCACCCTGGAGTACCTATTCGCCTCTCTCGGATTACCAGGGGAGCTCTGCCTTTTAGGATTAATTGACCATTTCTCCTGCTTTAGGGAATCATCTCCCTTTCTCTCCTGCTCCAGGGTATCATCTCTTTCTCTGTCCTGCTCCATAAACGCCCACCTTCCCTCCCCCAAGACCCTACAGTCCATATTCCCTGGAATTTCAACCGGCATTAAAATGAGTGAAGGTGTTACATAAGGGGTAAAGAGGCTGGAAAAAACTCTAATGGTGAGAGTGTGAGATTTTACTAGCCTTTCTGAATGGTTTTCTGGTGTGTTCTGTTTTAAACCGTCAGTGTATTTTAAATTTATTTATTTATTTATTTATTTATTTTTAACAATGAGACATATACAGCTTTATTTAATAATTTGTAAAAAGTACTCTGGCAGAGTGATGCATTCCTTATCTTAACAGAAAGCACGCAATGTGTCTGAAAAGTCTCTTCTTCAAGATTCGGAACTGTGTAACCCTGAGCTTGCATCTCATGCTTTTGAGAGCTGGACTCCTGCTTATGGCATGGATCTCCACAATTATCTCGCCCTTCTTCCAGTGGTGACCCCCTTGCTGACAGCACACTGGAGGCTACAATTTTACCTGGATGTGGCTTCCCTTACTGTCTGGGCCTTTTTCCCTTCTACAGTAAGGGAGTTCATAGGATTATGACTCTTTCTCAGAAGTGGGTTATATATTCATTTAGTTTGGCTTCCAGAAGTTTGCTGAAATCAAGGCTACAATTACTCAACATGAAATTGTGTTAATAGCTGTTGCTCTTCCCCTTTTTGTGTCCTCAGCATTGACATGGTTTTTGAGCCATACCTCTCCGTTTTGGGGGGTCTGAGGAATGGAGAACCACTCTCCACCATAGACTTGGAAGTCACTTCTTGTAGATGTGATGTCTAATAAGTGTAACAGATGCTCAGGGACAGTGGTTTTGATCTGCAGAGCAGAGGCCTGGCATTTTGGTTTCCACCTTTCTGTGCTGAGAGTCTAGTATTTAAGCCACTCCTTTGGACTAAACTCCCTGTTTTATCAGAAGCCCATTGTTCATGGGGTCCCAGCAGGACAGATCCTTCCCTTTTTTTACAGGATGCATATGTGAATCCATTTGAACAAAGAAGGGAGGTGGCTGTCCACTCTGCCTACCTCTTTATGTGACAGGCGCACTATCAATCACTGGTCCAAACAGTAATTATGCTTTTCCACATTCCTCAGGACTGCTCTCTTCAGAAATCACTCTGCAAATCTTGACCAATTTGGAACCAAAAGAGAATCTAGTGGCTTACCCCACTTAGATATCTGTTCTGAACATTTTCCTTAAAAATACTATTGGGAATGCAAAGAAAAAAATCCCTTTTTCTGTTTTTGCAGAAGTGTCACAAGGAAGCATGTCTAAAATCACAGAACTATGCACATACAAACACAGACATGCCTGCTTGCACACACCTGGAGTTGGGATCAAAGAATCTTATCAGATACATTGTTAAGGGAACACAGGAAAAAGCTGGCAAGAGAAGATGTGGAGATCAGATCAGCGAAAGATGCTGGAATATTACAGTAATGGCACGGATGTGGTTCTTGGAAGACACAAAAAAAGGTTAGGTGCTCAGAGAATGACAAATCCAGGCTACTAGGAGAGGTTCAGTGGCCATGCATGAGTTAAAGATAGAGGAGGACTGTTTATGGGATGAAATGTTATTTTACGGAGTGTCGTCTGAAGAAGGGTAGACTTGCATGGTTCGGGGGAGGAACATCTGCTTAGCAGGGCACCTCCATGGTCTGTTGTCTGTCTAGGGCATCAGGGAACTCACAGGATTCTTGAGTTGCATCTGACTGATTGCTGGCGACAGACTGGCTGAAGGGACTTTCTTCAGAGCCAATGCTACTCGAGGCTGAGTGGGTTTGGGATTGAGCAAGCTGGGTCATGCTGGCAGATGGTATGTACCCCATTCCCTGAAAAAAGTACTTGAAGGTCTCGGTGAGCGTCCCAGGCTGAACTACTTGGGGCAGTCCCCCACAGTCTGCCATCTTTATCAAAGTTGTATTTATAGGGTGGAAAGGAGAACTCCATTCAACCACAACCTCAACAGCAGGTGAATTGTCTCCTACCACCAATAAAGTAGAGCACTTTAATGTTTTTCATCTGTTATCATTTTGGCCCAGTATGGGTCTTTCAATCTCTAGGTTTCTGCATCCATTATAAGAACCCAGGAAGAACTGTAGGTTTTCTTGGTTGATATCTTGGGCAATAGGTAGTCTGTGTGTTTGAATCAAGTCCAGGTTGGCCTGCAATTCCTCCTGCCCAAAGTGATGAGCCAAAACAATGTCCACAACATTGGTCATCAAGCCTAAGAGTTTGGAAGCTGCCTCAATCCAGCCTTTAGCACACAGGTCAACGTTAATGAGCACAAGGCCTTCCACTAACTCAGGATGATTGAGTGCAAGCCTGCTGAGGATTTAGGTTTCAGCTCCAACTCCAATCCCAATGATGCTTTTCAGACTTAAGTGGGTAAGACTTAAGTCAGGTAGCAGCATTTCAGCCAGGTCATCCATTGTGGGATACTGGTACACTATTAGGAAAGAGGGTGCACTTTCTTGCTGGCCAGGGGCATTCACATCACAGCAAAGTGCTGGGTGATCTCTTGCATATCTTCAAAGTTAAAGAATGTGTTGAAACAGGATTTATGGTTTAGACCAATGTCATGATATGCCAGGATGACTGGTCTGTTTCCCTTTGACAAACCTCTTATAGTGACGTGGACCATACCATGAGTTGTTTCTGTGTCGTGCTCCTGACAGTCAAAGTCCTGGAAGTTTCGTGTAACTTTATTATCATTTAGAATTGGTTTGATCTCTGTGAGTTGAACATCCTGAAGTTCATCTATGAGGACAGATGAGAGTAGAAGAGTCTCAAGAATAAATCAGTAACCCTGAGGTGCAGATGCCGGCAGTCAGTGCAGTAGTAAGCAGCAACGGCCTAAAATTATATTTAAAAAGGATACCTCATAAGTTATATTTAACAAAATATGGAAGATAAATTAATTTAGTTAAATAAATATTTAAAATTTCAAAAACGTTTTCTAGTGGCTACAAATTAAACGATAGCACTTACAACGTAGTGATATGTCAGAACTCTTAAAAATCTTATTAAAAGAGCATCTTTTAACAATTGACTCCCAAATTAGTCTACAGAAGGATCCCTGTTTTGATCTTGTTGGCAACTTTGTATAGGTAATCCACTACTTTCTATTTCTGACTGAAATCAAGTTCTCAAATGTTAAATGTCTGAACTTTCCATTGATGACTGCTGGGGGCTTCCACTTGTGATTAAAATGAAACCTTCAGACAGATATCCTCTCCCCCTGTCCTCTGTAGGATACAATGCCTTTGTCAATTGGATAAGTCCATTGCTCATCTTAGCCTCCTTTCCACTGAATGAAACTTTTTGGGAACTCAAATAGTTTCGTTGGGGAAAATGCTGTTGTTGAGAAAGAAATGAAACATCGAGAAAGGAGGGAGTTCCCTATATCTCACCATTGACTCTGAGGCTGTTAAGCCAGTAGAATTTTTATTATTCATTTGTGAATCTCTTGAGATACTCATATTATTCACTGTGCTCCATTCTTTTTTAAATTTTAGGTTGTGAATGGACACAATACCTTTATTTATTTTTACATGGTGCTGAGGATTGAATTCAGGGTCTCACACGTGCTAGGCAAGCACTCTGCCACTGAGCCACCAGCCCAGCCCCATGTGCTCCATTTTTTAAAAAAAAATCAACATGCATAATTGTTACGATCAGAAAGCAGAGGTAACATCATTACTTGTAAAAAGTAGTTTTTGTTCAAAGAAGAAACCAATCTCCCTGCAACCCAGAATCCACTTGGACCAGGAGATGGGATGGTGCCTGTAATGGCAATCTCACAATCTCATAATGGAGCCAGCTAGAGAGCAAAGAGGAGCAGGTGTGGTCTCTTGTCTTTGGTGTTCACAGCAGGGTACCTCAGCCAACAATACAACCCACCAGGGAGAACTAAAAGGTTGTGAAAAATAAATATTTTGTTGTCTTAATGTTTTATAATTTACATTTAAGCATGAAGAATTTATTGCAGAATTGAAAGTCAAAGTTTCTATTATTTGATGAAGAATTTTTAATATAAGTGTACCAAGCAAATTATAGATTGAATCATTGTCTGTCACCAAATGTTTCCATTCTTTTAGTTACCAATTAGTGGGAGGAAACTTTGATCTTTAAAAATACATATTACAAAAGTAAAATTGGCTTTGTGCACGTGCACAATTATGTGAATATCAACCAATGCATAGTTTTATAAACCACTATTACAATCAGAATATGGTTCATCCCCCAAATTGCCTCATACTACCCATTTGTAAATATATCTTAACCTCTTCTCTAAACTGTGGCAATTGCTGATTTATTGCCCATTATTATGATTTTGTCAGTTTTAGGTTTTTATATAGATGATTTCATATAGTATGTAATATTTTTAGACTGCCTTCTTTCACTCAGCATAACGCATGGACATCCATTTAATTTGTTGTGTGTATCAGTAGTTCGTTCTAGTCTTTTTACTGAGTGTTATTCTGTTATTTGACTATTCCACAGTTTATCCATTGACTTGTGGAAGGATACGAGCTATTTGCCGGGCTATGAAACTATAAAGAAAGTTGCTATAAACATCCACGTACAGGTTTAGGCCCTTATTATTTCATATCTGGACTACCTGTCCCCAGCACCTCCTTTCTCTCTCCAATCTGTCTCACACATTACCATCAAATTAAACCTTACTCTTCCCTACTTTCAACTGTCAGTCTCCTGCTCATAGACCTTGGATGGCAGTACCACCACCCACAGAGTAAATCCTACATTGTTCATCTTGATATTAAGCACCATCAGAATTGAGCCCCAGGACACTTGTTTCCAAAACAGTCATGCATTTTCTCCCTCACTGATTGTGCCCCAAATATGCCCTATTTATCCCTCTCATGTCCTCAACATGCCATTTTCTTCCAGCCAACTGCCCACTTCTTCCTAGATCCTGGTCCTGCTCATTCTTAAAGGCCAGCCCCTCATCACCCAGCCTCTGAAGCCATCTCAGCTGGAAGTAATTTCTCCCTCCCCAGTCAGGGCTGCTCATAGAGTTTGTTTCATAGCCTTTAGCTAAGGTGGGTATTGTACTCTTCCCTTTCTGTGTGTGTGTGTGTGTGTGTGTGTGTGTGTGTGTGTGTTGGGTGTGGGGCCTAACCAGGCAGATGGTTCCATGTGCATTGGAGGTGGGGATCAGTGATCATGCTTCAGTTCTAATTGCTTCTGTGGTGGCTCTTATAATGTTAACCATTGTGTTTCCCATAAAGTTTAGCATGGGGATGGGGATGTAACTCAGTGTTAAAGCATTTATGTAGCATGCAGGAGGTCTTGAGTTTGATCCTCACCAGAAAGAAAGAGAGGAAGAAAGAAAGAAAGAAAGAAAGAAAGAAAGAAAGAAAGAAAGAAAG